>CAXKVI010000002.1:135982804-135997804 GCA_964058755.1 Campiglossa producta
AGAACAAAAAGATAGGTAGTCGTTTTTTAAATAAAATGGCTGTCGAACTCGTTAAAATCGTAAAGGCATTGAAAAAATAAGCCTTTAATTTGTAAATAGGTAGCCTTAAATTACTAAAATTTAAGTAGTTCAATTACACAGTCAATAACATTGGCTTTAGCACAAAGTCACTCACCCATGGCTAGAGTCAATCAACCCTAACTTAAAATCCTTCTTCTCATTAATAATGCAATTAACCTAAGTACAAAATCCGAGCAGTTGATGAGTATAAAAGTTGCAAGCACTTATTACTTACGTATCTCCATACATATGCACTCGCATTGTGGTAGGCCAATGGGGCGTATGAGTGACACAACGTCATTGATGACAAAATAAAACGAGTTGAATTGACTTGACTTGACGACGAGCACAACTGTGTCGAATGAATGTATGAAGTGTAGTGGATCCATAGTCAAAACAGGCAATTTTTCGAAAACGCATACACATCTAGTTACATATGTACCTACATACCTACATACCCGCCAAAAAATGTGCGCTTTATACATACATGTATTTCTTAACCAAAGATAGAAAAACTATTTTATAGATTTTATCGCAGGCCTTTGGCGGTGGGAGTGAAACGAAAAAAAAAAAAAAAAATGTTAATGTTAATAAAGTTCGCAGTAACCGACTTTTTTCAATGTTAAAAGGTTCGGCGTTAGCAACATAACTTGACAAAAATATATATAAGCATTGCCTACATTTAGGCTGTACTACTAAAAGTATGACCGTCCCCAAAATGACCCCAAAATGGTGCCAAATTGACCCCAAAATGGTCCTAAAGTGATCCCATAGTGACCTAAAGCGACCACAAGGGATCCCAAAGTGGTCCCAAAAAGATCCTAAAGTGGTACCAAATTGGCCCGAAAATTATTTTAAAGTCATCCCATAGTGACCTAAAGCGACCACAAGGGATCCCAAAGTGGCCCCAAAATGTTCCCAAATTGGCCCCAAAATTGTCCCATATTGGCCACGAAATGGTCTCAAAGTCATCCCATATTGACCTAAAGCCACCTAAATGATCCCAAATTGGCCCCAGAATGGTCCCAAATTGGCCCCGATATGATCTTAAAGTCATCCCATGGTGACCTAAAGCGACCACGAGGTATCCCAAAGTGGCCCCAAAATGTTCCCATATGGGACATCATTATGATGTCATATCATATGATGTCATATCATGAGATGTCATATCATGAGATGTCATATCATGTGATGCCATATCATATAAAATCATATCATGTGATGTTATATCAGGTGATTTCATATCATGTGATGCCATATCATATGATGCCATATCATGTGATTTCATATCATGTGATGTCATATCATGTGATGTCATATCATATGATGTCATATCATGTGATGTCATATCATATGATGTGTTATCATGTGATGTCATATCATATGATGTCATATCTAGTGCTTTCATATCATATGATGTTATAATATGATGTCATATCATTAAAGTCATAAATATGCTCATTAAGTTTTTATAAATATTATAATGGCATAAGTTGATAAAAAGTGATATGCAATAGCTTTACCGCGGCAGTCCCCGAGTGCCACACATCCTTTTTTATTTTATTTTATTTTTGTTTTGTTTATTTTATTTTAATTTATTTTATTCTATTTAATTTAATTTTATTTTACTTTATTTTATCTATTTTATTTTATTTTATTTTACTTTATTTTATCTATTTTATTTTATTTTATTTTATTTTATTTTATTTTATTTTATTTTATTTTATTTTTTTCTATTTTATTTTATTTTATTTTATTTTTTTTCTATTTTATTTTATTTTATTTTATTTTATTTTATTTTATTTTATTTTATTTTATTTTATTTTATTTTATTTTATTTTATTTTATTTTATTTTATTTTATTTTATTTTATTTTATTTTATTTTATTTTATTTTATTTTATTTTATTTTATTTTATTTTATTTTATTTTATTTTAATTTATTTTATTTTATTTTATTTGATTTTATTTTATTTTATTTTATTTTATTTTATTTTATTTTATTTTATTGTATTTTATTTTATTTTTTTATAGTTTTCTTTGCCCTTTCCTATAGAATCCATCGAGAGTGCTGCACTCCTTTTTATGTCTCATGATTGCTAATTCAATTTCCAACGGGGCATGTATGCACACACGCACAACTCCACGTTCCTATAAAAGGCCAAGTGGGTGCTCGAGCGCATAACTTGCTTTTTTTTTTTTTTGGTTATCCATTCTATGTGTTCGGTATGTGTGATACTTTGTGCCTTTGTCTTCTTTAGAAACATCAGTTGCTGGCCTCGTCGTCAATGCTGTTGTCAGTGCAACCAACAATTATCCGCCCACAACAATTTTGTTGCATTTTGCATGCCTCATATGGTATGTGAAAATTTTTGTATACGAAAATGTATTTTGAGAATAGTTTTCACTTAAGTAAAGTGAGGACAAAGTATAAGAGGAGAAAAATAGCACAATGGTAATGTACAACAAAAACAGTTGCATGTCTATGTTACATATGTTGTTGTTGTTGCCCTTTGGCATAGCCTGTTTTGGTCATTCTAATAGCCGACAATTACATTGCATTTTGTAAAACGAAACTCAGCAAAAACGCACAAAAGCGATTGACGATAGTAACGCTGATGGCGATATATATAAGTGCAACAACAACAAAAACAAAAATAGTAACAAAAGCAACAACACAATTACAAGTAAAAACAAAAAAAAAATTACACAACAGAAAAACAATAACAAATGGTGACGATGATGGAGCGTATAGTGACGACGACGATGGTATTAACTAAGTGTGTGCACTATGGTCAATAGACGAGTTGATGATGATGATGGTGTCGATAAGCTTGAAGGCTCGCTGGACAACGATGATCGCTGGTCATGCAAACTTTCATACAAAAAAATGAGCAAAAAATACTTTTAAAAACAGTGTGGCTCTTCACCTTTGCAATTTTTTGTCTTTTTATACCCACTTGTCGGAAAAATTTACTCAAAAGTGCTTATTGATAGAAACGTGAAGAATATTAAGGAAGGAGAGTATTCACGTTAGATTTACAAGGAAAGTTTGGTATGGATTAGAATGTTGACGGATTCACCAGTAGGCTCTCGCGATTTGCTACAAAAACCACGAAGAGGGACAGCGTTAACGTGACACGAAAAGATAGATGGCATTGTCGTGATACGAAGATGGAAGGGAGACATCGTTCTTTTGAAATTGAGATGGAAGACAAGTAGTGCTATCGTGACACAAAGAGAAAAGAGAAACAGCATTATAGTGATAAAAAGAGAAAATAGAGATGCCGTTATCTTGACAAGAAGAGAAAACAAAGAGAGTTATCGTGACACAAGGAGAAAAGAGAGACTGAGTTATGCTGACACAAGAAGACAAGAGAGAAAAAGCTATCGTGACACAATGAGGAAATAAAGGCTAAGTTATGGTGACACAAAAAGTGAAAAAAGAGAGAGTTATCGTGACACAAGAAGGAAAGAGAGAATGAGTTATTGTGACTCAATGGGAAGAGAGAGAAGAGCTATCGTCACACAAAGAGAAAATAGAGACTGAGTTATGGTGACACAAAAAGAAAAGACAGAATGAGGTATCGTGATACAAGGAGGAAAGGAGGGCCGAGTTATCGTGACACAAAGAGAAGAGAGAGGCAGGATTACTTATTTATATATTTATTTATTTAGAGGGTCAAAGTTATCGTGACAAGAAGAGGAAGGAGATGTAGAGTTTTCCTTACACCAAGAGGAAAGAGAGATGACGAATCAAATACAACAATGTAAAAATATTTTCGGAAAAATTCGACGGATGACAGACGGTTTTTGGGTAAATAATATTGGCCACCTGGGTGACCGAGCTTGCTTGGTATTCCTCGAACTTTTCACCAAATATTACCTACCAACAGTATAAGCTTTTCAAAAGAGATTTTCATAAAAACCAAATAGGTGGCAACCCCGTATTACACCGCAAGTGGCAACACTCAAGTGGAAGAAATTGGAATGAAGCATACTAAGCGTGAATTAAAATTGCATTCAAATGGGTCAATAGGCAACCGAAATAATGGTCGACATAAGAAAGAATAAATAAAATGCGGTTAGGTGGCAACCCTAGACTTCAACGCAGCTCAAATATGTCATCGTTGAAATATGGCGAAAGTATCTTGCATTTGATACCTATTTTGGCATATCTAGCTCTATATTTAAAAAAAAATTGGGATAGGTGGCAACCCTGTAAACTGCCCCAAGTGGCAAAACCCATGTATATAATCTAAAAATGAGTCAAGTTATCTATGTGCCAAATTGTTGCCAAATAGGTTAAGCAGTTCCCGAGATATACGAAAAAAGAAACAAAATTGCAGTTAGGTGGCAACCCTGTGTGAAATTGTTATATTTGGAATACGGCCGAAAATGCCTTGCATTTGATACCCATATTGGCATATTTAGCTCTATATTAAAAAAAAATGGGTTAGGTGGCAACCCTGTAAACTGCCCCAAGTGGCAGCACGCATGTACATAATCTTAGAATGAATCAAGTTCTCTCTATGCCAAACTTTATCTTAATTGGTCAAACAGTTCCCGAGATATACGCAAAAAAATAAAAAATAAATTGCGGTTAGGTGGCAACCCTAAGTGGCAATCCTGCTTGAAATTGTTATATTTGGAATACGGCCGGAAATACCTTTCATTTGATACCCATATAGAACGGCACTTAACCGAACTGAGCTGATCAGTTGAAAAAAAAAAGGAAATTGGGTATATTTTACTCACTTCCACCTGAACCTTAGGTTTTTTTTCTTAAATTTGTGTCTCCTTCGAAATACCGCATAGTTATTGTTGTCAATGTTGTTGCTGTTTTTTTTTTTGTTTTACCCACTGTGACATGCCAACGTTAGGTACACAACAGATGCCATCAATGAAATTCCAACAGTAAAAGCTACAAGTTGACGTAGCACAGCACGCACATACAGGCATTTTTCACTCAACCACACGACACACACACACACACACACACACGTAGAGACAAACGCTCAATCAATGAAGCCTGCGTGCCAGCGCATTTGTTTGCATTGTTTTTATTTGCAATTGTTGTTGTTGCCTAAGGTATGTGCTGTGGTTACTTAGGACATTAGAGTTGGGTGGCATGCATGCTTTGTTGCAGCTATGAAAATGTAAAGCAGAGAAGAATGTAGTAGGAAAAAAAATGGGTGACAGAGCGACCAACTGACCTCGGTAACCTTATGCTTGCTAGTGCATAGCAATCCATTATTTTGCGCTAACTCACCACGGAATCTCTTCCCCCCTTTTCCATCACTTCATTTGTGTTGCTATTTTCTGTATGAAATTTATTTGCTTTTATTAATTGATCACCATTAAACCATTATGTGGGTGAGGTGGTGTGTAACTTGTTTTTAGTTGTTTTTGCTTTTTGTTGCATTTACCATGAAATTCTCTGCGCATGGCACTCACTCGCATGAGTTTAGTGCACATTTCTTTTGTAGTTGTTATTGTTGTGTTTTTTTGCAGCACTTTGAGCGATTGTTACTATTATTAAAATTGTCGTAGTTGTCGCTATTGTTTTTGTAAATTTTTGTTGTACTAAATTGTGCAAAGTTGTCGCTTTTATGGCCAATCATTTAATTCAATAAATACACAGATTTTCCCCTTCTACTCTACTATCCAGCCACATACATACATACGTATATGCAAGTTACACCTCTTCGCCCTTTGTTAAAAATGTCACATATTGTTGTTGTACTTTATATGAATTTATGATGAAATTGTTGTACAAGTGGTATTACTGGCAATTGTGTGTGAGTTAAATTGCTTGTTTGATAAGCTGGACAGCTGGACATGCCAGCCCATTTGATGGAGTCGAATTATTTTTAATGAATCATGCATTAAAGTTAGTAGAATATCGAAGCAGGAAATTGCGCTTAGGTGGCAACCCTAAGTGGCAACCGTGCGTTCAATTATTTTATTTGGAATACTGTCGAAAATACCTTTCATTTGATGCCAATATTGGCATATCTAACTCTATGTTAAAAAAAAATTGAAATAGGTGGCAACCCTATAAACCGCCCCAAGTGGCAGCACCCATGTAACTAATCTTAGAATGAATCAAATTCTCCATATGCCAAATTTTATCCAAATCCGTCCACCAGTTCTCAAGATATACGAAAAAATAAATAAATTGTTGTTAGGTGGCAACCCTAAGTGGCAACCTGCTTGAAATTGTCACGGCAAAAAATACCTTTCATTTCATACCTATATTACCATATCTAGCTATATATTAAAACAAAATGGAGATAGATGGCAACCCTGTAAACCGTCCTAAGTGGCAACACCCATGAATTTTGCTCGGCTTATTACAATTTCTGCATTGTTAGCTAGATCCTAGAATTTCACCCCCTATTTGATTTGCAGTGCTAAACATCGTGGTGAAAATCGCGCACGCCAGAAAGTCGGCTACAATTTCTATTTCCGTTCCATAATTTCCGTTGCATCATCAGCCATTTTATCAAATTTTACTCTCAATCAAAACTTTTTATTGCCGCCTAAGAAGTTAACTTCAAAAAATTTAAAATATTTTTAGATTTTGTTGACCCAACTGTCTAAGCAAGCGGGCTATCGTTTTCAAACGACAACTGATGGCTATTGCAAGCACACCGTGAGCCACAGTCATCCTCCAGCTATTTGTTCCATCTCTCTCGATGGTATCTCGGAAAAGGCATTATCAGCTTAGGGTTATCTTAATAAAACAGTTAACCCCTAGGGTTACCTCCCTTGGAACTAAGAAAAAAACATATATAATTGCAATTTTCAATTTCAGCTCGAAAGAGCAAGATATGTTCAAATGTAGTGACTGGGCATTTGCATTTGTAGAAATCTAGAAAACGCAAACCTGTACTTTCTGTGAAATTTTTTTGTTCTTCAGCTTCCTCTGAAAGCATTACAATTGATAATATTGCAACATCAAATATTTGCCTACAAAATCGTTATCAAAAAAATGTTACGTATACGCCATGTCACTTTTATTAAATGTTAAGTGAATTTTTGTCATAAAATGGAAGGGGGCAAATATGGGCGAACAGTTTTTCCTGGAATCGATAGAAAAAATATCAAACTTTCCCTTAATCTAAGTAAGAAGGTGTAGCACGCTGTAACACACACACTTTTTGTCTATCCAAAATAAAAATGGTAGCATTCAAGAAGTATAATTTTTGATGGTTTATACTCGTTTTAATATTCGGTCAATTGCACTTGGTGTTGCTTTATTAAGTCAAGGAAGTGCTATATTTTCGTAAAAAATCACAATTAAGGCCATTGAGCTACATAGATATAACCATTTATGAGATATAAAGAAAACAGACATCATGGCACTAAAAGAAAACATAAAATTATGCTACACTCATCTCACCTCCCCTCCCTATGCACATATGATACAATTTACCATTATAAGCGCACAAAAAATACTCCAGAAGATTTGTGCTAAACACAGGATAATCTGTGTTAATGGATGAGCTGATGTAACACAAAAGCAATACAAACATTAGCAACAGCAATTACAATCAAAATCAACCAGCTCGCAGACGCATGAGCCATAAAGAAAACATAGGAAGTATAAACAACAAGCAATAAAACACAGTTTACTTTGCTGATATGTGTGTGCGATGTGGAAGGTAAGATGAAATCATGTATGAGTGAAAGTGCTTAAAAAAAAAAATTGAAAAAGCTCATATCTTCTGCTTGATCGAATATCATTGATATGAAGATAACCTACTTAATACATTACATGCATAGCGTAAAGTACTCGATACCTCGCTGGAAGCTATTTTGGTAGGTACCTAAAGTATATAACTATCTCTTTCCGAAGCAGTTCGAAAACCAATTGATCTTCCATAAGGCCTGTACCTCATCAAAACTTTATCAGGCTAATGCAAGATGACGATGTTTTGTTGAAGTTTTAAAGGCGTGAAGTTTTGATATCTCTTCTATAAAAAACTCCTATAAGCCAAATACATATATATAGAACAGTAGTATATGACTCAAAGACGAGTCATAAATGGGTCATGGATGAATCATAAATGACTCATAGGTGATTCATAAATGACTCATGGATGATTCATAAATGACTCATGGATGAGTCAAAAATGACTCATGGATGAGTCAAAAAAGACTCATGGATGAGTCAAAAATGACTCATGGACGAGTCAAAAATGACTCATGGATGAGTCAAAAATGACTAATGTATGAGTCAAAAATGACTCATATAAGAGTTCATAATTGACTCTTGGGTGATGCAAAAATGACTCATCCATGAATAATTTATGTATCATCCATGAGTCATTTGAAACACGCCCATGAGTCATTTAGTCATATATGACCCGTCTATGAGTCATTTATGAATTGTCTTTGAGTCATATATACTACACTCTACAGCATACCCACTAACGCCAACACACTACAACATACGGCCTACACCCTACAACATAGAGCCTACAACCTACACACTACAGCCTATACTCTATAGCCTACACCCTACAGTCTACACCCTACAGTCTACACACCACAGCCTACACCCTAGAACCTACAGCCTTCAACCTACACACTACAGCCTTCACCATACACCCTACAACCTATAGCCTACATACATACTTCAGCGTACACTCTACACACTACATACTTCAGCCTATACACTACAGCCTACATACTACACATTTAGTATTTAACGTATAGCGTGACTTTTTGGAATAGACCCCCAAAGCATAGATGTTTACACATCAAAAAAGTTCCAAGTACATATCGTCGCTCCCAACGAAGACTAATACGGTTCAGTTAGCGTCGACGACTAACACACTTCAGTTTTCTGCGTCGAAGACTAACACACTTCGTTCTCTGCGTCGAAGATTAACACAGTTCAGTTCTATGCGAACTGTGGTAGTCTTCGAAGCAGAGAACGAAGGGTGTTAGTCTTCGACGCAGAGAACGAACTGTGTTAGTCTTCGACGCAGAGAATGAACTGTATTAGTCTTCGACGCAGAGAACGAAGGGTGTTAGTCTCCGACGCAGAAAACTGAACCGTGTTAGTCTTCGTTGGGAGCGACGATATGTGTATATCTCTTTCCTATAGGGTGGGCACTCAGCCTGTACCTTTTCGAAGCGTTTAAAGGACTCAAACCTGGTTATGATTTTATTAGATGTAAAACAGCTCTAGGCCCGATTATATATTACAAGCTATTTAGAATAACTAACTATTTTTCGACTTAAAAAAATCAGTAAATAGTCAGTTAGTAGTTAGTTACAATTCACGGCTTTCTAACCTACAAAACTAGTTAATGCAAAACATCGGTTTCTTAAACTATTTACAAAAGCTACAAAAATACTTTTTGGATACAGCTGTAAATAAATTTCAAGCCTGCAACTTTTCCTAACGGTTAGTTACTCATCTCACGCAAATTATCCATGTTTGTATTCCAATCGAGTTTCACGTTCGAATTGAACGACAATTCGTGAAATGCGCATAAACACCCACATATACATACATATCTTTGTATTTGCTAGAGGTAGTGCCAAAATCACGTTCACGCTCCACTTTGAAATAAAGGCATTTGATATTTACACATTCTCTTACTAACTTTCAACATTTTAGTAGAGCTTTGTAAACGTTTTGGATTACATTTTATAAAACCGATATAAGATGAAAGTTCAAAAACATTTTGTCACTGTAGATACACATTCATATATATGTAAGTGTGTATGTGAGTGTGCGCGTGCTATGTGTAGGTGTCGCTCCACTGTTTTAACCTGCAATTTAATAGCTTTTGCCTGCTTTGATTCTTAACGACAATGTGCAAAATGTCAATAAATTCTTTGAATGGCATTTGTTGTAAATTCGAAAGTAATTGCATAAATTTATGGTGAAATATGTATGAAGGTAGAGATATATAAAAAGTACAACACCTGCATCCTAAGTAATATTAGAACGTTTGTTAGCACCGGTGCCAAATTTATTGCTTAGACAGTATTTCTACGAAAAATGATTGTCAATTTGGGTTAGTTGTTTCAAAGAAATTGCTGTGTGAAACAAATTTATTTACAAAATCCATAAACACAAACTCGTCTAGGAATTGCTTAATAAACCGTAAGTAATTTATTTCAGTTTCAGAAATAGGTAAACCGTTAAAATATGAAAATAATGGTGCGTGAACTGAGTGAAAAGTTGAGAACATATTTCGTAACAATTCACAACACAAATATTTTATGCTAACAGTACCTGGGTGACAGAGCTTGTCCGGTGCTATCAATTTTCCGCTAACTTTACTTACCCAAAATGATCCCAAAGTTACCCTAAAATAATCCCAAAATAATCCTAAAATGATCCCAAAAAGACCCTTAAATGTTCCCAAAATGATCCGAAATTGAACCCTATACGACCCAAAAATGATTCCCAAATGTTCCCAAAATGACCCTTAACTGATCCACAAAGATTCCCAAATGACTCCAAAAACACCTTTAAATGTACCCAAAATGATCCGAAAATGACCCCAAAATTATCCAAAAGTGATCTCAAAATGACCCTAAAATAATCCCAAAATAGTCCCAAAACGACCCCAAAAAGAGTCGCAAATGTTCCAAAATTGAACCAAAATTGAAGCCAAAATAATCCAAAAATGACTCCAAAATTATACGAAAAAATGATCTCAAAATAGCCCCAAAATTATTTCAAAGTGACCCGTAAATGATCTCAAAATGATCCTAAAATAATCCAAATATGATTCCAAAAATATACAATACAAATACAATACGGTAAAATGGTAACCCTGCGCGGCAGCCCTACCTGAAAATATTTAAGTTGGTATGTCGGCGAAAATACCTTTCATTTGATACCCATATTGGCAAATCTAGCTTTATAACTAAAAAAAAACTTGAGATATGTGGCAACCCTGTACACCCCCCAAGTGGATAGTCTTAGAATCAATCGTACTAACTATATACCAAATGTCATCCAAATCGGTCAAGCGGTTCCCGAGATAGTCCTGATCTACAAATATACTGCGGTAAGATGGCAACCCTAATTGAAAATATTTTGTTTGGCATGTCCCTGAAAATACCTTTCGTTTGCTACCCATATTGGCATATCTTGCTACAAAATTAAAAAAAAATTGCGATAGGTGGCAACCCTGTAAACCTCCCCAGGTGGCAACCCCAAAGTGGATAGTCTTAGAATCAATCATACTATCTACCTTCAAAATTGTATCCAAATCGGTCAAGCGATTCCCGAGATCGTCCGGATATACAAATATACAAGTTTAGCTCGTTTCCAAATAAATTTTAAAAATTTTCGTTGCGCCAGAAGCATGAATCTATAGCACATTCGCGTTTTTGGCGCAACGAAAATGTTTAAATATTGAATTTCTAAATTTTATAAAACTTTCGTTGTTTCAGAAATACGAATGCGTAGCATGGTGTCTGTTGTCGAGTGCAACACATTCATAATTTTGGCACAACGAAAATTTTAAAAAATTTGGAAATTCAATTCTAATACATTTTTCTTGTGCCAGAAACATGCATGTGTAGCACATTCGTTTTTCTGGAACAATTTACAGAGATTCAAGAGGGCATTGCGAATTTCCGGGGGTTCCTTGTACTTGGGAAACCCAGGATTTTCGTGAACCTATTAACTCAAATCTCATTCTTGCCTCTGGAAAGCGACCGTCGTTATATATGACGCCACGACTGCGCGGCTCAGTCGGCCATCTCGAATACGTCCATGATAATTTCTTGGTAAGCTATTAACTTGAAACTTAGCATATCGGCGAGAACACGATGACAATAGAATTTGTAGAAACAAAATTCCGATAGGTGGTACGTTGGTAGAGATACATAATTGAGAGTTACGCTAGGTGGTGCACGGATCAAGCTATTTCGAAAATAAGCTTGAAATTGAGAATCTTCCGATCGTTTTTTAACTATTAACCTGGCGACCCGGGGACTTGGTATAAAAATACACGATATCAAACCCATACTTGATGAGTGACCAAACAAAAGGCTGTTAGAGTCAAAAGAAACAATTTTGGTTATGGGAAAAGAGGAGTGTCACCTCCTAAACATGCTTAATTTTTAATGAGGGGTATATTTAAAAGAGTTTATGGCAGGAACCTAGACCGGATTTCGGGGTTCTAAAATGTTAGAATAAAGATCCGCATCAACATGTCTACCACCACGTAAGGCAGGACGTCTCTGTCTTATATCTTTAAGAGGTGAATTCTGTAAGCTAGCGCTAGTTACTAATAGAGACATTTCGTGGTACATATCAAATTTGATACAATTTGGTATTCAGTAAACAGCCACATATCTCTAGCCCCAAAAAAATGGGTGAATTTCTTGTGACTTTCTCTTACCCACTCCCACCGGAAATTTAGACAAAAATTGCATCTAATGAAATATCTCAAATTTAGTGACTTGATATGAGACAGAATCACAGAATACCGCTATTAAACTAAGTTCATTGTACTGAAAGCTTCACCGAGCATTTCGTTTTTTTTGCTGCAACTACACGAAGGTATTACTCAAATCAATTAAACTTGTATTTTATTCAATTACGGGTACAAAAGCTTAAGTAAACTTTTATACTTTTACGAGTTTAAGCGATAAGCTTTCGATTTAAAAGAAATCACTGAATTAAACGACTTCAAAGGATTCTTAGTACTCAAATAAAATCTGGTATTTATTTTAGCAAAGAAGTTAGTGATGTAAGTAACCGGATCCTTGAATGAAATACCAATTTAGGCTGGCCGAATAGGCCGAAGCAGTGATATCAGTAACCGGATCTTGAATAAAATTCCAGTTTAGGCGAAGGGTCGAAGCACGTATTTGATGACATCCGTCACCTTATAACAACGCCGTTTGATGCAGAGGTGTATAAGCGGACATTGAAGCATAATCATGACACGTCTGTTGACCACCAGGTCGAGCTCTGTCCGGTGAATTCTGTTTTGCATGCCTTTCTGTGGAGGAGCGTCATCTTAGGATCTTAAGATTGCTGTAGACCTGAAGAACGTTTTCAGGAAAAGTTTATGATTGATTCTAAGACTATCCACTTGGGTTGCCATCTGGGACGGTTTACAGGGTTGTCACCGAACTCAACTTTTTTTTAATTTTGTGGCAAGATACGCCAATATGAAATGAAAGGTATTTTCAGCGACATGCCAACTTAAATATTTTCAAGTAGGGTTGCCACTTAGGTTTACCACCTCACCGCTGTATATTTGTATATCCGGTACCATCTCGTGAACCGCTTGACCGATTGGGATGAACTTTGGCATAGAGATAGGATTATTGATTCTAACACTATCCACTAGGGGGTTGCCACTTGGGCGGTTTACAGGGTTGCCACCGATCTCAACTTTTTTAAATTTTGTAGCAAGATATGCCAATATGGCTATCAAACGAAAGGTATTTTCGGCAACATACAAAATAAAATATTTTCAAGTAGGGTTGCCACCTTACCGAAGCATATTTGAATATTTGTATATCCGGTACTATCTCGGGAACAGGTTGACCGATTTGTATGAAATTTGGCATATAGATAGTATGATTGATTCTAAGACTATCCACTTGGGGGTTGCCACTTGGGCTGTTTACAGGGTTACCAGCTATCTCAATATTTTAAATTACGGAGCAAGATATGGCAATATGGGTGTGAAATAAAAGGTTTTTTTGCCGACAGACCAACTAAAATATTTTCATATAGGGTTGCCGCTCAGGGTTATAATTTTACCGCATTGTATTTGCATTTTATATTTTTGGGATCATATTTGGATTATTTTAGGATCATTTTGAGATCATTTAAGGGTCACTTTGAGATAATTTTGGGGCTATTTTGAGATCAATTTGGGTTAAATTTGGTATTAATTTGGGACAATTTTGCGGTCATTTTCGTATAGTTTTGGAGTCATTTTGGGATCATTTTTGGATCATTTTGGCTTCAATTTTGGATCATTTTGTTAACATTTGAGGCTCTTTTTGCGGTCGTTTGGGACTATTTTGGGATTATTTTAGGGTAATTTTGGGATAATTTTTGGATAATTTTGGGGTCATTTTCGCATCATTTTGGGTACATTTAAAGGTGTTTTTGGAGTCATTTGGGAATCATTTTTGGATCATTTTGGGAATCATTTTTGGATAATTTTGGGATCATTTTGAAAACATTTTTGGGTCGTTGTGGGTTCAATTTCGGATCATTTAAGGAACATTTTAGAGTCTTTTTGGGGTCGTTTTGGGAACTTTTTGGGTGAGTAAAGTTAGCGCAATATTGATAGCACCGAACAAGCTCGGTCACCCAGGTACTAAGGTTTGTTTGATTAAAGTCTGGAGTAGATCCACACCAACTTACTTGAAACAAACTTCTTCAAAACCGGTTCGTAAAGTCCTCTTGAGTCTCACATCAATATCCAGTGCGCTAAAATCCAACTAAGCTTTTGTAACTAAACTTCAATATATGGCGCGATATTCGTTCTAAAATCACTTCCATTACAATTGACCATAAGCTGCTCTTGGACTTTGAATCGCTTTAAGTGTGTATGCGTACGTGTCTAGTTATTGCTATGCAATTCTCTATACGAATCTTTGTTTATTCATCCGTTTGTATGTTGTTCGTTGGTTCGTTCGTTTGTTTTTGTTTGTTTGTACGCGTCTGGTTGCTTGGTTGGTTAAGTCAATAATGCGGCACATGTGGTGTACAGCAATGCTGCATTCATTCAGAGCAGCATGCGGCATGCACCAAATAGCAACTAGCAAGTTACAAGTTTGTATGTGGCAAAGTAGCAAGTGGAAAGTAGTGCGATTGTCAGTGTCAAAAGTAAATAAAATAAACATTCGCACGGCTAGACGTTCAGACATGCAATGAGCCGCGTTTAGAATTTCAAAACTATTAAAGCGCCAAGGCAAA
>CAXKVI010000002.1:136005304-136055304 GCA_964058755.1 Campiglossa producta
ACCAAGTCTGGAAAATGCCACTGTGTATAAAAATCCGACAGTACTCAAAATCACCGCTCAACATTGTTGTCTACTTTCGAAAAATCCAAACAGTGTCACAGAGAATAACAACAACAATGGTAGAAGAAACAGCGCCATCAACACAATGCCAAACTTTGCCAAAGGCGAAAGTAGCACACCTTACGCTCCAACCATCCTTTTAACGATGGCCTGACTATGAATACAACAAGAGCAGTGCAACGTTTACTTTGGCTCACCGCATAGTCATGACACGCTCTAATTGTTGTTGCTTTTGTTAAGTTTTAGTATCACTTGGAAAATCAGCCAGCAGCAGAAGCAGAAGCAGTAGCAGCTCATCATAATCAGTGAGCATAGTGCAAGTTGCACCACATTTGCCACTAGCACTAACACAAACACAAACACATAAACATGCACCAACACTTGATAGCGCTAATGACAACAACTACAACTACAGCAATAGCTAACACCAAAGACAACTTGCAAAGGAAAAAGTTGAATACTAAGTTGAACATTAGGCACGTTTGACTGCAAAAAGTAATGAACTCTGACAACTGAGTGAAGCTTAAAAAGCGAGAAAAGAGAGAAAAGAAGGAAAAAATGTCGCTCATACGCCATGGAGTGCTAATTAAGAAAACGTGCCACAAATATGAACGTAGTAAATATATCTAAGTGAGTGCATGTTGCATGCAACATTCAAACAGCGTTTAATGCTTATGTCTATCTAAGTTGCTACTACTCGATCTTAATTTTAACTCTGAGTGTGTGTGTGTGTGTGACATTTATGCACTTTTCATAGTTTCGTGCTTATTGCACTTACCACCAGCCACTGTGTACACAAAAATCTCTGCCGTCTGTTATTGTTGTTGTTGCAATTGTATTTGTACTACATATTCGACGCCTTAACGAGCCGTGACATTTGAGTGTTTGCCACTGACTGATTGCACAGAAAAAGTGTTGTGTTGGTTAATTGAATTTTCCCATTCATTTTCATAACCTCGTTCATGAATGTTGATAATGGAATCACGAAAGGTGTTTAGAATGGGATTCAAAAGCGTATTTATAAATGCATGGTTCTGATATAGTGACTACACCCACCATGATAAAGTTGGCGGAACTCGTGCCTTGCATGGTGGTGACACCGAAGTCAAGTGGTGACAGCCAAGTCAAGTTAGACTAATAAAAAAAAAAATTCCTAGAAGCGGCCCCAAAATTGAGTAGCACTTGTACAACTTCTTACCTTAAGAATAAATATAACGAAATCTCATTAATATCCAATAAAATTGCCATATTTTGGCAAATCGCTTCCCGAGATATTGGTATGTATACGAAGGAGTACATAAAATGGGGCTGGGTGGGAACCCTTCCTGAAAATATCTTAGTTGGAATATGGCTGAAAATACCTTTAATTTGATACCCATATTGGCATATACTGCTCAATATTTACGAAAAAAAATTGAGATAGCTGGCAACCCCGTAAACCACTCGAAGTGGCAACATCAGAGTAGAACTTCCTAGAATGAATAATGCCATCTATATGCCTGATTTTATCCAAAAGACTTCACCCGTTCCCGAGATATTGGTCGATATACGAAGGAATGCCTAAAATGGGGTTAGCTAGCAACTCTAGGTGGTAACTCTGCCTGAAAATATCTTAGTTGGACTACGGCGCAAATTTCCTTTCATTTGCTACCCATATTGGCATATTTGCCTCAATATTAAACAAAATATTTAGATAGGTGGCAACCCTGTAAACCGCTCGAAGTGGCAACGCCCAAGTAGAAAGTCTTAGAATTAATCATGCCGTCCGGCATGAAAATATCTCCTTTGGAATACGGCAGAAAATAGCTTACAAAAAAAAAAAAATTGTTTTTGGGATCGCCTTCAAAATATCTGTCGATGCACCCTAATGTCACGACGTCACAATGCAATTTAGTGTGATGCAACATCTTTTGATACCAATAAATGCGATTTCATATAACGAAAACAGATCCACGACTTCTCCAGTTAGCGTTTGACGTCACGACTGCGCTGCTTAGTCGGCCATCTTGAACTCCTCCACGGTTGGTCCCACAACACAGTTTTTTTTTTTAAATCACACCAGCGGTAAAAGTAGGGTATGGTCGAAATTCTGTGGCAGCTTATGACTTAGCTATCAGCTGATTCTGTCAAAACAGGCAAATTCATTCTTAATGCGATATCGCTTTTGGCACAATCTTCGCTATTTGGTTCAAGCAAAGAAAAGGCGTGTAATACGATGTCATATGTCACATGATGTTCTACTTGCGACTTTTTTGCTGTCATGATCTACGCACATGTTACTACATCACAATGTAATTATGATCGCCAGCTGCAACATGACAAACAACTGTATGATATGATGTCATGTCAAACGGTGTCATATCGCATGATGTTATACGAGGATAATTTCATAAACAAAAAACAACGAAAATCCATATAAAATTACATATCGAACGGTATCATATCAAGTGATGATTTATCGCATAGCAGCATATCACGTGATAACCTATCACATGATGCCATATCACATTGTTTTAAAATGTATATTGTTTGGGATCTTTTGATAACAATCAATACGATTTCATACAACGAAAAGGCGCGTCTTACGATGTCATATGTCACATGATGTTCTACTTGTGACTTTTTTCCTACGATATGATCACACATGTTACTAGGTCACAATGCAATGATGATCGCTAGCTACAACATGACGAATGATGTTATACGAGGACAAAATGCAATTATGATCGTAAGCAGCATCATTTGATGATATCAAACAATGAAAATCTTTATCACATGATGCCATATAAAATAACATATCCAATGGTATCATATCAAACGATGATTTATCGCATAGCAGCTGATCACGTGATAACCTATCACATGATAACCTATCACTTGATAAAATCTATGTTGTTTGGGATATTTTCGTTAGGAGTCGCGGAGA
Source organism: Campiglossa producta (assembly GCA_964058755.1). Lineage (NCBI taxonomy): Eukaryota > Metazoa > Arthropoda > Insecta > Diptera > Tephritidae > Campiglossa > Campiglossa producta. The sequence continues at coordinate 136,008,291 of CAXKVI010000002.1, forward strand.
GTCTCGGAAATCATCTCAAGATGGTATTGCTTTTAGTTCGAGTTATTCTGTTCCTACTTTGGGACTATTTATGGGACTATTTCAGAAAAAGTTTGGCTTATTGTCGAAAAAATTGAAGAATTTTTTTTTGGAAAATTTTGGGATTATTTTTACATTACTTTTTATACTATTTCAAAATTTCTTCATGGTAATTTTCTAATAATTTTAGCACTATCATGAGAATATCCACGAGCTGGCAATGATATCGTTAAAGGTGAATATTGTTTGCTTCAAGCAACCACCTGTTTAAAAAAACATTGCGCATAAACTTTTATCAATCACTTTTGACTATAACTTAAAGAAATATTGAAAAATACTGAATGGCATTCCACTGTGATTTACACTGCAAAAATTGCAATGTTAACGACCTTAAAGTTGCTGTCTAGCGATTTCATATGAATTTATGAAAAGATCTCGCTGGGAGCTAAACTCCCATAGCGCGAGTTAGAAAAACTTACGTCATTTGCACCAAAACGCATCACTCATACGCAACGTATGACAGGGACAAACATGTTGTAAGTGCAGCTTCATATGCGACTACACAACATATTTCAAAATAAATTAACAGTTGCTCATTAGTGCTTTGCTAGTGTGTGTGTGTGTGTAGGTGCATCTGATTGCATTTTAGTTGTAGTTGTATAGTAAATTAAACACAGCTGCTGCAACCAGAGTAAACACACGACAAAATATGCATATAAATGCAAAAATATATGTATGTATTTGTTTATCCAGCAAAAAATTGTAGAATCGATCTCGGAAGGGAGTGATCTGCGATTATCTTTCGTGCAGAGTTGGCTGTGATTGATTCCAATTAGTCTCTTCTGAGCTTAATTTCAAGCAAACTTCTTCGGTCATACCCGTTTAGGCTTAAACATAACCAAAGGTATCACTCCAACACATGTAAAGAGTACAAAACTACCATGGGTCGTATACTTCTTTGCAAACGCATTCCGTATTCAACTTAGATTAATCACATTTTTTGCATGTTTTTGTGCAGACATATGCAAAATGTATACAAAACTTCCCATGAGATCGCGACGCCGGCTCATTACTTATGCAGCAACTTAACTATGCAACTGTGACAGATTTTAAATGATTGCATATTTATGTAAGTGAGAATGTGTGAGACTCTTATGCACAAACCGTTGAAGTTTATCGCGACTAGTTGCACATGTGTACGTATTAATATCTATGGATATTAGAGTAAACTGAGTGTTTATGACTTGTTTGCGTTTGGCAGCATATGCCATTATGTATCATATTTTTCATATTTCATTTGAAATTTTTGTAGCAGAGAGGGTGCTGATGCAATGGAAAATGTTAGTTTGTTTACGTAAAAAATTAAATGAAAACACGTTATTATGATTTCTTTATATGGGGTGACATGGTCCCCTTGGCTTGAGCATGTGCTATGGAGATGCTGTAGTACCTTTTTATACTTGAAAAAGTACGATAGAAGGTAAGAAAGAAGAGGCTTACGTTCTACTCCTGAAAGTATACTACCCAAATTATAATTGGATTATACCCATAAGGGACGGCTAACAGAACTGGGTGATATAGATAAAAACTCCTTTGGATTAAGGATCACTGCTTACTCTTGACAGAAAAATCGTGCTGGAGCAGTTTAGGTGTCACGATCGAAAATTTAAATCGGACTTTGATGGTTTCCCTCGCCATTTACCAAACTTGGAAGTCTTAGGTTCTATGTTCCACTATGAAAATACTCCTGAAGATGCTTTAATATTCTCCTCATCTCGAAGGATTCAAGATAATAATAGCACAATAATGAAACGGAACGGAAAGGGATTCAGAACCCTTAACACAGAAACGAAACTAATAGAGACATCTTGGATTCCAATTCCATTTCATCCATATCAAACGACAAATCTCAAATTCTGTGACTTGAGGTGAGATAAAATTACAGAATTTGGAGGTAAAAATCGAATTCGTAATCAAACTAGGACCCAAAGAGAATGCAGGAACGAAACAGAATCCTGAAACGAAAAAAATTGAAACAGACTGGAATTGAAACTGAAAGCGATACAGGTTGTGAAAGGGAATGTGCGACTGAACAAGAAACGAAGCGGATTTGTAAAAGAGTTCGCAATCAAAACTGGGACCGAAACAGAACCCAGAAGCGAAACAAATTTCGGAAACGAAACTGAATCCGGAAACGAAACCGAAATTGTGACACACTGAAATCGAAACTAGTAGTGATGAAACAAAACAGAAACTGTAATGCACCAGAATTGTGACTGGAACCAAAACAAAGAGTGAAACGCAAACTTTAAGAGAATTCCTATATGAAAGCGAAATTGTATCCAGACTCTGAAACGCAGATGGAGCAGAACTCGGAACAGAACATAGAACAGAAACAGAAATTTTAAAATACTGAAAAGGAAACATAAGCTGAAACCGTAAAAAAGAAGAAAACATCGACATAATTGAAACCGAAAGAGAATCCGGAATCGAAACAGAAATTGTGACACACAGAAATCGAAACTAATATTGATGACAGGCGACTTAGCCAGGACTGAAACAGAGACTTCCCCATAACGAAATGGGGAACTGAAACTGGGACCGGTACTTTAGTGGATTTTGGAACAGAATTTGGAAACCTAATAACAAACAAGGAGAAGGAACTGTTCGTGTGAATCTGTTTCGAAACACGACCCAGAGACCGAAATGAATCAGTAGCCGAACCTATAATATTAGCTTCAACAGACACCAAAAATCGGAGCCGGAACTGGAAGCGAAACCGATACCGAAGCTGTACGTGAAACTAGAACCGGGATCGGAAATGGTGCTGGGATTGGAAGTGAATCAAAATTTCATTAGGTAGCGGTGAAATTATTTAGTAACATACCCTAATATTTATGTATGCATACATATTTATGTTGAGAGCATTGCAACTCGTTACCTCACCTTTAAAATATCGATTTGACAATTTCGCCATAGTCGTTTTGTTTGTGCGCGCTGTCACTAAAATTGTTATTCAGCAAAGTTTTTGAGCTAAGTAAATGACGAAATGCCCTTAGAGGAAAGGAGGGTGCCTTTGAATGGCATATTTTCGCGTTTTTGTTGTTGCAGTGGGTGTGTTGATGAAATTTGCATATGATTTATTAAAAATTGACAGTGATGGATTGGATATTGATAGTATGGCAAGAATATTGGAATAACTTTGGTATTTTAAAGCAATTTGTAATACTTCTGCTTAGTAAGGGGTAATTGGAGCAAAACAAAAAGTTGTGACAGCAATTTTATTAGAATGAGGTGGGGGGTTTTCAAAGAGAAAGAGACTTCTAAAAATATTTCTGAACAAATCTAATTAAAAAACAAGTAAGGAAGTCTAAGTTCGGGTAAACTGAACAATAAATACCCAGCGTTAGTTTTCATATGATTTTCGAAATATTCCATTTTTGAAGTGGGCGTGGTTGTGAAGCGATTTCGTCCAATTATATCAGGTATACTCCCTATTATGCTAGTATACCTCGTACAAGTTTCATCGTTCTACCGTAAACAGTTTAAAAGTTATGACACGTTAAATTTATAAATATGCCTCCCTGAAAAGTTGGCGGTGGCACGCCTACTTTTTAAAAATTTATAAAAAAATCATAATAGAATGAATAGGGCGTTCATCCTACCAAACTATATCATTCTAACCATTTTATATCAATTTAGGTGATTTTCGAAGTTTTCGATATCGAAAGTGGGCGTGGTTGGAGGGCGATTTTATCCAATTTCTTCAGGTATACTTCCAATGATGCTATTGTGCCATGTGCCAAATTTCTACCCTAATCTGTGTAAAAGTTACTACCAGTCGAATTTTCAAATAAGGCTCCCTTAAAAGTGGGCGGTGCCACGTCCACTTGGAGAAATTTTTCAAAAATTTTTTACATAATGACCAGGGGATTCACCTATAAAATTATATAATTTTAGCCATTTCAGCTACCGAGATATGTCAATTTATGTGATTTTCGAAATTTTCGATATCGAAAAAGGGGGCATCCGATTTTCGATTTCGCTCATTTTCAATAGCAACCTACCTTGGCCAGAAAGTAACCTGTATATAAAATTTCATGCAAATAACTCAATTTTTATTCAAATTATCGTGTACACGGACAGACGGACGGACATGCCCTAATGAACTCCTCTTTTCAACCTACGTACTTTCATATATGGCACTCTATATCTATCTCGTTTATTTTGAGCCGTTACGTGGTACCGTTGTGTGGACAAAATTATAATACCCTCGTACTAGTACTGGTACGCTGGTTATAAAATTCAATTTTTGTGTGAAGAAATGTGGATGGTCGACTTCACGACAGTCGCTTATAAAACAAATATTTTCTATAGCCTACTTTTAGGCTGTAAAATTTCGTTTTAATACTTAACAGCTTTAAAATTCTTCCTCTCATTCCTGAATCGCAGCCTAACAGATTTCCTACTACTTAATGTCAACTCTATCTCCTTTGGCTATCTTGCTGCAATATACTTAATTGCCAATTTCTTTTTATCAACAGTAATTTTACAAGGTAATTAACATTTAATTGCCTTAAAATAATTTTTTCTTGTATCTACAACAATTTTTCTTGTGTCGTTACTTAGTATTAACGCCAGAATGAAGGTAATAAAATTTGAGAGTTGGCATTTCGCCACCTATATAAACATTTTTTTCCTCACCACTCCGCATTCAGGCTAACCATATATTTACGCATCCTAAAGGTATGCTACATATTTTTTTACAAAGAAAAAGAGCTATAAGCCTTTCATTGTTGCAAGTGGCGTGGTGGCATTTAAAGTCGGATTTACCTCCTTAGTTTGCTGGCTAGTGGCTATGCGAAGATGAGAAAATGAGGCAAAATAAATTGTGAGTAGGGTAAGATTTACGGCTTTTGTTGATATCAAAAAAGTGTTAAGCATCATTAAACAAAGGACAGCAAGAAAGAAAATAGATTTTACCAAGTTGAAGGAATCAGATAAGCAAACAAGTGTGAAATGGCGCGAATGAGCGGTAGATAATGTAATTGAAGTCAAATATATGTTGTAAAGATAACTGAAATAAAATCGAATTAAAAAAAAATATTTACCTATGCTTTAGGGGTACAAATGAGATGTTGGATGCAAGGTCTTTTCATTTTAGTGGTGCCAAAGCTTGACCTAATATGAAACAGAATTCGAAGATGAATAGGAAACAAAAATGGCACTTGGAACGAAATCGAACCCGAATATCTTAACGGAAAAGGAAATAAATTCCAACCGAACAGAATTTGCCCCAAAAGTAGCATCCTAATTTAAATTGGTGGTGTAAACGAATTTGAGGCGAAATGGAATCGGTACAGTAATTGGAATTGGAAACGAAGCAGAAACTGAATCGTTGGTAGAATTGGAATCAAAATGGAAACTGAACCGTAAACGGAACTGGGGTAGATAGAAACGGAAAACGAGAATGGAAATGGTACAGGAGGCGAAAATGGAACTCGGACCAAAACCTTAAACAAATATTAACGAGAAAAGAGCTTAAAGGGATATCGGGACCAAAACTGAAGCCACACCAAAACTTAAACTGAGTTCGATGTGAATCCCTAACTGGAAAAAAATGAAATAGATGAAAAGTTAAACTGAAATCGGAAGCGAAAACAGAATTTAACACCACATTGGAAAATAAATCGAAGCCATAGAGGATGTTGCAACCGCCTCCGAAAGTGGAAACAAGAAAAAAAAGGATGAATGAAAGAACTGAAATAGGAACAAAAACAGAATTAGGAACCGAAACTTAAAAAAGAAACTTAACTGGAACGAAGCTGAAATTGGAACCAAAATTGAAATAGGAACCGAAACTGAAATAGGAACCAAAACTGAAATAGGAACCGAAACTGAAATTGGAACCAAAATTGAAATAGGAACCGAAACTGAAATTGGAACCAAAATTGAAATAGGAACCGAAACTGAAATAGGAACCAAAACTGAAATAGGAACCCAAACTGAAATAGGAACTAAAACTGAAATAGGTACCAAAACTGAAATAGGAACCAAAACTGAAATAGGAACTAAAACTGAAATAGGAACCGAAACTGAAATAGGAACCGAAACTGAAATAGGAACCACAACTGAAATAGGAACCGAAACTGAAATAGGAACCAAAACACAAATAGGAACTAAAACTAAAATAGGTACCAAAACTGAAATAGGAACCAAAACTGAAATAGGAACCGAAACTGAAATAGGAACCAAAACTGAAATAGGAACCGAAACTGAAATAGGAACAAAGACTGAAATCGGAACCAAAGCTGAAATAGGAACCAAAACTGAAATAGGAACCGAAACTTATATAGGATCCTAAACTGAAATAGAAACCAAACCTGAAATGGGAACCGAATCTGAAATAGGCACCGAAACTGAAATAGGCACCGAAACTGAAATAGGAACCAAAACTGAAATAGGAACCGAAACTGAAATAGGAACAAAAAATGAAATAGGAAGCGAAACTGAAATAGGAACCAAAACTGAAATAGGAACCGAAACTTAGAAAGGGCGAAACCTAAATGGGAATTGTTACTAAAGTCGAAACATAAATTGGAATTTTAAACGAAGCTCAAAACTTAACGCGAAACTGTAAGTGGAACCGAAGCTACTTGGAAAACATGATTCTAGAAAAACAATATGAAAACTAAAAAGTTAGCGAAAAGGGACAGAAAATTAAAAAAAAAAAACTTCAACCCGAACTGATGTCATGTAAAAATTTGAACAGATGCGGAATCTTCAACCTAAACTATAGTCGGAAGCAAAGCTTTAGATCTTTACCTTAAATGTACAAATAGGCATGGTTGCCATGCTGTGGATCATTTTTCTTTAATTCTACAGTGGCTTCTTAAAAAAAGTTTTAGAAATCAACTTCCACATTCACCCAGCTTCATGCTCTAGGCTATGCAGATTATAGGCAATATGCCTATGCAAATCGAATCATCCATTGTATGAATTCCTGAACACAGCGGACTCGATATTTCAAGGTACTCTTATTTAGCACACTAAAGAGAGAGATCAATAAAAAATTCACTGTGTATTGAAAGGAAACGTCCAATGCCATACAAATCCCAAGTTGAGTCGGCGTGTTAAAAGTTTTTTCGTAATTAAAAAGTATTTTTATTGTCACGTAACGCGTTGGTTACTACCTTTTGATATCAAATAGATACGAGTATGTATGTATGAATTATGCTTTTGTTACTTTGTAAACGTTAATAACGTGATTCGATTCGTTATGTCCTTTGACATTTCTGATCTCGCCGCTCAAAGAAACTAGCAAACACATGAACAAGGCGGCGCTTTTATGTATTTTCATTCGACTCAGAAATAAGCTCGCGGCGAATTACGAAAATGTATGAATTTGTCAATTTGTGTGTGTCATGGGCATAGGTGGGGGGGCTTCTGTCTTGTGTGGAACGCGTTTGTTCTACTAACATATCATGCTCATGAATAAATCTTGTATTTTCACTCATCGAGGGTCTTCGGACCCCTATTTACCTATGTAATAACGAAGCTATAATCATGCGCAAAAGGTCCCCTCTTCTGGCTTGGATAGCTTCGGGTAAGCCTTTGCGAGGATGGAATAGGATTATTGGACATCTTCACATGTTGAATTTTCGAGTATATCTTCGACGTAATGAAATAGAATTGCTTGTAATTTGTTTTTTTTTTAGGAATTATTTAAGATTCCAGATCTGATGAATGTCTTTGGCCAACTTGTCACCCCTCTTTTGTACAGCTTTGTTATGTTATATGCATGAATGGGTTATGTTGCTTTGACTTCCAACTTGACTATAAACTTTTCTTTTCTCACGTTGGCACTTTTGTATGACAAGGCGGACATGCCGCCTTCACCAAAGCTTTAACACTATTTTTTATAGACTATGCTTTTGTCATCGTTTTTGTTTTGTGCAGACTTTTTAGATCCTGCTGAGAGGAAACTCGCATGTATGATAAAGGCTTATAACAGCGTTGGCCTTTCTATAGCCCGTGTGCAAGTTTTCAAGCGAACTTTAAAATAAAATAAAAATAAAAATTTATATTCGCATTCGCGAAAGTAATACAAATTCACCTCGTTTGCATTCGCGAATAAGAATGCGTACAATTTTGTGAAGCTAGCGAACGTTCTTCTTGTCGTTTATTTATATTCGCAGAAGCTTCGAGTAGTGTAGTTGAAAAAAAGCTATCTCAGAGGTACCTCGCTCGAATTGTGATGTGCCGAGATCTTTTGAAAAGCGTTCGATACTATTTCGGGATATTTTTTGGGATCATTACAATACTATTTTGGGATGATTTCAGCACTATTTCCGGTCTTTTTCGAGGTATTTTTTTTGAACAATTCGGGATAGACTTTAATATCTTTTCAAGATTATTTTATTTCTGATCTCCTCAGGATTAGTTTCAGTGTAATTTTCAGGACTTTTTTGAGCTACATTTTCGGGACCATATTAGAATATTTTAGGAATAACTTCAGGGCTTTTTCGCTATCATTTCACGAATTTTTTAAGGACTTTTTTCTCGATTATTTTGGAATTTGTTTCGGAACCATTTCGGGACTTTTTCGGGACCATTTAGGATTTGTTTTCGGGAATTTTTAGAGTTAGTTTCGGAAGCATTTCGGGATGGTTTTTGGTCAACTTCAGGCCTTTTTCTTTATCATTCTGGGCCCATTTCAGGATGGTTTCTGAATCATTTCTGGAATTTGTAGGACCATTTCGGAAATTTTTTTAGAACCATATTCGAGACCTTTGAGGATAATTTCGGCATGTTTTCGAGATAATTTAAAATAACTTTTCATTGGTGTACGAACAAATTTTCTTGACGAGGCTGTTTAGGATCTGTTAGGGAATTTTTTTAAGAATTTTTCGAGATATCTTCGGGACTGTTTTGTGATTTTTTTTTTTTTTTGTATATCTTCAGGCCTTACTTGATCATTTCGGGACTATTTTTCGGACCACTTCTGAAATTTGACGATCATTTCGAAATTGTTTAAGGGACTTTTTCGGAAATTATATTCGATGAAATTTCGAGACTGTTTTGGTGATTATTACGGTTTTTTTTTAGACTATTTACAGAGATTACAAATTGGTGGTCGACCAGACTTATTCGGGACCATATCAGAGTATTTTGTGGATAACTTAAGGGCTTTTGCGATATCATTTCAGGAGTTTTTTTGCGATATCTTTGGGATTTTTTCAGTATAATATCGGAATATTTTCGGGATTGCTTTTGGAACCCTTTCCTTTTTCAATATCATTAAGGATTTGTTTTCGGGACTTTTCGAAATAATTTCGGCACTATTTCGGGATTTTTTTTTTTTTTTTTGGTTAACTTTGGGCTTTTTTCCTTTATCATTCTGGGCACATTTCGGGATTCTTTCTGAAACATTTGTGGAATTTTTCTGAGCCATATTCGAAACCTTTGAGAATAATTTCGGAACGTTCTCGAGACCATTTCAAGATATTACCCTTTGGTGTTCGAACAAAGTTTCTCGGCGCGCCTGTATAAGGATCTTTTAGGGAATTTTTTTTCGGACTTTTTCGAGATATTTTCGGGACGGTTTCGGGATTTTCTTTGGTATAACTTCAGGAATTTTTCTTGATCATTTCGTGACCATTTCGTAATTGTTTTTCGGATCACTTGTGAAATTTTTAGGATCGTTTCGGGACTGGTTAAGGAACATTTCGGAATCATATTCCGAGTCGTAGCTCGCCGCGGGTGGATAATGACTGTGGGAACATCCAATTTTAGATTCTATTACTTTCATTTCAAAGGGATGAGATATCGCTTGAATATTCTTCTTTAGGTGTTATTTATTGCACGACATTATTCCTCGTTGATACGCTGCGGTATTGCGTTTGGAAACTACTTTTGGATGTAGCAGTGATTTTTCAAAATATGCCTACACGTAAGTGAGCATCACTGTCGCAAAGTCACACTAAAAAAAGTTTGATGTCCCTTTGAGCTTGCGATGCTACTTTTTTCTTCCGCTCACAAACTATGTCTGCCTGTTGTTGGATTTAGTTGACTTTGCGCTCGGTTGTGCTGTTTTGTTGTTGTTGTTGTTGGTTCCGTTGATTCCTCACTAAAGCCTGACATTGTCCATGTAAGCAATTAATTTCATTTAAGTGCTCGTTAAGTGCGTCTTTAGGGCATTGTTAAGCATAAACTTTATTAATTAAATTAGTAATATGATTTATATGGAAGTGTATGTGAATTTATGTATGTGCGTATGTGAGTGTGTGTGTGTGTGAAACAAGGGTTCGTTTGATACCGTCTAAGCGTGATTAGTAATATTATTAATAAAGGAAGAACATTCGCATGTACAGCTCAAGCTACAATAGCGTTTTACTAGCGTACTTTGTTGTTATTCTAAGCTGTTAAGCTGCAATTAATTGGAGCATCAACTAATTTCCGTCTTAACTGCAACAGAAACGTTTATTAATGTCAGCATGCGAAGTGATTGGAACATAACTAAGGCGGCAGGAACTATACATATGCTGTGAAGTAAGCAGTAAGTTAACAGGACTCATTCTAGATTTGGCTCAAATATAATTTGAGTAGCATACAATTAGGCTGAGCTTAATTAGGTCTGCAGAAAACGTACTGCACTACGATTTCAGTGATTGCTGTTGCTGTAATAGTTCTATGCTTTGGTTAGCTGATTTTTAAATGCATGCCTTTCATGGAGTGCAAATAAAACAGGAAGAAGCAAAAAGTAGCACCAGTCGCCTTTAAATGGCATAAGCGCCTAGAAGTATGCAACGCGACTCGTTAAAAATGCACACACCTTAATAGTTAAGCTTTGTTTGCTTACACCAGCTAAATAAAGTAATCAAGCGCACTACAACACATTATTCTCGAGCTCACCTTTCGCATTTTCTTTCAACTTTGTTTATTTTGCTATTGCAGCGTGTTTGAATGCTTACAAATACTCGTGCTATCGTAATGCATTACAAAAACCAATAAATCATTGACGTGTCACAAAGTCTTGTTATTTACTTTTAATAAAAGAACATTTTTTTTTTTTGTAATTTATTACAACAAAAGCTTAAGCAAATAACCTACGAGCGAAAGCAACTAGTTGAAAACTACTTTAGAACTAGTTGGTGCAACGGGCCCCACTAGTCGGTGTTTTGTCTTTTTTCTATGTAAGGAACTGGTATTTTTTACGTGTTGATGTCCTACGAAATGTCAATTGTCAGATTTCGACAAGAATATAACACTCATCTACTAGAATGATATACTAGAATGATACGAGTGTAAAATACCAGTTCCATACTAGTGCAATCTGGACTAGTATGATTTCCATAAAAGTCCAAATACTAGTCCCATACTAGTCCAAAAATAACTAGTAAGAAATATACTAGTACCATACTAGTCCTAAAAAGCATCGAACCTGGACTACTATGTTTACAACCAGATTTTTCATGATGTACCCTTTTTTTCATGTTTATTCTTAAGAAAGCAGTGACTATTTGTATTTACCCTATCACGAAAAAGCATCTGTGAATTATAAGAGAAAAAATTAGCAAACGAAACGAATGAATTTTATATTTTTTAAATGGTATGATTTCAGCCAGAAAATTCTAGTTGTATACTATTATTTTTGTGACTAGTTTGAGGTTTCGCTGCAGGGTAGCCATAACTAAAGTGTTTTGTGTAAAAAATGTGGAAAATTGGAATGCAAAGCGAAATGTGAACATGCTATAATTGAATTTATAATTAGTTTAATTTGTTGGACGATAGCGTGTTTGAATTGCACTTGCTGTATTTAAAGTAAAAAAAAAATAATAATAATGAAATATATTGCACAGTATCGTGTCGATAAAATACACAACTTTAAGATTAGCTTAATTAGAGCAAAATGGCATAGGTTTCAAATTAAAATGAATGCAGTGAATGTATATGTAGAATGGGGGTTGTTTGGAAAGGTTGCCCATATCTAGATATACCTACATGCATTCATATGTATGTGTGAAGTATAGATATTTGTGAAATCGTGTTTAGCGGGCAGAATAATCAAACTTTTTTCCTGCTCTAAAAATTTGCTCATTTCAATGCAGGTGCAATTGCCATTCCGGATACAGCAGTCAACGATATCAAAAATATTGAAGGAGTCTATTCCGGCTCTATATACGGCATTGAATGAAGAGTACCTGTTGTTGTTGTTGTTGTTGTTGCTCTGCCTAGAGTGTATGATCATTCCGAAGATCTTCATCAAGCTCTTCTAAGGGGAGTCCAAGGAAAAGCGCAGTTTCATCTGGGTTGGACCAGAGGGACAGATGGGTTAGAAGAGTAGATTCAATTGGACAATTGAAGGAATGTAGGATATCATGGGGGGGGGGGGGGGGGGGGGGTCCTACCACATGCAGGGCATGTGCTTGAAATTGTATCATCCAGTCTGGATAAGTAGGAGTTTAAACTCACACTGTATCTAGACCTAAGCTGTGACATGGTGAGTCTTGTCTCCCTTGGTAAGGTGCGTTCTTCTTCAGCAATATCGGAACTGTTTAGAACAGGGTTCGTAGGTAGAGATCTGATAAAAGTGTCAAACGACTTGGTGTGGATGTCGGTTAGAGTCCGCTTGTGATTTGGGTATTTTTTTCCATGGGGATTCTGTCATTTTTGGTGGGGAAAGATTCACTGAGACATTGGTGGGGCTTAAGTCATTTTGCCCGGTGGGTGTTAATTCAGTGGGGGCTAATTCATACACCCAACCTAACCATCGTCACTCAAATTTCGACGGGTGTATTTTTGCTTATTTTTCTGTCGCTTTCCATAGTTTTTCTCTCATTTTTCTCCAATATTTCTCTCATTGTGGGGCGGCCTTATGGTATATACGGGTTTTTCCATGCCAAATCGACAAATTTTTTACCTGACCCCCTTCGATTTCGCTAAAAATTTGCTATCTTTTTCTACACTCCGAAAGACATTTTTCAGATTTTTTTCAATTTTTTTTCCCCAAATCAAAAAGAGAAACGTTTTTTGATAAATGTAAAAGTAAGTAAAATGCTGTAACTTTTTGAAAAATCGACCGTTTGGGATATTTTTTTTTTTTTTTAATTTTTGTTTTTAAATATAGTTTTCGGAAATAAAAATACAAACAATTTTGAAAGCCCAGATATATAATTTTTTTTTTTCGAAAAAAAGTTCGACCCTTTTTTATTTTTTTTTGAAACTCCATCTAATTCTGCAATAAGCACGGCTAATAACAAGATGTGCCGACAATCGCTTCTATTTTTTTATTTTTATTGAAAAAAAAAAAAAAAAATCATTAAAAAGTTATATAAAATGAACCAAAGTTGAAAAAAAAAATTTTTTTTCAAAAAAAAAAAAAAAATTGAAGAGATTGTCGGCACATTCTGTGATATAAATGAGCCAAGTTTAAAAAAAAATTTTATTCTATCAAAAAAAAAAAAAGGAGCTAATGTCGGCACATCTTGTTATTAGCGGGGCTTATTGCGGAATTAGTTGGAGTTTCAAAAAAAAATAAAAAAGGGTCGAACTTTTTTTCGAAAAAAAAAAATTATATATCTGGGCTTTCAAAATTGTTTGTATTTTTATTTCCGAAAACTATATTTAAAAACAAAAATTAAAAAAAAAAAAAATATCCCAAACGGTCGATTTTTCAAAAAGTTACAGCATTTTACTTACTTTTACATTTATCAAAAAACGTTTCTCTTTTTGATTTGGGGAAAAAAAATTTAAAAAAATATCAATAAAATTAAAAAAAGTCGGACTTTTTTTTCAAAAAAAAAAAAATTTATGTGTCTGGCTTTTTACAATTTTTAAAATTTTTTTTTTCGCAAACTAAATTTAAAAACAAAAATTAAAAAAAAAAAAAAATTGTCCAAATCGGCCGATTTTTGAAAAAGTTCCAGCATTTAAAAAAACCTTCTTTTTTTTTAAAGTTCATAACTTTTTTTGAAATTTTTTTTTTGAGAAAATTTAAAAAAAGAAATTCTGAAAAAGGTCTTTCTGGGGTAGAAAAAAAACAAATTTTTACCGAAATAACGCCCTTCGTCAGGTAAAAAAAATGTCAATTTGGCATGGAATGAACCATATGTATATCTCTCAAGTCTCATAATAAAAAATTAATTATATTTCTGCTTTCTTTTCAGGTCAGTAACTATCCACAAATATATCATATCATGTATTCGAGGTAATTATATTAGTTATTAATTAAGTACTTCACACAAAAATGGATAAGGAACTGAGCATGAAGATCAATTTACGCAAATAAATAGACCGGCACACTCAAGTTTTGCATATCCCGAAATTTCCATGTTATAAAAAAAAAAAAAAAAAAAAAAACTAATGACGGCGATATACCAACAGGTTATCATAACCTGAGCTTAACCATATAAATGCAAGAAAAAAAAAAACATAATAGTAATAGTTATAATATCGATTAACTGTCGAAACCCCATATATATATAAGTATTCATGTAATGGGCTTTATTTACAAATATCGACACCGGATGGCGACGATGCTGATGGTGGCGTCAATGATGATGATGATGATGATGATGATGATGACGACCAACGATAAGCGACGGCTGCTTGCCGTCTGCAATCAGGTGAAAAATTTGATGTTTCCGTATTACACCAAAACATAAAGTAAAACCGACTACAAAAAAAAGAACAGCGAAAAAACGCAAACAAATTTCGTCAAAAGGAAAATGTCCGGGCTTTTATTGGGTTATGTACTTTCATTGTTTTCTGGTTGCGTGTTTTGTGTTGTTCGATATTCCCCCATTTGCTGCCACATGCGCCTAACGATATGCTATTAAATATTGTCATTTTTTTTTTTATCAACTAGCGGTATGTTGAAGCATAAAAGTATGCACGACATTTTACTAAAAAAGAAAATAAAGTATTTCGAAAAAACCACCAACAACTGGTTTAATGGATCACAATAAAAAATTACATGAATAATGAAAGGAACAGCTGAAGAGCAAACACTAACAGTTACATAGATTCGTGAAATTCGTAAACTAGCATAGATGTATGTATGTATTTTAGGCTGATCAAAAGAAAAAAAGAAAATGTTGTGCAAAAAAAAAAAAAAAATATTGTAATAAAAGTCAGACACTTATCATCAATTTTACTTTAAAACTGCCAAAATATTGAAGTAAAAACAGTCTCGTGGTAGTTTTCATATGATTTTCGAAATATTCCAATTCGGAAGTGGGCGTGGATTTTAAAAATTTATCAAAAAATCATAGTAGAACGACTAGGAGTCCCATCTTACCAAAAAATATCATTTTAGCCATTTCCGTTACCGAATTATGTCAATTTATTTGATTTTCGAAAGTGGGTGTGATTTTAGCGAGATTTTATCCAATTTCATCAGGTATACTCCCAACGAAATCCGTAATCAGTTTAAAAGTTTACGACCAGTCGAATTTTCGAAAATGCCTTCCGAATTTTCAAAAGTGCCTTCCTTAAAAGTGGGCGGTGTCACGCCCATTTAAAAAAATTTATGGAAAAATCATAACAGAAAGACTAGGGGGGTCCACCTATAAAATTATATCATTTTAGCTACCGAGATATGTCAATTTATGTTGTTTTCGAAATTTTCGATATCGAAAAAGGAGGCGTGTTTATCATCCGATTTCGCCCATTTTCAATAGCAAACTACCTTGGCCAGAAAGTAACCTGTATACAAAATTTCATACAAATATCTAAATTTTTACTCAAGTTATCGTGTAAATGGACAGACGAATATTTAAAAAAAAATAGCCCAGGTGGCAACCCTGTAAACCACCCAAAGTGGCAACAACCATGTAGAAAGTCTTCAAATGTTGCATACTATCTACATGCCAAATTTGAACCAAACCGCTTCAAACAAAAAAATGAGATAGGTAGGTGGCAACCTTGTAAAATGCCCGAAGTGGCAACACCCAAGTAGAAAGTCAAAGAATGAAGCATACTATTTAAATGCCAAATTTGATTCAAATCTCTGCAGCCGCTCCCGAGAAAGGTATGTATAATATTATCAAGTCCGTTGCCTCAAGTCCGAACACTGTTGCCACTATTCGTTAACCTCAAGTCCCAACAGTGTTGCCACTATTTTTTCATTGAAATTTCAGTCTCCATGAAAACTTTGCAACGCCGCCTGCGAAGTTAATTTAAAAAAAAAATTAATAAATATTATTTTAATTTGGTTCAGTCTAATGCATTTCTATATATATGCCAGAGGGGTGGCAACAATTTTTCGGTCAACTATTATGTAATTATGTAATAACAATACAATAATAATGCTACACAGTGGATTGTTATTCAATGTAAATGTCTTGAAAGGGAGCAAAATTTAGTACCCATACATTTATCTACACTTATGGACCTTTTCGTTCGTATAACATGACCTGTCAGTGAATACGTTGGGGTTAGAATCGCTGAAATACTACTAAGGAATTGGCTTGAAAACTACTTAACTTATTCCTGGAATACGTCCTCTCGACATAGGATGTATATTTCCCCGATTTTATTCAACTTTGGCACGTATGTTTGATACAACCACTCTGTTTCAAAAATTTACCCCGCTAGGTGGCGCTTGAGTCAAGATATCTAGAACGCCCGTAATTATGGATCGTTTATGTTTGTGTCCCTTGCATAGTCGCGGGCATCTGCATCATGTTTCGTAGCTATATATTCATGTTGAATCCAGTTCAATTTCCTACAGGGTACACTTAGCAGCTCCTTGCATGCATTCAAATCATATAATAAATAAATATACACGTACAAACAATAATTACTAAGAAGGTGGTAAATGTTTGATTGAAACCTGCTTATTTCATTTAAATACTGGGCAGCATAGCGTGGTGGTTGCAGAGCTGTTAAAGAATTAAATCTTTTGCTCTTTGAAATCATAGTTTTTCTTCATTCAGTACTTGAAATTCTTTTCATCGTTGAAGAATTTAACTTCAATTTACGCATTCAGCAATTCTTTACAGAAATCATGATTTATAAATCCACCAAGTGTCAATTCAACAAGAATTCAAAATAGAATTACGAAGAAAAGCTCTTTAATTCAGAATGGCCATTCAGTTGATTTGATTCTTTTGGAGAGTTAATTCCGCTAATTCAGTACGAATCAGTTTTTGGAAAAATGCTAATTTACTCCCCTAAATAGTACTAAAAGTTTTCAAGTTCCTTTCACGTTAGAAGAATTTGAAAAAAAATTACATTACATATTATAATAATCTATAACATAAAATTAGTGGAAAAAGCTTATTCGCGTGTAAGAAATATGTGAATTTAAAAAAATTCAAGTTAAAACATAAAAAAGTATGATTTTGAAAGGTATAACATGTCTGGTCTTCACATAAACTGCCTTATTAGTGTTGCTGATGTGTTAGTTATGAAGCTTTTCGGGCATATTTTATTAACCCTCTGAGCACATTATTGAATTTAATTAAATAAGCTTTTGTCACATAAATAAAAAATAAATATGAATGTGTAATTATTTTATTATCATAACCTCTAACGAGATTTTTAGCCGTGCTTCTCTTTCCAACTTGTGGTGTGTTGCTTTTGAGTTTTCCTACAAGTTGGCAGGACCTACAGTTTTTTGCCGACTCCGAACGGCACTTGCAAAGCAAATGTCAAGTTTAAATTTAACAACTTCGAAAGTGCTTCAGTATTTTTAAAGATCTTCAACGCACAGCGAATATTGCCGAATTCGCCCTGCTATTACCATATATCAATTTGCGTTGCTCTCATATCTACAAGTTGTACAGGCAATACACAATATTACGTTCAGCTGAAACTCATGCCTTTTATGAATATAAAAAAATTCGGAGCTCTTTCATGGTTTTATTAGTCATATACATACGTCAGTTTTGAAAAATGAAAAAAAAATGAAATCTTTTTTTTTGGATTTATACTTTGAAATATGGAAATTCTTTCTAAATATGAGTATTTTATTTCGATTTTTTAGTCAACAATAACTAGTAGTGGAATTAATTTCCATTTAATTGTATAACAGAAACCGTTTGAAATGTCTTTTAAAATTTTCACAAAGCTCAGGAGAGTAAAACGGTCATCTAAACTTTCAACTTCTTCGGCAGATTTTGTATGAAATTTCTGAGGACTCAGTTTGGTAGACCAAACAGTATAATTATATGCAAGTTAGAACTAGCTGAAATATTTTCCTGATTTTCAAGAACGATTTTCGTCGATGGTGTTGAGTAATTTTTTTATGCGAAATTAAATTTTGTTCATGCGTTGCATGAAAGATATTACTAAACACCCTCATCGAAAAAAATTCTTAAAAATCAGGAAAATATTTAAATTAGTTCTAACTTTCACATCATACCACTGAAATTGATTGTCCTACAAAACTAAGAAAAGTCTGCCAAAAACGTTGATAATTTGGATGGCCATTTTGCTAAGCTCCTATGAACTTTGTCCAAATTCTTAAAGACATCTTTAATTTTGTGTCTAACTGTACATATTACTGAAGTGCCTGAAAAAAGCTCATAAAAGCAATAAATCCGCGATTTTACAACCGACGTAGCTGTTTGGTAGTATCCCGCCTTTTTACAAGTCTTCAATGGGTGACCGGAGTTCTGGTCGGTGATAGTGTCGAATTCAGGACATTTTTTATCACGGATAAGAAACTGGTTAATAAAAATTACAGCACCTTAAAGGCACAGTAGGGATGGCAGCTATTTTAGTTTTGTGAGCCCAAAAGTTTCGAGATCCCGAATATGTATTATTTAGATATTTTATACATTTTAACAAACAAACTGAAGACAGTACATCAATATTATTTTCATTACCAACAAGATGCTTAAATAGATATAAAAAATATGTAAGTAGAGTTTAAATATATCCTATAACTTTTTCTTTACATATTTTTATATTAGTACAAGACCGGGAATAACCAAACATCTTCTTACGGTTTCTCCTAGCTGCTTTGGAAGTTAATGCAAATCAACAAGCGAAAAAGTTAGGGATTTTATAAAATTTCTCTCCATTCATAAGTGGGCTGTAATATTAGGTGTTAATTTTTATACCCTGCTTTTATGATTATATATAAAACCAAAAGCTCAAAAAACTGCCTTAATCCAACTTAATGTCATATTATTCGTAAAAAACTAGCTATTTTAAACATTCGGGATTTTTTAACTGCTTTTCGAGATTTCGGGACTTATAAAAAACAATCCCGGGATTGACTTCAAATGTCAAAGAAAAAATATATAATGACAACATTTCATGATACAATAAGCGCCCCAGTAGGAAATTGTAACAGTGAGGTACGTTTCTGATATCTTACATAAGTATTAGGACTTATCACAATATATCTAAGTTGCGGTGTTGCATCTACAGCTTAAGTGTTTATTATTAAGGAAATTCACAAGGTCTTTTATAGTTTTATGTACAATTTCAACAACACAACACTTGAGAGCACTATATGAGTTGAATGTTGTGTCTGAATACATTAAATTAAATTTTCATACAAATTTGTCAGAAAATATTGAATTTTTGTGTTCGTGGCTCTTTTACTTTTGAAACTAGAGAAAACGAAAAAACAAGGAAAAGCAAAATAGCACACCTGAGCATTGGGTTGCTTAATTTTATTGTGCTATTCAAATTTTATATAAGAAATGACAACAAAGAAAATATGACAGTCTTAAATTTTGAATTGCCTAATTTTGATTTTTTCTAATTTTAATTAGTACATACACAGAAAAGTTTTAATGGCTTTTGACATGTGATTAGTGTTGTAAACCAAATGCTGGAAAAGAACTAAACAATCATAAAGTGCTTGTGTAATTTTTTTCAAAACCAGTTTCATTGCATTGTATTGCTCCAGATAACCAATTTTCTAAAATTTGACACCAAAACTGTAAAAATGCATTTAAAAATAGTAGGGTAATTTAAAGTGACATACATTATTTTGCATTGAAGCGTCGAAAGTGATTCGTAACGGCACTGGAAGATCATGAAAAAGGTGTAAAACTCATAATATGAAAGATACAAAAGAAAAAGTTAAGGGAGACAGATGAGAAAAATAGATTTAAAATATATGACTTTAGCGTTTTTTTTCTCTCCTGACAAATTCTGATTTTGTAACTTAGAACGTTATTCGCTTCGATGCTTCAAAACCCTCTTCCTATCCTGCTCTGTCACCTAAATGTTTAGCAACATCGGAATATGTTACAATTTTTCCAAACGATGGACTTTTCCTTGATATGCCATTTTTGCTTTTACGAACGTGTTTTTCGCTTTGTTTATATTTTTGTATGATAATTACTATGTATATACATGAAATATTCATGACTTAAGATGAGCTTTTAGGTAAAGAATAATAAATTTTTTTTTTTTTTAAGATCAGAGGCAAAGATGCAACGACATGTTAATTATAATATATTTCCCGCTGGGCATGGTTCTGCATTGAGGTCTTGTCAATTATAAAAAATTTTTACTTTTCATATTTCAAATTTTTGTTTTGTTTATAAACCGAAAAAAACATGGCCGCTCTTCACAGTGTAGCAATTTCGACAAATCCAAATTTTTTATTTTCTCACTTATCTCAGAATCGGTGGGATTTTTTGAAAGATTTAGCAGCTAATTGAATTTGCCTTACCGACATTTCGAGTTTTAATTGTCCTTAAAAAAAAAAAAAAGTTACCTCACGTCCATAGTTTGACTTGAAACATCTATGTGTTGAATTTTGCGCATTTACTTCAGTCAGATGGGATTACTGACATATCTGTGGTTTCGTTATATTATAATATTTGCGGACTGATAAAACCTCCCCAAATATGTAATTTAATCACATCAAAAAATAATGTACATATTTCACCTTCCAGTTGAATTGTATGAGTCTATAGTTAGCCTATGTAAATCTTAATAGCTGCTTTCTGTAGATCATTCGTAGCACCATCAAATTCCAAACATCGTGGAATACTCATAATAATAATAATACAAATACCTTCTAAGAGGATAAGGTCCAGCCTGTCTTCCAATTTGTGCTTTAAGTTTTAGTACACATTGGCGAGACCTACAATTTCTTTGGCCCAACTTTACACAGTATCTGGCAAGGCATTTTCATTTTGGCTGAAAAACCCCCGGAGCGTTGCCGAACACTGCCGAAGGTGGCCTCGTTTTGAAAAACTTATTCAAAGAATTTTTGGTGTGACCTGTTTCGGTACTTGCACCAGGTACTTTCAATATGGCAAGTCAGCGCACAGTCATCATACCGCGGCGGTAGACAGTAATTTTAATTTCTATGTCTTAAAATATTCCAGAGGGAAATAATATTAAAAGTGAAAATTAAATTAAATCAAATGATTCAATAAATTTATTCCTACGTTTATATTATGACAAGATAAAATAAATACATTAAACAAGAACCTCGCAGCCTTAAGCTATATTCTTTACGAGTCCATCAACTCCGGGTCTGTAGATAAAGCACGGAATTTTGTTTGCATTTTTATCTAAATTTTAACACTGTGCGCTGCATTTTGACGTCTACCGCTTCGAATTTTCAAACGCGTTTTTCTCCACTTTCCCTGTAATAAAACGATGGAACTGCACTTCATGTTGTTCCTTTTTTATGTGACGATTATTTTCTACTTACCTTCTTGAAAAATTTGCCGTAATCTTCGAGAAATCAGCTAAAAACAGCAAGATTTTATGTATGTATGTAAATATATGAAAACATTGAGTAAGAGTTGCCGTAGCTAAAGAAAACGGAACCAAATTTTCGGGCTTATAGTTTCAAAACAATTTTCCGAAGACAATATCATAGCCGAAATAAGTTTTGAACAAATATACAAATATAACTTTCAGTTTCTGAATGGTTCCAATAAAATTTTGGCCTATTTACATTAAAATCAACAGACTTGAAACATAATCCATCACATTTAAAATTTTAGAGTTAGGGCCAAATTTTACAATGATACATGGCAGTCTCGTGTTTTATTACTATTTTGACAGCTTCAAATCAATTCCAGGCATGTTAAAGACTGAAAGTACGCAAATATCACCTCTGAAAGTTAAATTTCGAGAGTACTGAATTGAAAAATTGAATTGATTCACCAAAGTTGGCATTCAATTGAGAGAGTTATTGAATGAGAGTTATTTCGATGCAATTCAGTTCAAACTGAATTACTTTCTCGCATTCTTTAATTCTTTGAATGGAAAATATGAATTCAACATGTCAAATCGTATCTACATGGAATTTCAAACTAAATTCAACGAAAAACATTTGAAAAAATGAATAACTCCTGAATTATAACTGTTTTGATTCATTCAATTAACAGCCCTGGGTGGTTGACCAACTTAATGAGCGGTTCCTTTGTTAGTCGTACAAATAATAGCGATATACCGGATATCAGTATTAAAGGTGACCAAAACGCATTTGTGGTCATTTGACCTAATTACTATTATTTACGCAAAATGACCCGAAAATGATTCCAAATGATCCCAAAATGACACCAACCACGATCCAAAATTGATCCTAAAGACCCCAAAGCACCCTTTAATGTACCCAAAATGATCCGAAAATCGCTCCAAAATTATCCAAAACGACTCCAAAAGGATGTTCCCAAAATCACCAAAAAATTATCCCAAAATAGTCCCAAAATGATCCAAAAATGATTCCCAAATGACTCCAAGAACACCTTTAAATACACCCAAAATGATCCAAAAATGATTCCAAAATTATCCAAAAATGATTCCTAAATGACCCTAAATAATCCCAAAATAGTCCCAAAACGACCGCAAAAAGAGCCTCAAATGTTCCCAAAATGATCCCAAAATGACTCCAAAAATGATCCAAAAACGATCCCAAAATGATCCCAAAATGTATACAAAACGATCCGAAATTGACCTCAAAATTTTCCCAAATAAATCCAAAATTGAAGCCAAAATGATCTTAAAATAGCCCCAAAATTATCCCAAAGTGACCCCTTAATATCTCAAAATCATCCTAAAATAATCCCAATATGATCCCAAAAATATACAATACAAATACAAAACGGCAAAATGGTAAGACTGGGCGGCAACCCTACTTGAAAATATTTTAGATGGCATGTCGGCGAAAATACCTTTCATTTGATACCCATATTGGCATATCTCGCTCCATAATTTAAAAAAAATTGAGATAGGTGGCAACCCTGCACACCCCTTAAGTGGTAACCCCCAAGTGGATAGTCTTAGAATCATTCATACTATCTAAATGCTAAATTTTATCCAAATAGGTCAAGCTGTTCCCGAAAAAGTACCGGATATACAAATATACTTCGGTAAGGTGGCAACCCTAGGTGACAAACCTACTTGAATAGTTTATGTTGGTATGTGGACGAAAATACCTTTCAATTGCTACCCATATTGGCATATCTTACACCATAATTTAATTTAGGTGGTAACCCTAGGTAGCAGCCAAACTTGGAAATATCATGGTTGATATGCGGCTGAAAGTGTATTTCACTTGATACTCATATTTGCTAATCTTGCTCAATATTTGGGGAAAAATTTAAATAGGTGGCAACTCTTAAAATCAGCCGAAGTGGCAAAATCCCAGTGGAAATCTCAGAATGTAGCATACCATCCATATACCAAATTGAATACAAAACGGTCAATATGCTCCCGAGGTATTGATAGATATAAAAAGGAATAAATAAATTGCAGTTAAGTGGCAACTCTGCGAGATAATCCTACTAGAATATATCTTAAGTGGTTAGGTTCCGCCGAAAATATTTTTCATTTCATACCCAAACTTGCATAACTTGCTAAAAAAAATTAAATGAGATAGGTGGCAACCCTGTAAACCGCGCGAAGTGGCCACACAAAAGTAAAATATCTCCCAAAGGCCCATGCTATCAATACACCATATTGCATCCATATCGGTATATTGATTCCCGAGAGAGAAGTTGATAATCGAAGGAATGCTTAGTTAAGTGGCAACCCTACTTAAAAAAATATATTATTATGCAACTGAAAAAATCTTTAATTTGATTTGATATTGGCATATCGAGCTGATATGGTCATCCGTGCTCAACATACAAAAAAAATCGAGATAGGTGGCAACCCTGCCGTACAAGCTACGCCGAATGGAAAGTCTTATGCTACATTTACACCCAACCAAATTTGGAGAGTGCAAAATCGTCATTTAGAGACCGTTTACATTGTTGCTTTCAGTTTTAAAGACGCTTAAAATAGCAAATCCTTAAAAATAATTTATTTTGAAATTAAAATGCTCAAGATGACCTATCCTCCCATTTTTTAAATTTCCTGCACTCATTTTAATATCCTTAATGATGTGCAAAACCGCAAGAATTAACAAAAAAGCAACAAAAGCAGACACAAAATAAAAATTAAACAAGTAAAACGACAAAAAAAAAATATACACTCATACAAACATAGAAACAAGTGAATACTTTGGAGGGGTTAAAGGTGACTAGAACAAGAGCATCGAATGACTAACGAAGGATATAGCGACAAAGCAGTTTTATCTCTATTTCGTATGAAAATCACGTGCATTAACGCAAACCAACAGAAACAAAAACTACAACAACAATAACAAAATAACAAACAGACCAAAAAAAAAAAAAAAAAACACAAAAAAACATTAATACTTAGCCACACAACCGGAAAATAATATAACAAAAAAAAACAAAAAAAAAATGCAGAGCAAAAAAAGAAATATGTGCCGGAAATAAGTAAGGGTCAGCAGCGAAATGGTTAGGCGATCAGCTGGTTAGGTGGTGGACTTGACATGAGTGTGCAACGATGAGACTCAACATAAGAGGTTAAAAAAAAAAAACCCAAAGCCTCCTCTGCTATTATTTTTTTTAAATTTCAGCTTTTTTTCATTTCGCTTATTCACGCTGCTTTTCCGGTTGTTCCGCTGTTATTAGCGTTTCCTCATTCGCGGTCACCGTAGCACGTTTAACCCTCAACAGTGATTATGTTAGAGTTGCGCGTTTATTTCTAAAAATTTAAGCGGAGCGAGAAAATGTGAAATGTATACCTCACGGCATGAGTCGGAATTGAAGCAGACTGTGAGATGATGCGTTCGTGTGGTAGCTTAGTTCAACAATTTTCGGCTTGCAATAGCGTCGTTTAACGTGCACAGAATTTGCAATTATACTGCGATGATGTTTAGTATAGAATAAACGACGTGGCGTATACGCGACAAATACATAATAAGTAGTTATGTGTATAACCTACAATCAAACCAAATAGTTTTGAACTACTTCTAAACTAGGATTTTATTTTATTTTGTTTTATTTTATTTTATTTTATTTTATCTTATTTTATTTTATTTTATTTTATTTTATTTTATTTTATTTTATTTTATTTT
Organism: Campiglossa producta; assembly: GCA_964058755.1. Lineage (NCBI taxonomy): Eukaryota > Metazoa > Arthropoda > Insecta > Diptera > Tephritidae > Campiglossa > Campiglossa producta. Next base: position 136,033,681 of record CAXKVI010000002.1, read on the forward strand.
ATTTTATTTTATTTTATTTTATTTTATTTTATTTTATTTTATTTTATTTTATTTTATTTTATTTTATTTTATTTTATTTTATTTTATTTTATTTTATTTTATTTTATTTTATTTTATTTTATTTTATTTTATTTTATTTTATTTTATTTTATTTTATTTTATTTTATTTTATTTTATTTTATTTTATTTTATTTTATTTTATTTTATTTTATTTTATTTTATTTTATTTTATTTTATTTTATTTTATTTTATTTTATTTTATTTTATTTTATTTTATTTTATTTTATTTTATTTTATTTTATTTTATTTTATTTTATTTTATTTTATTTTATTTTATTTTATTTTATTTTATTTTATTTTATTTTATTTTATTTTATTTTATTTTATTTTATTTTATTTTATTTTATTTTATTTTATTTTATTTTATTTTATTTTATTTTATTTTATTTTATTTTATTTTATTTTATTTTCTTTTATTTTATTTTATTTTATTTTATTTTATTTTATTTTATTTTATTTTATTTTATTTTATTTTATTTTATTTTATTTTATTTTATTTTATTTTATTATATTTTATTTTATTTTATTTTATTTTATTTTATTTTATTTTATTATATTTTATTTTATTTTATTTTATTTTATTTTTTTATTTTGTTTTATTTTACTTAATTTTTTTAATTTATTTTATTCTATTTTATTTTATTACTCATAAAAGTTAAAAAAAAAGTCATGCGAATGTTTGCAGCTTTTCTTAATAGTATTATTTCCATACATTTATTTATTACCCTGCAGTCAACTTAACTAGTTTTATACTAATCAAATACCAGTCAGCTAGGCGGCTTCAACTAGTTCGAGTTCTGTAATTTTTCCATATTAGCAACTGGTATTTTTAACACGGCGATGTCCTACGAGATGGCAATTGTCCTTCTCTGCATCAGCACCATACCAATTGGCTGACTAGTCAGCCTCTGCATCAGGAATATACCAGTTGATATACTTGTTATTATACACATCAGTATCATACCATTTAAGATACTAGTTCGTATATACGTCTGGATCGTACCAGTTGAAAGAATAGTTCATATATACATCAGAATCATACCAGTTGGCAGACTAGTTCATATATACATCAGAATCATACCAGTTGAAAGACTAGTTCATATATGCATCAGAATCATACCAGTTGACAGACTAGATCATATATGCACCAGAATCATACCAGTTGGCAGACTAGTTCATATATGCATCAGAATCATACCTGTTGACAGACTACTTCTTATATGCATCAGAATCATAACAGTTGACAGACTAGTTAAAAAAATCATCGGAATCATACCAGTTGTCATACTAGTTCATATATGCGTCAGAATCATACCAGTTGATATAGTAGTTCATTTATGCATCAGAATCATACCAGTTGACATATCAGTTCATTTATGCATCATAATCATATCAGTTGACATACTAGTTCATATATGCATCAGAATCTTACCAGTTGACATACTAGTTCATATATACATCAGAATCATACCGGTTGACATACTGCACAGTCTATGCGGCAGGACATACTAATCATTATGCCCATTCAGATCGTACCACTTGTCATACTAGTCCATTAATTTGACATTCATTCCAGTTGGTATACTAGTCGGTCTATGCACCAGTATCATAGTCAGCCTCTACATCAGCAATATTCCAGTTTATTCTTTAGAAAGCAGCGACTATTTGTATTTACCCAAACACGACAAAGCATCTGTGAATTACAAGGTAAAAAAGAAGCAGTTACAAGAGAAAAAGAAAAGCAATTGTCCTCTTCTGCATCAGCACCATACCAATTGGTATACTAGTCAGCCTCTGCATCAGCATTATACCAGTTGATATACTAGTTCATACACAGCCAAAAATGAGCTAAAGGCTCTGAGTTCGATTCTCGGTAAAGTTAACACAAGTTTTTTTTTCTATATTTTTTAAATTATGTTGTTTATTGTATTTTTAATTTAATTATTCAATTCTACTTGCAATGGCTCCTTTCAAATTCCGCGTTCGTCAAGTTTGATTATATAGGTGAAGGCCCAATTGCATTCACCTTTGTAGGATCCACTTTCATACAAAGTTTTTTAAACGTAAAGCGAAGCGAAATTTTTGCAAATGCTCAAAAACGAGGCGCGCATTTGTCAAAGTTTTATGTAATTGGGGCTTTGGGGTTGTATTTTTAGGTAAGGTAAATTAAGGTTAAGTTAGTCGTCCACTGCGGAGTTCCGAGCCCACATATGATATATAGATAGAACTAAGTCTTATTTTTACATCAAAAAGAGTCAAAGTAAGACTGTTTTCATGCTGGGCCATACACTCGAGTCAAAGGAGCATTGGTAGAGTTAATTTATATTGTTGTTGTCAATATACTCAAGTTTATGCCGCAACGTAAAAAAAATGGCGGTTATATACCAACAGGTTGTCATAACCTCTAACGAGACTTTTGCCGAACTTCTCTTCCAACTTATAGTGTGCTGCTTTGATTTTTTCCCTATGAGTTGGCGGGACCTAGTTTTTTTTTTTAATTTAAAAATCTGTGACTGTTCAAACAGTTGAATGCAGTTAGGTTAGGTTCGGTTAGTGGCTGCCGCAGAGGCACACTTAGGCCAGTTTTGAAAAGCCCGTTGTGATACCACCAGCACTAGGAAAGTCAGTCCCGGGACCCGGCCATTTGGAAAATCCCAGCGGTCTGGTTTAGACTATCCAGGAAGGGAACTCCCAAAAAGCACGTTCCCGCGCCGCTTAAGGCCGGGCAGTTGCAGATGAGGTGCTTCACCGTTTCCTCTTCCTCATCATCTTTGCAGCTCCTACAGCATCGTCGATAGGGCACCCCTTCTGCGTGCCTACCAATAAGGCAGTGCCCAGTTAGAACACCTATTAATATTGAGATTTCTCTCCTTCTTAGGGCGTGAATGCCTCTAGATCTTTTATGATCCCATTTCGGCCAGGTTTGTTTGGATGTCCGGCAACTTGGGGATTGTTGCCACCTTTCGTTGGCTTGGAGTACACACTCCGTCAAGCCAACGAAAAGAAGCAACAATCCCCAGGGTGCCGGACATCCAAACAAACCTGGCCAAAATGGGATCATAAAAGATCTAGAGGGATCATAAAAGATCTGAATGCAGTTACAGAATTTCCATTTGATTTTCAGAAAAATACAATTGACATTCAGAAAATTACAATTGATATTCAGAAAACTTTCTGAATATAAACTGAAAAAGGTGTAGTATGATTTCAACCCGAGTTTCATACATACTTGCATACTAGTACGAACCAGGATTTTTCTGACTAGTATTATTTCGCCCAGAAATTATAGTTGTATACTAGTATGTTTTCTGATTAGATTGGCATTGATTGGTTTAAGGGTAATCAGCAAAGAACTAGTAGAAAAACATCCATAAAATGTATAGTAAACGAGCTAGGTGTCTGCTGAGTAGTTTGGAATTGACTGGTTTAAAGCTAATCAGAAATGAACTAGTATGAATACACCAAAAAATGTACAGTCGATGAACCACATTGTTTGCCGAGTAGTTTGGCAATGTCTGGCTTAAAGGAAATCAGAAATGAACTAGTATGAATACACCACAAAATGCATAGTCAATGAACTAGAATTTTCGCTAAGTAGTTCGGCATTAAATGGTTTAAAGCTAATCAACAATGAACTGGTATCCATATGCCACAAAATGCATAGTCAATGAACTATATTGTTTGCTGAGTAGTTCGACATTGACTGGTTTAAAGGTGATCAGAAATTAACTAGTATGAATACACCACAAAATGTATAGTCAATGAACTATATTGTTTGCTGAGTAGTTTGGCCTTGACTGGTTTGAAGCTAATCAGCAATGAACTAGTATAAGTACACCACAAAATGTATAGTCAATGAACTATATTGTTAGCTGAGTAGTTGGACATTGACTGGTTTAAAGGTGATCAGCAATGAACTATTATGAATACACTACAAAATGTTTAGTCAATGAATTATATTGTTGCTGAGTAGTTCGACATTGACTGGTTTAAAGGTGATCAGAAGTGAACTAGTATGAATACACCACAAAATGTATAGTCAATGAACTATATTGTTTGCTGAGTAGTTTGGCATTGACTGGTTTAACGCTAATCAGCAATGAACTAGTATGCATACGTCACAAAATGTATAGTCAATGACCTATATTGTTTGCTGAGTAGTTCGACATTGACTGGTTTAAAGGTGATCAGAAATGAACTAATATGAATACACCACAAAATGTATAGTCAATGAACTATATTGTTTGCTGAGTAGTTTGGCCTTGACTGGTTTGAAGCTAATCAGCAATGAACTAGTATAAATACACCACAAAATGTATAGTCAATGAACAATATTGTTTGCTGAGTAGTTTGGCACTGACTGGTTTAACGCTAATCAGCAATGAACTAGTATGCATACGCCACAAAATGTATAGTCAATGAACTAGAATTTTCGCTGAGTAGTTTGGCATTGACTGCTTTTAAAACTAATCAACAACGAACTGGTAGGCATATGCCACAAAATGGTTAGTCAATGAACTAGTATATTTGCTGAGTAGTTCGGAATTTGACTGCAGAACTGGTAGGCATATGCCACAAAATGGTTAGTCAATGAACTAGTATATTTGCTGAGTAGTTCGGAATTTGACTGCAGGGTACATATAAATATGTTACGCATACGCCATGGCATCCCTTAGTGGGATTCTCATCATATCTGTAACGTATCTTTATGTAGCTTCCTTCGCACACTAAACAAGACAGCCAAACAAAAAAGTATCCTCTTAATCAAGAGAAAATAAAATCACAATATAAGTTTATTTAGCGCCTTCGCTAGTGAAAAGACAAGAGTAGCAACAACAGCGAAGGTGAAACCATTTTCACTTCTAGCCAGAGCCACAAAGCATGGTAAACACTTTGGCTGTTGCTTGTCCCAAAAAGCTTTTGAGCCCAAAGTTCAACAATATCGCACACTTAATCACTAGCAAAAAGAAATTCTTAAAAATCCATAAAAAAGGCAGGCATACTTTTAGGCGCTGTACCTTAAAGGTGAAGGTAATCGCCATACCAGTTTTTAAAACAAAAAAAGGTACACACTCACAAAATCCGCTTTAAAGTTAATTTGTTGTTTAAATAGGCGATCGATATTTTATTTTATTTTATTTTATTTTATTTTATTTTATTTTATTTTATTTTATTTTATTTTATTTTATTTTATTTTATTTTATTTTATTTTATTTTATTTTATTTTATTTTATTTTATTTTATTTTATTTTATTTTATTTTATTTTATTTTATTTTATTTTATTTTATTTTATTTTATTTTATTTTATTTTATTTTATTTTATTTTATTTTATTTTATTTTATTTTATTTTATTTTATTTTATTTTATTTTATTTTATTTTATTTTATTTTATTTTATTTTATTTTATTTTATTTTATTTTATTTTATTTTATTTTATTTTATTTTATTTTATTTTATTTTATTTTATTTTATTTTATTTTATTTTATTTTATTTTATTTTATTTTATTTTATTTTATTTTATTTTATTTTATTTTATTTTATTTTATTTTATTTTATTTTATTTTATTTTATTTTATTTTATTTTATTTTATTTTATTTTATTTTATTTTATTTTATTTTATTTTATTTTATTTTATTTTATTTTATTTTATTTTATTTTATTTTATTTTATTTTATTTTATTTTATTTTATTTTATTTTATTTTATTTTATTTTATTTTATTTTATTTTATTTTATTTTATTTTATTTTATTTTATTTTATTTTATTTTATTTTATTTTATTTTATTTTATTTTATTTTATTTTATTTTATTTTATTTTATTTTATTTTATTTTATTTTATTTTATTTTATTTTATTTTATTTTATTTTATTTTATTTTATTTTATTTTATTTTATTTTATTTTATTTTATTTTATTTTATTTTATTTTATTTTATTTTATTTTATTTTATTTTATTTTATTTTATTTTATTTTATTTTATTTTATTTTATTTTATTTTATTTTATTTTATTTTATTTTATTTTATTTTATTTTATTTTATTTTATTTTATTTTATTTTATTTTATTTTATTTTATTTTATTTTATTTTATTTTATTTTATTTTATTTTATTTTATTTTATTTTACTTTAATTTTATTTTATTTTATTTTATTTAATTTAATTTTATTTTATTTTATTTTATTTTATTTTATTTTATTTTATTTTATTTTATTTTATTTTATTTTATTTTATTTTATTTTATTTTATTTTATTTTATTTTATTTTATTTTATTTTATTTTATTTTATTTTATTTTATTTTATTTTATTTTATTTTATTTTATTTTATTTTATTTTATTTTATTTTATTTTATTTTATTTTATTTTATTTTATTTTATTTTATTTTATTTTATTTTATTTTATTTTATTTTATTTTATTTTATTTTATTTTATTTTATTTTATTTATTATTTTATTTTATTTTATTTTATTTTATTTTTTTATTTTATTTTATTTTATTTTATTTTATTTTATTTTATTTTATTTTATTTTATTTTATTTTATTTTATTTTATTTTATTTTATTTTATTTTATTTATTTTATTTTATTTTATTTTATTTTATTTTATTTTATTTTATTTATTTTATTTTATTTTATTTTATTTTATTTTATTTTATTTTGTTTTATTTTATTTTATTTTATTTGATTTTATTTTATTTTATTTTATTTTATTTTATTTTATTTTATTTTATTTTATTTTATTTTATTTTATTTTATTTTATTTTATTTTATTTTATTTTATTTTATTTTATTTTTATTTTATTTTATTTTATTTTATTTTATTTTATTTTATTTTATTTTATTTTATTTTATTTTATTTTATTTTATTTTATTTTATTTTATTTTATTTTATTTTATTTTATTTTATTTTATTTATTTTATTTTATTTTATTTTTATTTAATTTTATTTTATTTTATTTATTTTATTTTATTTTATTTTATTTTATTTTATTTATTTTATTTTATTTTATTTTATTTTATTTTATTTTATTTTATTTTATTTTATTTATTTTTATTTTATTTTATTTTATTTTATTTTATTTTATTTTATTTTATTTTATTTTATTTTATTTTATTTTATTTTATTTTATTTTATTTTATTTTATTTATTTTATTTTATTTTATTTTATTTTATTTTATTTTATTTTATTTTATTTTATTTTATTTTATTTTATTTTTTATTTTATTTTATTTTATTTTATTTATTTATTTTATTTTATTTTATTTTATTTTATTTTATTTTATTTTATTTTATTATTTTTTTATTTTATTTTATTTTATTTTATTTTATTTTATTTTATTTTATTTTATTTTATTTTATTTTATTTTATTTTATTTTATTTTATTTTATTTTATTTTATTTTATTTTATTTATTTTATTTTATTTTATTTTATTTATTTATTTTATTTTATTTTATTTTATTTTATTTTATTTTATTTTATTTTATTTTATTTTATTTTATTTTATTTTATTTTATTTTATTTTATTTTATTTTATTTTATTTTATTTTTATTTTTATTTTATTTTATTTTATTTTATTTTATTTTATTTTATTTTATTTTATTTTATTTTATTTTATTTTATTTTATTTTATTTTATTTTATTTTATTTTATTTTATTTTATTTTATTTTATTTTATTTTATTTTATTTTATTTTATTTTATTTTATTTTATTTTATTTTATTTTGTTTTATTTTATTTTATTTTATTTTATTTTATTTTATTTTATTTATTTTATTTTATTTTATTTTATTTTATTTTATTTTATTTTATTTTATTTTATTTTATTTATTTTATTTTATTTTATTTTATTTTATTTTATTTTATTTTATTTTATTTTATTTTATTTTATTTTATTTTATTTTATTTTATTTTATTTTATTTTATTTTATTTTATTTTATTTTATTTTATTTTATTTTATTTTATTTTATTTTATTTTATTTTATTTTATTTTATTTTATTTTATTTTATTTTATTTTATTTTATTTTATTTTATTTTATTTTATTTTATTTTATTTTATTTTATTTTATTTTATTTTATTTTATTTTATTTTATTTTATTTTATTTTATTTTATTTTATTTTATTTTATTTTATTTTATTTTATTTTATTTTATTTTATTTTATTTTATTTTATTTTATTTTATTTTATTTTATTTTATTTTATTTTATTTTATTTTGTTTTATTTTATTTTATTTTATTTGATTTTATTTTATTTTATTTTATTTATTTTATTTTATTTTATTTTATTTTATTTTATTTTATTTTATTTTATTTTATTTTATTTTATTTTATTTTATTTTATTTTATTTTATTTTATTTTATTTTATTTTATTTTATTTTATTTTATTTTATTTTATTTTATTTTATTTTATTTTATTTTATTTTATTTTATTTTATTTTATTTTATTTTATTTTATTTTATTTTATTTTATTTTATTTTATTTTATTTTATTTTATTTTATTTTATTTTATTTAATTTTATTTTATTTTATTTTATTTTATTTTATTTTATTTTATTTTATTTTATTTTATTTTATTTTATTTTATTTTATTTTATTTTATTTTATTTTATTTTATTTTATTTTATTTTATTTTATTTTATTTTATTTTATTTTATTTTATTTTATTTTATTTTATTTGTATTTTATTTTATTTTATTTTATTTTATTTTATTTTATTTTATTTTATTTTATTTTATTTTATTTTATTTTATTTTATTTTATTTTATTTTATTTTATTTTATTTTATTTTATTTTATTTTATTTTATTTTATTTTATTTTATTTTATTTTATTTTATTTTATTTTATTTTATTTTATTTTATTTTATTTTATTTTATTTTATTTTATTTTATTTTATTTTATTTTATTTTATTTTATTTTATTTTATTTTATTTTATTTAATTTTATTTTATTTTATTTAATTTTATTTTATTTTATTTTATTTTATTTTATTTTATTTTATTTTATTTTATTTTATTTTATTTTATTTTATTTTATTTTATTTTATTTTATTTTATTTTATTTTATTTTATTTTATTTTATTTTATTTTATTTTATTTTATTTTATTTTATTTTATTTTATTTTATTTTATTTTATTTTATTTTATTTTATTTTATTTTATTTTATTTTATAATTTAATTTTATTTTATTTAATTTTATTTAATTTAATTTTATTTTATTTTGTTTTATTTTATTTTATTTTATTTATTTTAATTTTATTATTTTTTTTATTTTTTATTTTATTTTTTATTTTATTATATCGATGACTTGATTTCTTGTTTGAAGAATAGCTTTAGTAAATGTCGTCAAGATAGCCCATATCAAAGCATAGATGAGAGCATGACAAAATTCAAAGGTCGTTCTACTTTGAAACAATATATGCCCTTGAAGCCTATCAAGAGGGGTATCAAATTATGGCTTCGTTGTGATGCCGCCTCTGGATATACATATGACCTCAATGTCTACATCGGAAAAGGTTCAGAGTTGAGTGATGATGCTCTCACTCTTGGAGAAAAAGTTGTTAAAACACTAGCAGCAACAATAAAGGTTCCCGATGTATTGCTGTGCTTTGATCGCTTCTTTACCAGTGTTCATTTATTGGAAACTATAACATTTGCAGATGTATTGCTGTGCTTTGATCGCTTCTTTACCAGTGTTCATTTATTGGAAACTATAACATTGCAGCGCTAGGTACTTGCATGGCTAACAGAAGAGGGACTTCTATGCATAAAGTGGCAGGACACTAAGGAAGTGATTGTGATGAGCAATTGTCATAAGGCGGATGTAACAAAAATTTCGAAAAAAGATAAGACAGGCAGCAAGTGGAAATTGACTGTCCTGAAGCATTTCATTTTATAGGCAAAAAATGGGCGGAGTTGATCGCGCTGATCAATTCATGAACCTTTACAATCACGAGAGGAAGTCCGCAAAATGGTGGAAGAAAGTATTTTATACTTGTCTTTTCAATGTGTACAACGTGGATCCTTTACAATGACATGAGACGACAAAATGAGAAAATTCCTTATCTGACCTATGTGGTGGCTCTGGCTGAGGAATTGATTGCGGAAGGAAAAAAATCTACGAAATTACCAAAGCCTAATAGAGGTACTATTTCAAAGAAGAGAAAGTTGTTTGGCTCACAATTACATCTTCCCGTAGAAGGTGAAACAAGAAGACGTTGTACTCGATGTGCGCAAATGAAGGTTCAAAAAAGAACCAAAACCGTTTGCGAGGAATGTAAAGTGCCTTTATGTAAAGATTGCTTCAGACTGTATCATATAAAGTAAATATGTAATGTGTATTTATGTAAATATTACTTCAAACTTTATCATATAAAATAAAAATATTTGCGAAAAACACTAATATTATTTCAGGCAGTTTTTATGTTTTCTTACCTGTTGGTACAAATATGTACCACATAAAAACCCTGATGGTACATATATGTACCACACCCCCCTCGCCACCCAAGGACTCTGCCCAACTCATACATCAATTATTTCAGTACAAATGGTAAATGTGAGTTGATATTAGCCACAAAATCTCAGCTGTTTACTCAAATATGAAAGATATGAATTCAGGGACGAAAGGGTTAAAGGTGAAGGTAATCGCCATACTAGTTTTTAAAACAAAAGAAGGTACACACTCACAAAATCCGCTTTAAAGTTAATTTGTTGTTTAAATAGGCGATCGTTTTAACCTCACCATTCACCTTTTACTTCGCACACTTCATAAAACATTTGGACGAAACCTTTGTTGTGTAAAAATAAAAGCATAATTTTTGGCGTTGTAAGGACGTTATAAACTTTAGAGAGTAAAAAAAAAAAAAAACTGGAGCGTATTGAATTGGCAGCGCCCATATTAAAAGCATTTAAGTTGTAGTTGCTGAGGGAGCACACAGATTGGCGAGTGGGTCGAAAGCAGCAAACGTCGTCATAGAGTTATGAATGAATGAGACTTTGTTGTAGAGTTTCAGTCTAGACAGGCAATTGGGCTTTGAAGTGCTTTTTATTGTTTGTTTTTGTTTTCGGGGGTTTTTAGTTTTGCTGTTCTTGTTGTAGCAGCAGCACCGACAATGAGTGCAAGCGCAAATATGCAATATTTCATTTCTATTTTTTTTTTTCTCTAGCTAATATTGCATACAAAAAGGCGCTATGAGCAAGTGAACCGCTTGCTGTAGTTGGAGTAGAGGGAAAATTCAAATTTAATTTCACTGCCCTGTTGATTGAAGCAGAACAGCAAAAGAGAGCACAAAATGTTAAAGATAAAAGCAAGCAAAATCGAAAGCACTTTCAACAAATTAATGTTAAGTGAACATGCAATAAAAATTGCCTACTTTAGGGATTATTATTTTGGCTTGTTTTGCGTGGGAAACGCTAAATTTTTTTTTTGGCAAATTTCTTTTAGATATAATCTTAATTATCAGAAATTGCTCAAGTTGTATAGTAAGTTGTTGGATAAGAAAACTTTGGTATGCAACTCATGACTAGGCCAATAAAGTGAATTTTTTGAATATTTGAGTATGAAATTTGAAATGTTTCTGTAGCTAAAGAAAAGGTATGGCTGATTGGAAACACTACTATTTAAACAGCAAATTGACTGTAAAGCGGATTTTGTGAGAGTAATTATTATTTTTCCTTCTTTTTTTTTTTTTTTATAACAAAATTGTATGGCGATTAAGTTGCCGACATTTTAGAAGCAGCAGAAGTTTTTTTTTTAAATAAATTTTCAAAGTTTTCTTCAGGCGCTTGTTTTGCCCTTTTTTCCCCGATTTCTAAATCTTATAACTTTAAACGAGTTATGTTAGTATATTTGTATGTAAGTATATTTGTATATCCGGACTATCTCGGGATTGGTTCTTTGACTATCCTCTTGGGGGATGCCACCTGGGCCGGTTTACCGAAGTATATTTGTATATCCGGACTATCTCGGGAAACGCTTGAACGATTTGGATAACATTTTGAATATAGATAGTGTGATTGATTCTAAGACTATCCACTTGGGGGTTGCCACCTGGGGCAGTTTACAGGGCTACCACCTATCTCAATTTTTTTAAATTATGTATCAAGATATGCCGATATGGATATGCAGGGTTACCATTTTAACGTATTGTATATTTTTGGGATCATATTTTGATTATTTTAGGATCATTTTGAAATCAGTTAGGGTTCACTTTGCGATAATTTTGGGGCTACTTTGAGATCTTTTTGGGTTGAATTTTGCATTAATTTGGGACAATTTTAGGTTAATTTTGGAGTCATTTTGGAATCACTTTTCATTTTAAGATAATTTGCTGGTCATTTTGGGAACGTTTGAGGGTCTTTTCGGGGCCATTTTGGAATTATCTTTGGGATATTTTAGGGTCAGTTTGGGATCTTTTTTGGGGTCATTTTCTTCTCATTTTGGTACTTAAGAGTGTTTTTGGAGTCATTTGGGAATCATTATTAGATTATTTTGGGTTCATTTTAGGTTCATTTTGAGGTAATTTTTGGATTTTTTTTTTGGATCATTTCCGGTTCAATTTCGGGTCATTTTGGGAACATACATATAAGGGACTTTTTGGGGTTGTTCTGGAATTATTTTAAGATTAGTTTGGGATTATTATAGGATCATTTTAGGATCATTTTGGGCAAGTAAAGTCAGCGCTAAATTGATAGCACCGAGTAAGCTCAGACGATTTGAAGTTTAAGTGTTTCTTATGTACAGTTCAGTTGCTCTATTCTGCGTTTTTAGAAAAATTAGGCCAAGCTTTGACTTCTGTCCTAAAGGTTTTCTTCCTCTGTTTGAAACTATGAATTCAGTATATTAATTGGTCAAACACAGAGATCATATATTCAGATAATCCTAAAAGTAAGCAAATATTAGATTATAGCCTTAACACCATGACGTATACTATTCTGCATTCTTAGTGGAATCAAAGTAGAAATAAATTCAAATTATTTTCAATGGTCTTCATATAAATCTTCGCTTCATCCTAAAAGTAGACAAATCAAAGCCAATTCGAGTTGCTTACTAGTACAAGAACACTTTTACTTCTATTAATATTATTCCAGACAGTATGTCTCTTGATTAAAACATGATCTTATTAAACGTTAACCTATGTTCAAGTCCTCATTCTTGCGTCATCCTAAAAGTAGGCAGATCAACAACCGATTTCCATAACATTTTTAGTGAACAAAATTTTCATACAAAGGCGCAACAATGTCCATACCGCAAAACTCGCGCCTCATCTTAGAAGTAGGCAACTCGATTTTACATTCTCAGGACACTTTGGGGCAATAGTTGGTTACTTACACAGATCATAACGTTGTGGTAAGAAAAATATACAATACGTCCTAAAGTTAGGCAAATGAAGGGACAATTTTCAAGACCTTTCATCCCAGTTTTAGGCGGCTTATACAGCTTCATAAATTTCAGCATTCTTGGTAAGCAAAATATCGCCTAATTCCAAGGCTTTCTCAGTGTTCATTGCGCAACTCCCGTATCATCCTAAAAGTAGGCAACTGTATTGAAATTCCCAAGACTTTGCAACAAAGTACATACATACATACATAATTGTTAGAGATAATAACAATTTAGGACTAGTTTATTCTTTATATAAGAAAAACATCATCCTTGAAGTATGCAACGGAGGTCGGATTCAGCAAGATTTGTCAGAATATGTTAGCCTAACAACATACAAATTGGGTAGATCTATCAAAAGGAGACTTTCCTATTTGATTTTGCACAGTAAAGTGTTGTGTGGATCTCAGTCCACTTTGACTTTCTTCCTTTTCTCTGTCAGACACTTTGCTCTTTACCTTAACTCAGATTGGTCCTAATTTAATTAGTATAGCATGTATATCAAACAAAATTTTCCTAATTCCTGGAAGTAATTAAGTTTAATATTAATCACATAAGTCTTATGATTAAGATATAATCAAGTTATTACGTTAAGCTCACCTTCATCATCAATATTGTAGTAGGTACCATGAAAGCACCAACTACACTCAAATACCTTCTAATGCTTTATGAATAGTTGTGACATGACCCCTCCCCTTAGCACAATTGCAGTGCTCGAATATAATAAATAATTTTAATAACTCAAGTATTACACATATTTACTAGGAACTGAACTATAAAAGTTAACTTCATTTAACTTCTATGATAGCTCACGCTCGCTGCTAAACGTGCTGCCTTCTGCCATTGCGTGTTTGCTAAACATAAATTATTTATATTGAAATTTGAACTTCAAATGTCATAACACGCAAGCATACTTATAGGCGTCCAAGCTGAATTAAAAAAATGTACACATAAATTTGTCACGCGTCCAGAAAAGTAAAGAAGTCAAAGTTCGCTTGTTTAAGAAACAGGGTGGCGCAATTGGATGTTGGGTTTGGTAAAGAAGAACATCATAAATTCGTAATTTTCGGGATCGTTTTCAGAACTTTTTTAGTATTATTGCGTGACAATTTCACAACTATTTCGTGACTTTTTGATGATCATTTTGGAAATTATTTTCCGAAATTTTTAGGAATAATTCGAATTTTTTTTAGGACTTTGTCAAGGTATGTAGTTTCAGTACTATTTTCGGATCATTTCATGATTGATCTCCGTACTTTTTCATCATATTTTGAAGAATTGTTAGAATTGTTTTCGATACTCTTTCGAGAATATTTTTGGACTGCTTTTAAGACTTATTCGGAATCAAATATTTTTTGGGATTATTTTCGTTATAATTTGCGAACTTTTCGACAGCATTTCAAGACCTTTTCTTGAAGGTTTTCGAACTTTTTTGAGTTATTTTCGATATTCTTTGGGAATTATTGCGAATTTACTTTCCGGACTTGTTCGAGATAGACTTTGTGATCATTTTCGGATTTTTTTACCGGACTTTTCGGCATCACTGAAAATTTATTTTCGAGACTTGTTCGAGATAACTTCACGACCATTTTGTGATAATTTTAGGATTGTTTTCCGAACTTTTCGGCATCGTTTCGGGATTTTTTCGAATTTGTTTCGAGATTTTTCCGTAATTATTTTGAGATTTTTTTCGAGACTTTTTCGAGATCATTTCAGGACCAGTTTGGAATTATTTAAAAATTGTTTGCCAGACTTTCACAGCATGATTTCGGAACTTTGTAAAAATGGCTTTCGAGTCTTTTGCGTGACTAATTTGAGATTCTTTCAAGGGCTCATTCGGGATCATTTATTTTTTGGAATATTTTCGTTATAGTTTCGTTATCATTTCGAGACGATTTCGGAACTATTTTCGGGATCATTTAAGAAATTTTCGGTAATCATTTCGGGAATATTTTCAGAACTTGCTCGAGTTAACTTTACGGCCATTGCAGGATCTTTTTTAAATTATTTCAGAATTATTTGAGGGACTTTTTCGAGATCTTTTAGGACCATTTTGGCATCTTTCCGAAACTTCTTTAAATTTGTTTTGGGGTTTTTTTGCGTGATTATTTTGAGATTGTTTCTAGGACTCATTCGGGATCATTTATTTTTTTGTATAATTTTCGTTATAATTTCGGTATCATTTCGAGAACATTTCTGGAACTTTTCGGAATTATTTTTGGACTATTTTCAGGATCATTTCGAAACTTTCCTGGAATCATTTCGGAATTATTTTCAGTACTTGTGCGAGATAATTTCACGACCATTTTTTTGGTGATTCTGTAGCTCTTCCTTAACAACTACCAATAGGTGATTGTCTCAGGTAAACAAAGAAAACGTAGCATAGACTCAGCTAATCATAGAACCGATAGGTCATTGTCTCAACTAACACATAGCAAAACATAGAAGTGTCTCAGCTAAAATATCTAAGAAAAGTACCCATATCTCAAATGCAACATTTGCCACGTGGGCAAATGAGCCAAATGGCCGAGCGATAAACATCTCGGTTCATCAAGTGTCGGGTTGAAGGTTCGTTTCTGAATATCGGACAATTTCTTTTGTTGTTTTAACAAACATTCCCGAATCCTGATTGCAACTCGGCGATTTTTCAGGTGGTATCAAAGACAACCTTTATATTTGACCTTCATTGTGTAGCTGCCTTATCTGACCTATGAATCACCTTGTACATGCGTGCTTGTTTCCGCTTTTAGCTACACCCACACTCTTCATTCAAATTCGTGGAGTATTTGATGCGGCGGACTTTGTTTCCCATACACCAACACTCCTAAGAACCACAAACTTTTTTATCCGCAGGCGGTTTTCTTCCACTTTTTATATGGTTTTGCCTTTAACTTTGTTGTTCAACAGGCAAAGCGTACTTTAATAGGCAACAGCAACAAAAATCGGCACATTGCCTCTCTTGGACTCACTTAAGTTGAGTTGCTTCGTTTAATTTATTTAAATGAATTTGACAGGGCGCACGTCTACTAACGTTTTTGGTCTGACTGCTGCCTAATAGGTTTTGTTGTTTTGTGGCCTACGTACTAGGAATGTCATTTGCAGTGAATATAATTTTTTGATAATTCAATTAAGATAACTTTTTTGATTTAATTGCACTTAAGTCAAGTCCTTTTGCGTTTGCGTGCGGCGCACAAAGCGAGACATTTGCTTAGATCTCTTGCTTTGAATGTGTTTTTTTTTGTTGTTGTTGTTGTTGCTCTTTTCTCAACGTCTGGACACATTTAATTACATTAACATTAAGCTAATTTAAATGTTTCGTCAGCACTGCCGCATTCAAATAGACACCTAATAAATGAATTTTATCTCAGACTTGAATCGTCTACTGTCTTGAGCATTCGTTCGCTGTTTCTGATAGGACAACATAAATGTGTTATACGTACTGGTACTTTATGTATAGGAGGTAGCTGCATATTGAAATAATTGGATTATTTTAAATCGTTTTCTGTACTTTCAAAGAAGCATAACCACTTTTAATCAAATGTTATAAAAAATCCCCAACCAGAAAATTGCCCCAAGCAAACGAAAGAATAAATACATTTCCGTTAGGTGGCAACCCTGCTTAAAAATATCTTTCATTTAATACCCATATTGGCATATTTCGCTCAATATTTAAAACAAATTGGCACAGGTGGCAACCCTGTAAACCGCCCAAAGTGGCAACACCCAAGTGGAAAGTTTTAGAATGAAGCGTACATACTATATACATGCCAAATTTGATCCAAATCCTTTCAGACGTTTCCGTCTCGGGTCGATATACATAAGAAATAAAAAAATAGGATTAGGTGGCAACCCTTCATGAAAGTATCTTAGTTAAGGCCGTAATTACCTTTAATTTGTTACCCATATTGGCATATCTTGCTCAATATTAAAAAAATCAGATACGTGGAAACCGTGTATAAAGCCCGAAGTGGCAACACCCAAGGAGAAAATCATAAAATGACGCATAATGTCTCTATGTCAAATTCGATCCAAATCGCTTCAGCCCTTCCCGAGATAAGTATGTAAACAAACTAAGGGCCTCATTATGTATGGCGAACGATAGCTCAGACGAACGATTCGTCTGCTCACAATACCGCGTAGCCATCGCATTATCTATCATTTTTTTTTATTATTTTTATTATGCCCAACGGATTTTACCCACCATCCCGCCCAACCGACACGAGGGGCGCATCCGCATAACGCGCGGATTAATTTGCCGAGTGTTTGAAAGGCGGGGGTTTGTTAAGCGTCGAGTTCTCAAAATGCTCAGCTACAGAAAGGAATTCATCAGCTGAGTGATATACATAAATGAATAGGGAATTGCAATAAATTAATACAACGTAGAAATCAAGTGTTAAGAGATAATAGAACAGTTATTTTGATCATAAAAAGCGAGTCCGAAATATCAAATGTGCCTGAATGAGAGTTAAAATCTTCGCACAAACACTGGAAAGGCTCGTGTAATTGAAAATTTGTCCTGCATTGCTTCAGCCGAATAGGCCTAAAGTGTCGTGAAGGTCGGGGCGGAATATTAAAGTTAATTTCGTTTAAAAGAAATGGGCTGGAAATCGATCCGTTTATCAGTTTAGTCATGAATAATACACCTAGCGTTTCCCTACGACTTGCAAGGGTTGGGAGATTGATAAGTTTCAAACGATTAGTATAAGGTGGAAGGTTATACGTTGAATCCCATTGTAGATTTCTCAATGCAAAGAGTAAGAACTGTTTTTGAATTGATTCTAGCCTATCAATATAAAGTTGGTAACGCGGATTCCATATAACTGAGCAATATTCTAATATAGGTCGAACTAGTGTAGTAAAAAGAGTCTTCGTAACATAAGGGTCATTAAATTCCTTTGACCACCTTTTCACAAAAGCTAAAACACCTCTAGCCTTATTAACTGTTGCCTCAATATGAGGACTAAAACTAAGCTTGGGGTTCATTGTCACCCCCAAGTCAACAAAAACATTAACATGTTCAAGATTGTGGTTGTTGATTGCATAAGAAGCTGGCTGTAGATCCCTACGTGAAAAACACATGAACTTACATTTTTTCAGATTAAGCGGCATATTGTTAATGTTGCACCAAGTTACTAAGTGGTCTAAATCAATTTGAAGCAAAGAACGTTCTTCAATCGATGAATATGACTTAAAAAGTTTAACATCATCAGCATACATCAAGATATTCGAAAACTTTATTGTTGTACAGATATCATTGATAAAAAGCAAAAACAGAACCGGGCCTAGATGGCTACCCTGAGGAACACCAGAGGAGACATCGATGACATTTGAAATTGCATTATTAAAGGTAACTCTTTGCGTTCTACCACGGAGATAGGAGGATATCCAACGGATGAGAGCGGGTTGAAAGCCAACCAGGGAAAGTTTATGAATAAGTAAAGAGTGGCTAACCTTGTCAAAGGCTTTACTAAAGTCGGTGTATATAACGTCGGTGTGGAGATTATCCCTAAACCCATTCGAGACATGTGTAGTGAATTCAAGTAAATTAGTTGTGGTCGATTTACCCTTACAGAAACCGTGCTGGGAGTTGGCAATCAGTGTTGATATAGAAAATGAAAGGTGATTGGTGACGATAGCTTCAAAAATTTTAGGAATAGCAGAGAGCTTCGCTATTCCGCGATAGCTTTTTTAAATATTTTCGACTTTTCTGGGCAGTGGTTAACTAGCCCTAAAAATAAGCAGGTAATTAGTGCTTAGTTTAAATTGCCTGAATTGTTTTACAACGTATGTGTGTTTTGCCATGATAATCGTGTCTTTAAAATATTTTCTTCCATTTATGGATAAACATTTTATTTTGGTACATTTCTGAAGGCCATTAGCTATGGAAAAAACCTTTAGCAACACTACAGTAAAAAAACTAGGAAGGCATATACATATTAACGCCGGCAGAGACATGACAATTGCACTAACACATACAAAAATCTCAGTGAATATCTCCAAAAAGCATAAAGAATAACTGCCCAAACAAACAGCAAAAACTCAAACGTTTGAGGAAACATCCACTCTCAACTTTTTCTCTGATTTTTTTTTATCTCTAAAAACACATTTTCATATAATCCCGAAAATTGCTTCACAATACCGTCGGTCTTTACAGCAATAGATTACAAGTCAAAAGCAAACAAAATAGTTTAAAAAAATCTCTACATATAATAAAATTGTAACAGGTCAATACTTGGCAGATATCAACAAAAAATTGATTGGGGGAAGCATTATTAAGCGAATAGAATCCAAATCAACCATTTTAAAATTTTTTGTGTGTCTGTCTGCCTCTCTGTCGGTATGTTTGTGGCCGTATCACTCTGAAAGTAATGAATGGAATTGAATGAAACTTTTTTCGTTGAAGTGCTCGACGCTCAACATAAAAATTTAAGATGTCACTTTAAGATATCTCAACCGGTTTTGGAGTTATCGCCCAATATGCGGACCATGTCTGTCTGTATGTTTGTGGTCGTAACACTCTAAAAGTACTGAATGGAATTGAATCGTTGGATTGCTAGACGCTCAACTTAAAATTTAAGATATTATTTTTTGCGATATCTCAACGGGTTTTGGGGTTATCGCCCAATATGTGGACCAGCGGTGACCAAAAATATCTGAGTACAATATGGGTGTCAAACGAAAGGTGTCAAAGAGTGATATAATATGCGATGTGATTCATTAAAAAAAAAAAAAACAGAAATTATACGCATACGAAGTCGCGCGCACCAGCTAGTTTTAAAAAAAATTTAATTGCATGAATGAAAGCCAGCTCTGCTCAGTTTGAGAAATGTTTGAAAATTCTATAGTTCTCAATTTCAAAATAAAGGAAAATTCCATATTAAAAATTTTGATTGTCAGTTTGCGAATGCTATCAACGGTTATTTGAGGTGCGTTTCAGATTTGAGAGAAGGTTTGATCCTTAAATGCATCTCAAACTGAGATTTGATTAAAATGTTTGTTGGGAGATAATGGCTATTCGTAAGTAGTTGCATCCACGCTGCTTCAAATATGCCATACAAAATATGCATTCAATGAACGTTCTTAAATGCCTTCGTGAATTATTCATGCCACATATGCATACGTATATGAAGATGAACGTCAAGTAGTACGTTCATATATAGATTCGAGAAGGCGTTTATGAATGATTCACGAATGCATTCATGGTCGTGAAAATCCTCTATCCGCCAATGCTGGGATATATCTATAAACGGAAAGATAACGCAAGAGTTTATTTATTTTGCATAATTTTATTTCTTTTTTCGATAATACAAAACTTAATAGCCTAACTTAATCACAAAATTTTACAGAACTTCCACCGAATACTTATTTGCTAGTAAATTTTCAAAATAAATCCATTTTGCTCTTCTTATAACATTTCAACGATTCCTTATTTTTTCTTGAACGCTTGCGTTTAGCTGACTTGGGTTTTTTGTCTTTGGTCTCACCACCATCCTTCCTCTCCAAAGATTGACGCTGCTCTTCCAAAAAACGTCGATATTCTGCTGCTCCCGAAAATACCATGAGATCATCAAAGGTGGCATGCTGAACATTGTTGCAAAATTCTTGAATCAATCCAACGGTCAAATTCATTTTTGTCTCAATTATACTGGCAGCACTTGGCTGGGGCCGACGTACCCCTTCACGATAGCAAAGTAGTTTATAGGTTAGAGTTGAATTTTCGCGTAGACTTTCCATTGTTGAGCAGCGGTGTTTCTTGAAGATTTTGAGTTTAAATATTGTCGCTTCGGAATGTTTTGGACGAATGATTGGATTGTTTATTTTCGCACACGCTTTTATACAAAAATCCAAGAGTAGTGAAGTGCAAAAGGAACTACCTGACTAATTCGTAAGCTGAGTATTTTTCTCAATACATGTATCTTCACTTATCTACCTGCAGCCTATACGCACTCTCGCTAACCTTCGGTGCACATGTATAGAATTATTACCTGCGCAACTATAAAAGGCGCGCCGCATGCGCCACTAGCAAGTTCCGATAATTTTTACCAAATGAAGTGGAGTGAAGGCATAAATAGAGATGATGATGTCCAGAAAGGACAATCTGGTTATAGTTTGGACCACAACAGCGCTGATATATCTGATGTCAGGCATGCGATGATGAGTGAAAGTAATTTTTACATT
>CAXKVI010000002.1:136060304-136062804 GCA_964058755.1 Campiglossa producta
TTTATATATAATAGATTTACATTATGTTTGTATATCACAACCCTATTTTCTACACATAAAACAAAAATTACTCTAATTTCCAAACATATTAAGCGAAATATAAAATTAAGATAGTCAATCGTCTTTTTCGGGTTTCCTTTTACTATTTTTAATCCCAATTCATGTAAAAATTACTTTCACTCATCATCGCATGCGTGACATCACACCAAATATCAGAGCTGTTGTGATCCAAACTATAACCAGATTGTCCTTTCTGGACATCATCATCCCTATTTATGCCTTCACTCCACTTAATTTGGTAAAAATTATCGGAACTTGCTAGTGGCGCATGCGGCGCGCCTTTTATTGTTGCGCAGGTAATAATTCTATACATGTGCACCGAAGGTTAGCGAGAGTGCGTATAGGCTGCAGGTAGATAAGTGAAGATACATGTATTGAGAAAAATACTCAGCTTACGAATTAGTCAGGTAGTTCCTTTTGCACTTCACTACTCTTGGATTTTTGTATAAAAGCGTGTGCGAAAATAAACAATCCAATCATTCGTCCAAAACATTCCGAAGCGACAATATTTAAACTCAAAATCGTCAAGAAACACCGCTGCTCAACAATGGAAAGTGAACGCGAAAATTCAACTCTAACCTATAAACTATTTGCTATCGTGAAGAGGTACGTCGGCCTCAGCCAAGTGCTGCCAGTATAATTGAGACAAAAATGAATTTGACCGTTGGATTGATTCAAGAATTTTGCAACAATGTTCAGCATGCCACCTTTGATGATCTCATGGTATTTTCGGGAGCAGCAGAATATCGACGTTTTTTGGAAGAGCAGCGTCAATCTTTGGAGAGGAAGGATGGTGGTGAGACCAAAGACAAAAAACCCAAGTCAGCTAAACGCAAGCGTTCAAGAAAAAATAAGGAATCGTTGAAATGTTATAAGAAGAGCAAAATGGATTTATTTTGAAAATTTACTAGCAAATAAGTATTCGGTGGAAGTTCTGTAAAATTTTGTGATTAATTTAGGCTATTAAGTTTTGTATTATCGAAAAAAGAAATAAAATTATGCAAAGAAATAAACTCTTGCGTTATCTTTCCGTTTATAGATATAGCCCAGCAGTGGCGGATAGAGGATTTTCACGACCATGAATGCATTCGTGAATCATTCATAAATGCCTTCTCGAATCTATATATGAACGTACTACTTGACGTTCATCTTCATATACGTATTCATATGTGGCGTGAATAATTCACGAAGGCATTTAAGAACGTTCATTGAATTCATATTTTGTATGGCATATTCGCAGCAGCGTGGATGCAATTACTTACGAATAGCCATTATCTCCCAACAAACATTTTAATCAAATCTCAGTTTGAGATGCATTTAAGAATCAAACTTGCTCTTAAATCTGAAACGCCCTCAAATAACCGTTGATAGCATTCACAAACTGACAAGCAAAATTTTTAATATGGAATTTTCCTCTATTTTGAAATTGAGAACTATAGAATTTTCAAACTTTTCTCAAACTGAGCAGAGCTGGCTTTCATTCATGCAGTTAAATTTTATTTAAAACTAGATGGTGCGCGCGACTTCGTATGCGTATAATTTCTGTTTTTTTTGTACAGACATCGACCTGTTAGAATTTGATTATATGTAAGAGATAAGGCGAGAAATTAGTACATTTCCCTTAGTAGCCATATTAAGCGTTTTGGAGAAGGTTCACATTTTATGAGAAATCTCCGGGGTAGCTTAGGTATTGAAATTAATCAAATGGCTTATGACAGCATTCATAAACACCTTTTGTTTGATACCCATAATGTACTAACACATTTTTGTGGAAATATTCGTCGATACCTCCGAAACCGGTCGAGTTATCGAAATTTCAAGATATCTCCCACACCATTTCAGATATTTCAATGAATCACATCGCATATTATAACTTTTGTAAATAAAAAGGTAGGAACGTGAAATTTTGTAGATATTGCGATGCGAAATATCGATGCTGAAAATCATAAACACATCGCCCCCATATAATCGATAGTTCCGGTAATTTCGGTATGAGCTAAAGTTAAATTGACACAGGCTGTAATGGAGGCGTGGTTATCATCCGATTTCGCCCATTCTCAATAGCGGACTACCTTGAGAGGAAAGTAATCTATATACAAAATTTCATGCAAATATCTAAATTTATCGTATACATACACAGACGGACAGGCGGAAGGACATGCCTTAATGAACTTTTTTTCCAACCTAAGAACTTTCATATATGGAAATCTATATCTAATTATCTATATTATCTATGTCGATTATTTTGTGCCGTTACCTACTTATCTTGCGCTAACAAGGGGGCATGAATCTCGAACTTTCGAAACTTTCATATATGGAAATCTATATCTATCTCGATTATTTTGTGCCGTTACCTACTTATCTTGCACTAACAAGGGGACATGAATCTCGAAATTTCTTGTTACGACTGGGGTTGAATAACTACACTTTTAGACTTGAA
>CAXKVI010000002.1:136072804-136075304 GCA_964058755.1 Campiglossa producta
TTTTTACTAGAGTTCTTAAGCCTTTGATGCGAATTTATACAATATTGTGGTAGAAAAAATGTTGGCTGCCTCTGACTAACTTTAAGTATAAAATTTTCCATAGTAGAGTAAAAATATTAAAATTATATGGCCCATTTGAAGGGCAGATAATCCAGTATGAGGAAAGTGTCTAGATATAACCAAGAGTACCACCAATTGGTTTAATAAGTATGCAGGTGTAAAGACGTTTAACATCCTGACTCTCAAACGTTGCCTTACAAAGCTACGTAGGTGTTAATTTACCAATTAACGCTTCACTAAAACTTTTGAACATCTTGTAAATGACGAAATTTTAACCTCTAAATAAGCACGAACATATTTGATAAACCATTAATTATCTACATGTTTATGTGAGCTGATTACTATTTCGGATGATTCTTATTAACATTAAGCTTACAATTTGGGTGTAATTTTTGTAACAGAATACATGAAGTGTTATAATTAAGCAGGCATATCCTTGGAAGAACTATTTATGTATGTATGTATGTCAATAAACCGTCTTCTTCACTCAAAGAGATTGAAATACGAAATTAATGTTTTGAACCCAATTCGAATTGAATTCATCCAAATCGGTAGAGCTGTTCCCGAGAAAGTACCGGATATACAAATATACTTCGGTAAGGTGGCAACCCTAGGTGGCATCCCTACGTAAAAATATTTTAGTTTGCTTGTCGCTGAAAATACCTTCCATTTGATACCCATATTGGCATATCTTGCTACAAAATTTAAAAAAATTGAGATATGTGGCAACCCTGTAAGATTACAACCGAAGTATGTATCCGAACAGGTACATGATCTTTGTAGTCCTTAGTTGGCCCAGCTGACGTTATCACTCCTAAATGTAGGAGTGTGAGAATTTAAACTCATCCGCCCATTCTTCTCAATTTCCCTTGTACATTTTTTAAGAGATATCTCTGAAACCAGTTGAGATATTAAAATTTATCACATCGCTTTATATTACTAGACGTCAAGCTTAAAATTTAAGCTACCTTTCTCTTATTTCGATAACTCGACCTATTTCGAAGTAATCGGTCGATTTTGAAATTATCGGCCAATATTTGGACCATCTCTCTAACTTTGGACGGGATAAACTCTGTGGGGTCTACTAATATTGTAATAAGACATTTTGGGTCACCGCTGGTCCACATGATGGTCGATAAAAGCGTGTAATGCCGCTTTTAAGCAGCATCACATTATTTTCAAACCCACACGCCTTGCCACCACCTACGCGCGCACGTTAGCTAAAAATGTTAACAAAGCAAACGTACAGAGCGCCAGCACTAAGCAAGCGGCCTTGGCTGTTTTCACTCGCCCACTCACTCACGACGACTGCTAGAAATTCTCAAACGCTTCATATTTATTTCGACTTAAGTAAATTCTTCGCGCTTCGTAGATTGCCGAAAGCGCGGTTACTGTAAGCGCAGGCAAGTGCCGCAAAGTAATTTTCGAGAAGCTTTCTACCTTACCTTGCACAACCCTCCACTCTCGTTTGTTTTGGTCGTGTCTACTGGAAGCCGAGAAGCGATATTTGGATCGCTGCCTAGTCCACAAGGACACTGGTGTGTCCCTTGGGATCCACCGACATCCATCCACTGGTAATCGGTAACTTGGCACCGATCCACTGGCTTTCACCAGTAGGTCCACCGGTCATCGGTAATCTGGCATCAATCCACCGGCATTCACCAATTGCAAATTCACCGGTCATAAGCTGACTTGGCACCGCCCACTGGCATTCACCAATCGTTACACCGACATCCAACTCCCTACCATCCATCGGTATTCAAATACCGATCCAACGCCTTGCCATCTTACTCACCTTACCCGACTAGACATACCTTTAGGTGTGTGTGTGTGTGTGCGCGCGTCTAGGATATCACCTCTAAATCAGTGTGTTCTTATTAGTAATGGAAGTGGGACCTTTACTTGATCTTGGATTGAGTGAGCATTAGCCTACGACGAAACCCACCTCACAACCGCGCAAACCCGACAGATTGTTGTATCCGACAGATTCAGCCTACTCAGGTGATAACGTATGCTGCAATGTCCCGTATAATACCCAGTTAGGCTTCTTAGATCCTCCCTTCTTAAATGAATGAGCCTAGCCGATGCTCTTTGTGTTGGTTCTATAAAGAGCTTGGGCTGCCTCTGTCCTAGGCTGCAAAGCCAATGCTGCATAAACTGTTAGTTTTCCCAGTTTCTTATGGTCTCTCTAACGTGAGCCTTGGTTAGCCAACAGAAGGGGTTTTCTAATAAATAGACAAACAGAACAATGATGTATGTAAAGAAGAAATATTGGCTCTTAACCCCTCGTTGACTTTGGTCGATTTCTAACAAAATCGCTAGTCGTCCCCTCTTCCCGAAAGCTGACTTCTAAGTGTACGACCCTAGTCCCAGTTTACGGCTACGGGATTGAGGAATATTTGCAAACTTATAGCATATCCAGATCTTCAAAGCAGCACCT
>CAXKVI010000002.1:136082804-136107453 GCA_964058755.1 Campiglossa producta
TTATTAAATTTCGAGAGATAGGCATATGTTTGTTGATTGATAACAAGTTAAATTTTTGCGACGGGCTTCCTTTTTCCAAGGCGGCCTAATAGTTTAACTTCTAAAGTTAATATCAACCTAGTTTTTGAAGTTAACTTCTTAGGCGGCGATATGAAGTTTTGATTGAGAGTAAAATTTGATGATGCAACGGAAATTATGCAACGGAAATTGAAATTGTAGCCAACTTTTAGGCGTAGGCGATTTTCACCACGATTGTTTAGCTGTGCAAATCAAATAAGAGGTGAAATTCTAAGATCTAGCTAACATTACACAATTTGTAGTAGTTGGACCGAGCGCAATTCATGGGTGTTGCCACTTATGGTGTTTTACAGGGTTGCCACCTATACCAATTTTTTTATATATAGAGCTAGATATGCCAATATGGGTATAAAATGAAAGGTGTCTTCGACTGTATTCCAAATTGGATAATTTCAAGCAGGGTTGCCACCTAAGCGCAATTTATTAATTTTTACGTATAACTCGGGAACTGCTTGGTCGATTTGGATAAAATTTTACATATAGACACTTTAATTCATTCTAAGATTATATACATGGGTGTTGCTACTTACGGCGGTTTACAGGGTGACAAGCTGGTTTTTTACAGTTCATTGTCAGTGCTGGGCATAATTCAATAGGAATATTGTCCTAAAAAATTTGGGCGACATGACGCCAGTCCCTCAGGTATCTCTTACTATCTTTTTGCTGGGAAGAATGTGACATGACCTAGTACAGGAGAGGCGAAATTTGAAAGTTAAATTTGTCAAACAGTTTAAGCATAAAAGCGTTCTGCACATACGATATTTATTGCAAACTAAAAATGATTAAATTTTCATTAAACTTGTTCACTCAATTCAAGCTTTTATTTAATACTGGTATATTAATACCGACTGTATTGAATTAAATACGTAATAAAAGAAGGCGTGAATAAATTTAAAAAAAAGAGAAAAAATGACAAATAAAACAAGCAAGCTAATTTGAATATAAAATTCATGTATGCATGTGCCGATACTTTTATTAAATTTTCCAACTTGTTTTCCACGAAACTATCAATAAATTATGTGCACTGAATAAAACTGCATTATCGAATGAAATGGGTTTATAAAGACAAAAAAAAAAAAAATCCATATAAAACTTGAACAAATTTCAGACACTTGCAGGCGTATAAATTTAATTTGTGTTGTTATTGGCATGAAAACGAAATACATTTTTTCATTGAGTTCATAAAAATACAAAAACCAATTCAAGTGTATATATAAGTACATACAAATTTTATTTATAAAACACAAAGCATTTACACAAAAAAAAAACAAAAAAAAAAAACAAAAAAAAATAATCTACCAGCTCAACGAAAATTTTCATGCAACAATGAAATATTCAATGTAAAACACGAATAAAGAAATAAATTCCGCAAAAAAATTGTTGCGTAAAAGCAGTTGAAGGGCAGAAAATGAGTAAAAAACAATTTTTTTGTGCGTCGCAAACAATGAATTATTGGTGTGACCCTAAAAGTAGGCAACAACAGTGATAAATGCAGGCAAACAAGTGCATAATGTGTGTATATAAGTAAACTCAAAGGAGAGTAGCATGCGATATATGTAAGTAAGTAAGTAATGGTGGCGATATACCAACAGATTATCATAACCTCTAACGGGATTTTTAGCCGAGCTTCTCTTTCCAACTTGTGGTGTGTTGCTTTTTGAGTTTTTCCTACAAGTAGGCGGCACCTACAGTTTTTTTCCGACTCCGAACGGCACTTGCAAAGCAAATGAATTTTTTGCTGAGAAGCTTCTCATGGCAGAAATACACCCGGAGAGTTTGCCAAACACAAAACTGCTGCATACATATACATCAAACACACACTTTCACATACTCGAAATACAAAATGCAAACAACGTAATGCGAGCCACAATGCTTTAGTCGGAAAATGTACAATAATGCGCTGACTAAAAATATAAATAAGGACAAACAATGCCAAACAAAAGGCAAATACAAAACCATAAAATACAATTGTATAAATGTAACAATAACCTAAAAATTGTTGACATATACAAAAAGCGAAGACAAATATGCTCACATGTACATAACCTGAAATAAATTGTGTGACGTGGTTCTAAAAATATTCATCCAGGATAGTTCTTTAACCGTTCAGTTCGCAAAAACGACATTAAGGCTTCGAAAATTACATGATTTTAAATCTTGCCCATATACGATATAAAGGACTGTGAAAAAAGTCTCCAACTTTGATTTTTTTTAAGGAAAACAGGATCTTTTACAAAAGTATTGAAAACAACATATTCACGTATAAAAGGACAACGGAATTTCAAAACTTGCTTAGTAGATTGCGTAACTATACGTTTTCTAGCCAAAATAATTGTGTACAACTTGAAGCTTGGCAATTATAGGGCACTTTTGATAGGTCATACACGGCGTATGAGTAACATTTAAGAATATTCAGATAAATTGTATTTCTGTTTTGGCTGATATCTCCGAAACGGATTAAGATATCGAAATAAAAGCAATACCGCCTTTAGGTCCCTCATTAAAACCTTTCATTTGCTACCCATATTGAAAAAAAAATCCACATCTACTTCAGTTTTTTGGGACAGGCTAATGTATGTATGTATATTCCTACTCTACTACCACTTCTACAGGGTAGCTAGGCATAGTTTCATTTCAGCTATGCATTGCTAAATGTAAAAACATGTACAACAACAAAAACTGACTTTAAAGCATTTATTACAATAACAACACTCATCTACTTTCAAATGCCGATGTGTCGGTAAAAAACAACTTTACAAAAAATATTTTGTTTAAAATGCAAAAATATGTCAAACCTGCGAAAGGTAGCCATATAAACAGATGCACATACATATCGTCGCTCGCATGCCAGGGGCATGAATGTGCCAATTTTCCAGATTTGAGTTAGTATGCTCACGTGATTAACTTCAAGTTTCTCTACCACTCATTTTTCCAAAGTACAAGAAGCCCCGAAAATTTGCAATGCCATTTTCATGAATGTGTAGTTCAATCTCTGACAAACGAATGTGCTATACATTCATGTTTCTGGCTCAACAAAATTGTTAAAAAACTGAGTTTTTAAAATTTTTAAATATTTCGTTATGCCAGAAACATGAATGTGTAGCAAAATTGTTACGTATACGCCATGGTGTCTGTCGTTAAGTGCAACAGATTCGTGTTTAAAAATTCAATTTTTAACCATTTTTGTAGCGCCAGAAACAAGAAAGTGTAGAAAATTGTTACGTATACGCCATGGTGTCTGTCGTTGAGTGCAACTCGTTCATGTTTCTGGCAAAACAGAAATTTTAAATAATTTAAAAATTAAATTTTTAACCATTTTTGTTGTGCCAGAAACATGAATGTGAAATTGAATTTTTAAATTTTTTAAAATTCAAATTTATGTTTCTGGCACAACGAAAATTTTAAAAAATTTCTGTGTCGAATCTCGAGGAATTGAAGGAATATTAACGTAAAAACCATATCAAAGGAAAGAGTAAAATGAGAATATAGCCTGCAAAAGCATATTTATGTCAAAAACTAAAATTTAATATTTTGCTCAAAAATAAAATTTGAAATACGATTTTCCAAAATTTTAATTTTGACACATTCATGCTTCTGCAAGCAAGCGACGATATGTATTTCTCTTTACATATAAATGCATGTTCTACTGTTACCTAACATTATTTGTAGTTGTAACTCTTTGATAAAGGTATAAGCACCTGAAGTAGTAAAGTGCATACAATTTACTTTAAGTATATGCACTGTAAGTGAAAACTGCACGACAGTATTGTGGCATAAAAAAATACGAAAAAATAAGTCAACACCGCTTTTGAACTACTGCCCTGAAAATGTAAAAGAAATGGAAATGAAATTTAGTTAAATACTTTTTATAACTTTAAAATTAAGTCTTTTTTTTTTGATGTGGGAAATTGTAGTAAAAGTTTGTATGTCGTGTAATTAAACTCTCAAGTTGAGTTTATGGGTGGTGAGTTGTTTTTTATATTGATCCATGAAGACTTTTTCTTAAATAATGATTTACCATTCCAATATAATAAATCATTCCAAATAGAGCATTAATATGAAAATAGGTTCTTTTTAACGAAATGACTAAGGTTTTACTCAGATCCCATTTAGTGATACCTACAACATGCTACTCCATATTCAGCTGGTTTGAGTTCGTATGATAGAATGCTGGCATTCGAAGGAAGCCTGTCTCCTTCTGAACAGGTTACAAAATCGATAGCTAAAAGTAATTTTGATTTATAATAGGATACTGAGAATCACTCATCAATAACCTGAACTAATTACCCCTGAACTATGCACAATGGATCTGTTTGAGAATAGGCAAAGGGCAGAGGTTAGGCTAAAGTTCAGTTCTGAGCTGAACGAAATTCTTCAGAGTACATAAATAAATCTCACTTTTATGCGATATGATATATCCTTACTTATTAGTGATTATTCAAAAGCATAAGCCAATTAAAAATAAAAAATAAAGCGTGTCTCATTACATCTAAGAGTTAACATGTCTGTGTGTTAAACATATAATTTTTTAGATTTTTCTTGGCACTTACTCAAAATTTTGCCATTTTAAACTAAATTTTTGTTTGAATTGCGAAAACCTTGCACATATCGTCGCTACATTTCAATTTATTTGATTTAATTGTTTTTTATTTTGTTTTATTTTATTTTATTTTATATTGTTTTTTTTTTTTTTTATTTCTTAATTCTATTTTGCTTTTTCTTTAATTTAATTTCATTTCCTTTTATTTCCTATTTATTTTATTTTATTTTATTTTATTTTATTTTATTTTATTTTATTTTATTTTATTTTATTTTATTTTATTTTATTTTATTTTATTTTATTTTATTTTATTTTATTTTATTTTATTTTATTTTATTTTTTTTTTTATTTCATTTTATTTTTTTTTATTTTGTTTTATTTTATTTTATTTTATATTGTTTTTTTCTTTTTATTTCTTAATTCTATTTTGCTTTTTCTTTAATTTAATTTCATTTCCTTTTATTTCCTATTTATTTTATTTTATTTTATTTTATTTTATTTTATTTTATTTTATTTTATTTTATTTTATTTTATTTTATTTTATTTTATTTTATTTTATTTTATTTTATTTTATTTTATTTTATTTTATTTTATTTTATGTTATTTTATTTTATTTTATTTTATTTTATTTTATTTTATTTTATTTTATTTTATTTTATTTTATTTTATTTTATTTTATTTTATTTTATGTTATTTTAATTTATTTTATTTTATTTTATTTTATTTTATTTTATTTTATTTTATTTTATTTTATTTTATTTTATTTTATTTTATTTTATTTTATTTTATTTTATTTTATTTTATTTTATTTTATTTTATTTTATTTTATT
The DNA here is from genome assembly GCA_964058755.1 of Campiglossa producta. Taxonomy (NCBI): domain Eukaryota; kingdom Metazoa; phylum Arthropoda; class Insecta; order Diptera; family Tephritidae; genus Campiglossa; species Campiglossa producta. The sequence continues at coordinate 136,088,253 of CAXKVI010000002.1, forward strand.
TTATTTTATTTTATTTTATTTTATTTTATTTTATTTTATTTTATTTTATTTTATTTTATTTTATTTTATTTCATTTTATTTTATTTTATCTTATTTTATTTTATTTTATTTTATTTTAGTTTACTTTCTTAATTTTATTTAAGTTTTCTTAAACCTGTTTTTATTTTATTTTATTTTATTTCATTTTATTTTATTTTATTTTTTTTTATTTTATTTTATTTTATTTTAGTTTACTTTCTTAATTTTATTTAAGTTTTCTTAAACCTGTTTTTATTTTATTTTATTTTATTTCATTTTATTTTATTTTATTTTTTTTTATTTTATTTTATTTTATTTTATGGTATTTTAATTTATTTTATTTTATTTTATTTTATTTTATTTTATTTTATTTTATTTTATTTTATTTTATTTTATTTTATTTTATTTTATTTTATTTTATTTTATTTTATTTTATTTTATTTTATTTTATTTTATTTTATTTTATTTTATTTTATTTTATTTTATTTTATTTTATTTTATTTTATTTTATTTTTTTTTTATTTTATTTTATTTTATTTTATTTTATTTTATTTTATTTTATTTTATTTTATTTTATTTTATTTTATTTTATTTTATTTTATTTTTATTTTATTTTATTTTATTTTATTTTATTTTATTTTATTTTATATTATTTCATTTTATTTTTCTTTTTTTATTTTTCTTCATTTTATATTTTTAGTTTATTTTGTTTTATTTCATTTTGTTTTATATTATTGATATTTTTAATATTTATTTAACCTCAAGGGCATGGCTGGTTCTAACAATCACATTGTGATTCACTCATGGTTAACTTTCCAAGCTTTCGCCATTCTTTCAACATTTCAATGTGGAGTTACTCCCCCTCCTCCTTTTAATTTTGTCACTTAATTTATACATACATGCGCTCTACAACAGTTACACAATTGAACAAAAATGGGAGAAAAAATCAGCATTCTCCTTTCGTCGCGCTTTCTTTCGTTATTTATTTATTTATTATACTGATTTAAATCACAAGGGTGGTATATAATCTTCTGAACCTATTGTTGCTTCCCGCGCAATGCCATATACGCCATAATATAGGCTAACAAATTTCAACACCTGCTTTCAATTGCTTAACACGAGCGCAATCGCTGACACATAAAAACATAATCGTACACACACACACACATACATGTGCATACATACTTAAATCAACATCATCACCGCTCGACGCTTCGTTTTGCATGTTAAATGACCGTCATATTGTGTTCTTCATTTGCGTCTTTCGATCGTAATTCGTCAGAACTTCCGCCGCATAACATCGTAGAATGTTGTAGTTGTTTTTTTGTTGCCACCCACTGAGTCTCTAATGTTTCCGTTTTCGTGGTTTTTTTGCTGTTGCTGTTTTTCCTGCAAGAGCTTTTACTCCAGCCTTAACATTTCCGGTTTTTTTCCGCTCATCTGCACGTTTGCTTTTAACGTTTTGTTTTTGCTTTCACTAAAATTATTACTTTTATTGGGATTTTTTCTTCATCTTCTTGCTTCATATGTTGTTGTTTGCTTAAATGTTGTGTAAAATTTGTATACAAATTGTTATACATTAATGTTCATTACAAGCGTTGATATTATATTATTTTTATTTCTATCGTGGTATTGGTGCATATCCGCTAAAGACTCAAATAAAGGCGATGTGATTCCTACCTGGTCTGGTGCTTGCTGGTGTTCTTTGCAGGTTTTTTCCTTCCAGAAAACCACAAACTTTGAATATTAATGACATTTGGTGCAATGATGACCTCCCTTTGGACATTGAAAATGCAGAGTTTTTTCGCCTCATTGGACGAAGAAAGTTTGGATGGGTTCCTGCCATCTTCACTAGCGGCTCCTTCAGCTACGCATTTCAACATTTTTTTTAATTTTTAATTTAACTTTTTTCAAAAATTTTTACTTTGTTGGTAACATCAAAACTGCCTGATATTGTACACCACTGCGTATACGTAACATTTATATACAGTTCATATAAATTGAGTGAAAAATCAACAATAATTTGCAAGTAAAAGCAAAGCAAATTGGCTTAAAATATAATACAATATTTTTCAAATTTTCGTAAATCATGTTGAAATTATCTACATACATATATACAACTTTTGGTAGCAGGCGAAAAAGCTAAAGTCAAGCGTACTATGTATGACTGGTTTTTGGCCTACTCACAGAATAATTTTGCTGTTTATTTTTCAACTTGAAACATGTTAAAACAACATAAAATATAATTTTAAACTACCTTGGGATAACGTGAGAGAAACTATTGTTTTAACAGGAAGTCATGTTAATTTAACAGGAAGTCATGTTGTTTTAACAGGAAAAAGTTTTGTTTTAACAGGAGAAAACTTTGTTTTAACAGGAAGTCAGGTTAATTTAACAGGAAGTCATGTTGTTTTAACAGGAAAAAATTTTGTTTTAACAGGAAGTCATTTTAGTTTAACACGAAGTGAAGTTATTCAACATGAGCTTAATGTTGAAATAACATGAGCGATGGTGTTGAAAAATTATAAACTGAAAAAATGTTAAAAAAGTGTTGATTTTACATGAAAATTTTTCTGTGTGTATTAAATCTCAAGTTTTTGCCATGCTGGCGGTAACCTTAATTTGTTTTTGACACAGCTTCGACATTTTCTGTTTCTTGCAATAGATATTTACATATTATGAATTAGGGTAGGCCACATAACTCTTCACAAAATTTTATGGGTTTCAGACATAAGAAAATGTTCGACCTCGAAAACTTTCTTATGGTCACATTAATGAAAGGACTGTACAACAACTTTTTAGTAGAGCGTTAAATTCCCTGCAAATTCATTTACATAGGAGCTTTTCGCGAAAAGAAATACGGCAATGAGGCGCCCATCTTTTCTGTCTTCGAGAATTCTGAAAGGTGCGATTCTTGAAAGGTAGGGGCGTGAAACTTATCAATTTGGTGCATGCAATTTTTTATACCCATCGTACTAGTACAAGGGTATTATAATTTTTTCCACATAACGGTACTACGTAATGGCACAAAATAATCGAGATAGATATAGAGTTCCATATATGAAAGTTCTTACGTTGAAAAGAGTTCATTAAGGCATGTCTGTCCGACTGTCCGTCAGTCTGTCTGTCCGCCAGTCCCTCTGTCCGTGTACACGATAACTTGAGTAAAAGTTGAGATATTTGCATAAAATACAGCTTATTTTCTGGCCAGGGTAGGTTGCTATTGAAAATGGGCGAACTCGGATGATAACCACGCCCTCTTTTTCGATGTCGAAAATTTCGAAAATCACATAAATTGACATATCACGGTAGCTGAAATGGCTAACATGATATAATTCAATAGGAGAATCCCCCTGGTCATTTTTCTCTTATGATTTTTCCATAAATTTTTTATAGTGGGCGTGTCACCGCCCACTTTTAAGGGAGACATTTTTGAACATTTGACTGGTCTTAACTTTTAAACTGATTGCGATAGAAAGATGGAATTAGACACACGCACGCTAGTATGGTTGGAATTGTACCTGATAATTGGATAAAATCACCCTTCAGCCACGCCCACTTTCGACATAATTAGGTAACGCCATTTGGCTAACATGATATAGTTTGGTAGGATGAATACATTAGTCATTCTATTATGATTTTTTGATAAATTTTTTAAAGTAGGCGTGGTACCGCCCACTTTTCAGGGATGCATATTTGAAAATTTCACTAACCTCTAACGAGATTTTTAGCCGAGCTTCTCTTTCCAACTTGTGGTGTGTTGTTTTTTGAGTTTTTCCTACAAGTTGGCGGGACCTACAGTTTTTTTCCGACTCCGAACGGCACTTGCAAAGCAAATGAATTTTTTTGCTGAGAAGCTTCTCATGGCAGAAATACACCCGGAGAGTTTGCCAAACTACTGCCGAGGGACGACCCCGTTTAGAAAAATTCTTTTTCTAAATAATTTTTGATGTTACTTTTGCCGGGCATCGAACCCCCACGACTTGGTGTAGAAGGCCGAACACTTAACCGCTACCCCACGGCGGCGCCTTTTTTCATTAACTGCCACTGCCATAACCAACTCAGTAAGTGTATATGTCCTCAAATTGGGTGCGACATAAAGTGGGTCCGACGACCCAAATATGAAAAAATAGTGTCATCAAAATATTTATGCATAACAAGCTATAGCGTTCTTATCCTACAAAAATTGAGCGTTCTTGTCCCAAAAAAATTAAGATTAAGGGGTCATCAATTTGATATCCCTAATATGTATGTATGTGACCAATTCTGGGTATGAGCATGTGATTTTATTGTATTTATTTTCAAATTTTATGCATAATAGCTATATCTAATATTTTGCAAAGTTTAATATTCATTAAATACAATTAAGCACTTTGATGCTTTTGATTTTCTTGACTTTCTTTACAAAACCTAGACTATGTAAATTTTTCAAATATTTTCTACACAATTAGTATGTTTTAAAAATATTTGTATGTAAAGAGAGTTATGCAGATAGTGAAGAAATATTTTTGTGATGCTCGAATATTGAGTTCACTGAAAAGTTTTTGTTTGTTTGGATTTCGTCTGAAGACATATGCTAATAGCTATCTACGGTAACTCAATAACCTTACATACAAAAATAAAAATATCACAATGCTATTCATGACAAATTCTCTTTTGGGAAAATTAAAATAGTGTTGTAATACTCACTCTATTGTAAGTTGATTTGTTGAGTCTCTGATGAACAGTTTAATCACCTAAGAGGGAAAACAAATTTTACAAGCAAAATTGTGAAAATTACACTGAGAGAAATGATTTGCTAAATTTCTCTTGTAACATTTGATTTATACTTTATCAATTAAAATTATTTAAAAAATAATTTTCAGTGTAATTTGTTCATAATAAATATTTTTCCTTGCTTGTAACTATGCCTACACGCATAATTATGCAAGTTTCTTTCAATTGCAATAAATTCATTTGAATTTACTCAGTGCATTGAAAATCACTCATACGCACCGTTGGCTATTTACTATTATGTTATGCATTTTATCAAAAGCATATTTTACTGGTTAATTCGTCATACATACGCATTTACATATAAGTACAGAGATAATATCGTATTTTAATAGAAGTCATGACTGACAGGATTTACAAATTAAGATGCATACAAAATTCACTAAAGACCTGTGTTTTGTTTGAATAGCTTCAAACATAAATAGCAATTTTTGTATGCTCCGACTGAGCGCAAATAAATCTATTCAGAAAGTAATGGAAGAAGAAGCTTTGTTTGAATATGAAATTTTTGTTTTTCTTCTTACTTATGTAGACCTGAATGAAAATTAACGAAATTGATGTTGGTAAACAAAATTACATAAACTGGAAAGGACGACAACTAAAACGAAATAAAGTAAAATAAAATAAAATAAAATAAAATAAAATAAAATAAAATAAAATAAAATAAAATAAAATAAAATAAAATAAAATAAAATAAAATAAAATAAAATAAATTAAAATAAAATAAAATAAAATAAAATAAAATAAAATAAAATAAAATAAAATAAAATAAAATAAAATAAAATAAAATAAAATAAAATAAAATAAAATAAAATAAAATAAAATAAAATAAAATAAAATAAAATAAAATAAAATAAAATAAAATAAAATAAAATAAAATAAAATAAAATAAAATAAAATAAAATAAAATAAAATAAAATAAAATAAAATAAAATAAAATAAAATAAAATAAAATAAAATAAAATAAAATAAAATAAAATAAAATAAAAAAAAAAAAAAAAAATAAAATAAAATAAAATAAAATAAAATAAAATAAAATAAAATAAAATAAAATAAAAAAAAGAATGAAATAAAATAAAATAAAATAAAATAAAATAAAATAAAATAAAATAAAATAAAATAAAATAAAATAAAATAAAATAAAATAAAATAAAATAAAATAAAATAAAATATAATAAAATAAAATAAAATAATTTGAAATAAAATAAAATAAAATGAAATAAAAAATAAAATAAATAAAATAAAATAAAATACAAAAAAAAAATAAAATAAAAAAAATAAAATAAAAAAATTATTATTAAAACAAAGCAAAAAAATAAGATATTTCAAATTTTCCCATTTTGAAATGTTGACTAAATTGTACGTAGCTTAAAATTTTTAACATTAAATAAAATGTACACTTAGGTTAGGTTCAAGTGGCTGCCGCAGAGGCACACCTAGGCCAGTATTAAAAGGCCCGTTGTGATACCACCAACACTAGGAAAGTCAGTTCCGGGACCTTGCCATATGGAAAATCCCGGTATTAACGGAATTCTCCACATAGCAGAATCCCGGGACTGACACTCCTAAACCGACACCGTTACTCCTCCTCGAACCACTTAGATGACTTTATGAAGCCCATCAAGTCCTTTATGTCCATTTCCGCGATCTGGCTTAGGCTATCCAGGAAGGGAACTCCCAAAAAGCGCATTCTCGCGCCACTTAAAGCCGGGCAGTTGCAGATGAGGTGCTCCACCGTTTCCTCCTCCTCATCATCCTTACAACTCCTACAGCATCGTCGGTAGGGCACACCAAGTCTTTCTGCGTGCCTACCAATGAGGCAGTGCCCAGTTAATACGCCTATTAATATGGAGATTTCTCTTCTCCTTAGCGCATAAATTTGTCTTGATCTTTTATGATCCCAGGCTTCGTTGGCTTGGCGGAGTGTGTACTCCTTCAGCATAAGCTTGCGTGTGGCAAACGGCATACCTAAGCGCTCTTTATCGCGAAGAACCTGCTTGGTCGTGCCCTGCCTCGCAAGTTCGTTTTCCTTACAATTTCCCTCAATGTCCCTATGCCCCGGGACCCATGTGAGGTTAACGCGATTCTGTTGGGCCATCTCTTGTAGAGATCGACGACAGCTGAGCGTCAGTTCAGAGTTGAACAAGTAAGAGCCAAGGGATTTGATGGCCGCCTGGCTGTCGCTGAATATAAAAATGTCCTGTCTGATAGTGTGTTGGCCTATCCAAGCCGCGGCGTCCATGATTGCTGAAACTTCAGCCTGGAAGACACTGCAGTGATCAGGTAGTCTGAAGGAGAGCTCAAGGTTCAGATTCTTTGAATAAACCCCTCCCCCAACTCTGCCGTCTAATTTCGAGCCATCAGTATAAATGGAAGTGCCGCCATGAGTGACGGGACTCCGATCCGTGCTCACCCATTCTTCCCTGCTGGGAATGTTGATTTTAAAACCGCTGTACACTTAAATTTCATGAAAAAATTTTTCGTTTTTCGTAAAACCGTCTCTCCTCACACTTAATAAAGTAGGTATGTATAGCGCAAAATGTCGCTTTTAATTAGCATGAGTTGCAACTATGAACAATTGCAAGGGCATAAACAACCACATTAGCAAGTTTTAAAACAATAACAATAAAAATAGCAGTAACTAAAGAGGTAGTAACCCAAAAAAAAAGAAAAAATATAGCAAAAATAGCTAAAATGCTGCGCCTTAACGGCATTGTGGTAGAGAGTTTCTAACCAATGCATTTTTGGTGTTGTAAAACTTATACATAGGTACAAAATGCAAAGAAAAAGAGAAAACGCAATGCAAATATTCTTAAATGAGTTTACGTTCAACCGCAAAATGGCAACGACAAAATTGAGAACCATAAATATCGCCTTTCAAATTGGATTTAAATCAGCTCGGTTTTTTTAAACGCACCCCGAAGTCTCGGCTAGTAGTCTGAGAATATACCAAAAGTCGCATGAAATTCATTTTGTAGGGTACTGCAACTTTTTTAAAGAAGTTTCACTTCTAAAAATTTTAAAATTTCTAGAAAATAGTAACACATAAATAATAAAAGCTATGACCGAAATAGCATAGCGGTTACGCAGTAGCCTTTTGTCTTATGTTGAAAGAAGAGCAAAAAAAAAATGCTCTCCCAGGCGTATACAGGCGCTCTACTTGTTGGTGCTGAACTAAAGCATTGTTGAGCAGCTATTGCACTGCAGCTTCGCTAGCAACAATAATAAATAACACCGCTACTGCTGCTGTCAGCAACAACAAAATTCGCTTTTGTTATTGACCACGACATTATTCTGCGTCGATACAGCCCTCAGCGTTCGATGTCGCTGCTATCGCAACATTGGCTGCTAAAATTTTTTATTTATTTTTTACCGCCTTAGCATTCACGCCAACACCAACACCAAGCAAACAGCTTTGAATGCCATTTCACTACAGCCAATATTTTTTAAATAATGTTCGACTCGAACACATTTTTTTTTGCAACAACATTTACTATACTCAAACGCCAGCGTACTTCCTCTGACATGCTTTGATGTGAACGCATATAGAAAGTAGAACAAAACGCGACTACATAAAAACTACAACAAATAATATATATAAAAAAAAAAAAAAATTGCCAACTTGTGACATTTTGTACGCGCGCTCCACATTTCCCTCAAAATGACAATGCTTGCAGCGGAAATATAGCGGCCGCAAAGCGACATGCAACGGAAATGGTGGACAGTCTGTGTTGGTCAGCTCAGTTGGGTAGTTAAAATTATGGTGGTGGCTATTCATTTTTTTGCGCGCGGTCATGTTGCGGCTTTTTTGTATCACATTTGCTAGATATTATGAATATTCGAAATTGCATATTCACACTTACATAAATTGACGTTGAGAGTTGTGGAGGCATTTTCATATGATTTTCGAAATTTTCCATTTCGGAAGTGGGCGTGGTTGGGAAGCGATTTCGTCCAATTACATCAGGTATACTCCCTATTATTCTAATATACCTTGTACCAAGTTTCATCGTTCTACCGTAATCAGTTTAAAAGATATGACACGTGAAATTTTCAAATATGCCTCCCTGAAAAGTGGGCGGTGCCACGCCTACTTTTAAAAATTTATCAAAAAATCATAATAGAATGACTGGAAGTTCATCCTACCAAATTATATCATTTTAGCCATTTCCGTTACCGAATTATGTCAATTTAGGTGATTTTCGAAGTTTTCGCTATCGAAAGTGGGCGTGGTTGAAGGGCGATTTTATCCAAATTCATAAGGTATACTCCCACCGATACTAGTAGATATGCTTTGTGCCGAATTCCATCGTTCCACCGTAATCATAATAAAAGCTATACCGAATTATGTCAATTTGGGTGATTTTCGAAATTTTCGAAATCGAAAGTGGGCATGGTTGGAGGGCGGTTTTATCCAATTTCATCAGGTAAACTCCCAACGATACAAGTAGTAATACTAATCAGTTTAAAAGTTACGGCCAGTCGAATTTAAAAAAATGCCTTCATAAAAGTGGGCGGTGCCACGCCTCGATTATTCATCCGTGCGATTTGAATGAAGAGATATCGGCAAGTGTGTTCGGACTTTAAGGCAACGAATAGTGGCAACAGTGTTTGGACTCGAATAAAAACGTGATAGATTTAAAAAAAAAATTTCTAATGCGGTGTTGCCACCTGGAACATTTTATTTATTCCTACGTATATCGACCAATATATCGCGAACTGATAAGGCGATTTGGTTCAAATTTGGCATATAGAGAGTAGGCTTCATTCGAAATCCTTCAACTAGGGTTTTGCCACTACGGGCGGATTACAGGGTTGCCACCTCTATCAAATTTTTTTTTAAATGTTGGGCAAGATATGCCAATATGGGTGTCTAATGAAAGTTTTTTTTCTGCGGTAACGCAACAAAGACATTTTCAAGGCAAGGTTGCCATGTAGAGTTGCCACCTTCCTCTATTTTATTTATTCTTTCGTATATGGAGTAATATTTTGGGAACGGCTAAGGTGATTTTGATAAAGTTGGGTATATTGATAGTATGCTTCATCGCAAGACTTTCTACTTGCGTGTTGCCACTTCGGGTGGCTTACAGAGTTGCCACCTATTTAATTTTTTTGATATTGAGTAAGATATTCCAATATGGGTATCAAATGAAAGGTATTTTCTGCCGTATTCCAACTTGGTTATTTTCGAGCAGGGTTGCCACCCAGGACTTCCACTTTGGTTTTTCGTGAGCCTTCTTAATGTTAGAACTAAGGCAGACTTCGTTCCTTTTTCTGAGAAAGATTAAGAATCACGAATTTTTTTTTTTTTTTTTTAAGTTTCTTCCCACCAAATTCACTCAGCAATATAAATATACCAAAATTTATCAGAGAAAGCGTATCGCAATCACAATACACATACAAATGTAGATATATGTAAGTATATAAGAATATTCAGAATTTGCGTAAAGTTTCCAGCGGTAAACTTTGCTAATTACATGGCAAAATTTTTGTGATAATTAATTTTCACATTTTTGCAGAATTTCCGCTGTCAAGCAGAATTACATTTATACGCACATACATACATACTTATATTTTCTTTATATTATTTCATTTGACTTCTCCATTCTCTTGCCGGCAACCAAGTGTTTTGTGCACTGTAGATATGCACACAGACATATTTTGCAGACAATCGAACAAGTTCTAGAAAATTTCTTAACTAGTATGCATTCGGCGACATATCAACTAAAATATTTTCAAGTATATTTTTACATTTGTATATCCGGTACTATCTCGGAAACAGCTCGACCGATTTGGATGAAATTTGGCATATCGATTTTTATGATTTTTTCTAAGACTATCCACTTGGGGGTTGCCACTTGTGGGTTGCCACTTGGGGGGTGTACAGGGTTGCCACCTACCTCAATTTTTTTAAATTATGGACCAAGATATACCAATATGGGTATTAAATGGAAGGGATTTTTACCGTCATACCAATTAAAAATTTTCAAGTAGGGTTGCCGCCCAGGGTTTGGAGAAATTTTGGGGTCATTTTGGGAACATTTTTGGATCATTTTGGGATCATTTGAGGGTAATTTTGGGAACAATTGAGGGTCTTTTTGGGATTATTTTAGGATTATTAGGGTTATTTTAGAATCATTTTGGGTAAGTAAAGTTAGCGCTATATTGATAGCACCGAGCTCACCCAGGTACTGTACTCTTGATAACTTTGAGTATGTTTTTATGCATCTCTGAAATTTGTTCTACTAGTTTATCAGTCAGAAAATACTTATTGTGGACCAGTTTTTTTGTCTGCCTTCTTTGTTTTTTTTTGATTCTGCGTATTTCATTATATGCCTGCATTTCCTCTTTCTCTCTCTCCCTCTCTCTCTATGCACTTTTCATTATTATTATTATTATTCTCATTTAATTTGGTTACAGAATTTTACTTCATTCAGTATACAATTTTCATTTTAACTTGGATTATACTACAAGTTTAAGCCTCTAGGGGGAAGAGTGAACACTGGCGCGGTGTTGCGCAAAAGTCAAGCATTCTCGTCGGGTAATTAGTATAAACAATGGAAAATAGTTTGACAGCGTTGTTGTTTAGTTGGTAAAAAGTACGCCAACTTTTATGAAAGAAATTTTTAGTTGTAAGACGATTTGTATGTATGTATGTTATTAAAGGGTTTGTTGGTGTGAAAGGATTTTTGTTCTGGCATTAGATGAAGATTACATCCGTAAACGTTTAAGAGATTATGATGCGAATACAAATTTATGTAGAGAAAGTTTATAAGTTTTGGTACATTGTCATTTTTGTTTCCGAAAAAATTTTTCATACTTAAAATTCGACTTTTAGGGTTGTTTTTCAAAAAAATATATATCACGTAACTTACTATATTTTTTGTGTAACTTTTACTAGGTATTTTGCGTAATTTTTTTACTACATTTTTTTAGTAATTTTTACTATATTTTTTTGTACAAATTTTACTATCTTTTTGTGTAACTTTTATTAAATTTTTTGTAACTTTTATTAAATTTTTTGACTATAATTTTGTGTAATTTTTTTACTAAATTTTTGAGTAACTTTTACTAAATTTTTCAGTAATTTTTACTATAATTTTGTGTAATTTTTTTACTAAATTTTTTGAGTAATTTTTACTACATTTTTTGTGTAACTTTTACTACATTTTTAGAGTAATTTTTTGCTAAAATTTTTTAGTAATTTTTACTATAATTTTGCGTAATTTTTTTACTATATTTTTTGTGTAATTTTTACCAAAATTTTTTTGTGTAACTTTTACTACATTTTTGGAGTACACTCTAAAAATCGTATGGAAAATTGCGAGCTTAATGGTAGTAATTTTTTGTGTAATCTTACAAATATTTTGCATAGTCCCGCACTTAAAGTGTATTTTTATTATTTACACATCAATGCCACAATCTTACCAACATTTATGCTGTAGAAATACATACTGTTCGCGAAATTACACACAACGTTTGTATAAAAATACATTCTGTTCGCGAAATTACACGCAACGTTTGTACGGTAGCATAAAAGTGTGTAAATTTACAACAAAAGCTTAGTGAACGTTGCCGATCGACTCCATCTTGACGCGTCGCATTCATTCGTTTTTGTCAATCGGTATTGTGCGGTTCGCAGAAAAATATTAATAGTTATTTATTTAGGTGAAAAATATAATTATTAAATTACTTTAAGCTAGTTTGCTTTAAGTTAATATTATTGTAATATTGCAATGTTAAAAAATTATGTGCATTGGCAGCATAATGTCGAATATAAGTGTAGTGTTTGTGGCTGGTGTTTTGATAGAGTTAAATCTATTTTCCCTCATTTGCACGCGCATTTGTGTGATAAAATTTCAATTACTTGTCCTTTTAAAAATTGCTTAAAAGTGTTCACAACTCAGTGTTCATTTAAATTCCATGTATACAGAAACCAAATATCCCCAGTCTTTGCTCGAAAAAGATAGTGAGGGTAATATAATATCTCTAACGACAACGCCGCTTTTAACAATGATGCGAAATAGAAATTATTTTTTGAATCGTTCGCCAAATACTTAGAAAACAAACATCGCATCAAATATTCCTTTCAAGAAGAGAAGACAAACGATCATATTTCAAAACACATGCCCCCGTTGGGAAATCCAGGAAGATGTCCCCCCTAAAGACTTAGAAGTGATGAAAAGTAAACAGAAATATTTAAAAACGTTATTTGAAAATGGCTTTGAACATCAGGAAGCGAATATAATTCAATCCCACATGAAAGATTGTTATTGGTTGCAGAGGCAATACTTAAATAACATGGATCCAGTGCCTTCTATAAAAGATGTGCAAATAAATTGGCCATTTCTATTTTATGAACAATGCTTATGCCAGCACTTTGAGCAGCTTATGGAGATCAAGGCAAATATATTTTGTGAAAATTTCAAACAATCGCTTGATAAACTTAAGAAATGTTTGAAAAGTAATAAGGACAACACCATTGACAGCGACTTAAAAATTATTAAACAGCTTGTGAACTATTTCGGAGAAAATCCAGATTTTCTTTTGATGAACTTTGAGGTTAGTTTTTGGAACATGTTAAAATAATTAATTTTATAATACAAATTTGTTTTTATTATATTTGCAGATTGAAACCACAATGGACGCAGTTCGAAGTAAACTACCGTCAAATTTGCCTATTATAGCCATAATAGGTATGTACATGTATTACTATTTATTACGCAGTGCTACAATGATGTTACACTTTTAAGGTGACGTAGTAGAGATTGTTCATCAGGTCGAACTATAGTGGGGTTTAAGGGGGTGTGTCACTGGCAAGCTCTACTAGGTCGCTTTAAATGTGTATTCACTTTTTCTTTTTTTTAGCACTGTGTTATTTTTAGGCCTTCTACACGGCGACCTTTTACGAAGAAATAAATTAATTTTTATTCTATTGCTTTTTTACAGAAACTGAAAGGGCTTTCATTTTTATAGAAAAAACAAGCGGTGCTGAATATGGAGAATACGACTTAATAAATTTAGTGAAAGTTATAATAAATTATTATTTTGTTTTAAATAAAACGTACCCTGCAGAAATATCGCAGACCTTAGAATTTTTGACACGATTTTGCTATAAGCACTATCCGAATCAGACCCGAAGTGCAAAAAAAAACATAAATAATTTGCAAAAAGTTAATAACCTTGTTTCAAAAATTAGTAATATGTAATATGTATATTTAAATGTGGCCCATTTCGGGGGCTACTCACTGCTTGTATTAAATATAAATAAATATTATATTATATATTATATTTTAATTGAATTAAAGTGCCTGTATGAACTGAATTTCCTTTTGTATTGCTTACATAAAATGTATATCGTTACCTTAATTCACAAAGGCCCTAACTGACATGAAAAAAATTTTACAGGAGAAACAAAAAACTAAATTTTTTTTTACATTGAACGCATGCAAATAAAGCTTTGTTAATTTGATATATCTCCGTTGTTATTGCTAGTAACACTTTAAAATTTGTAGTGAGGGCGTATATTAATATATCATACTAAAATATGTGTAAAACGCATTTTCGAAATATGTTCAGTTAGGGCCTTTGTGAATTAAGGGTTAACCAAAATAAGTTTATTGTACGTGTTTTTTTTTTAAATGTAAATGCATATATTTATTTAAGATAATATATTATATATTAATTGAATGTATGAACTGAACTGAATTCTGGCTGAAAGTAAAATTTATTAAAACATCAAAAGTCATTTCGTATTGCAACTACATAAAATGTATATGTTAATAATTATTTATAACTTAACAGCCATGGTTAAGCAAAATAAGTATTTGTAATATCTGTTGTTGTATTTTTAATGAAAATACATTTAAACATATACATGTTATTAGTTAAAAATATGATCAATTATTTTCAAAAAGGGGTTAGAAGTGGGTTACAGGGGTTAAGGAGTATGTGGCATTGCGCAAATAATAAGTAAGTTCACTAACATCGTTGTATATTTTACGCATTTTGAATGGAAAATCATTACGCATATGGCTCGCAAATTCACTAAAATCGTCGCAAAATTTTACGCATTTTGAATAGTAGTTTTTACGCATTTGGTTAGTAAAGGCATTACGCATTCTGTTAGTAAATATAAAATGCGTGTAAATTCGCTACAATAATGCGAGGCAACTTTTTTACTAGCTTAATTTGTGTAAATCTACATGCTTTTTTTTAAGAGTGTAGCTTTTACTATATTTTTTGTACAAAGTTTACTATCTTTTTGTGTAATTTTAACTACATTTTTTGTGTAACTTTTACTAAATATTTTGAGTAATTTTTACTGTAATTTTGTGTAATTTTTTTACTAAATTTTTCAGTAACTTTTACTCAATTTTTCAGTAATTTGTACCATAATTTTGTGTAATTTTTTTACTAAATTTTTTGAGTAATTTTTATTACATTTTTTAAGTAATCTTTACTATAATTTTGCGTAATTATTTTACTATTTTTTTTGTGTAATTTTTTTACTTTTTTTTTTGTGTAATTTTTACTATATTTTTGTGTAACTTTTACTAAATTTTTTGACTAATTTTTACTATAATTTTGTGTAATTTTTTTACTATATTTTTTGTGTAATTTTTACTACATTTTTTTTGTAATTTTTACTATAATTTTGCGTAATTTTTTTACTATTTTTTTTTTTTTAATTTTTTTACTAAATTTTTTGAGCAATTTTTACTACATTTTTTGTGTAACTTTTACTACATTTTTTGAGTAATTTTTACTATATTTTTTGTACAAATTTTACCTTTTTTTTGTGTAATTTTAACTACATTTTTTATGTAAATTTTAGTAAGTTTTTGGAGTAATTTTTAATATAATTTTGTGTAATTTTTTTACTACATTTTTTGAGTAATTTTTACTATAATTTTTTGTGTAACTTTTACTACATCTTTTGAGTAATTTTTACTATATTTTTTGTACAAATTTTACTACCTTTTGAGTCATTTTAACAAAAAATTTAGTGTAACTTTTACTACATTTTTTGAGTAATTTTTACTATAATTTTGCGTAATTTTTTTACTATATTTTTTGTGTAATTTTTACTAAATTTTTTGTGTAACTTTTACTAAATTTTTTGAGTAATTTTTACTGTAATTTTGTGTAATTTTTTTACTAAATTTTTGAGTAATTTTTACTATAATTTTGTGTAATTTTTTCACTATAATTTGTAATTTTTTGACTGTATTTTTTGAGTAATTTTTACTATATTTTTTGTACAAATTTTACTATCTTTTTTGTGTAATTTTAACTACATTTTTTATGTAAATTTTAGTCAATTTTTTGAGAAATCTTTAATATAATTTTGTGTAATTTTTTTACTATAGTTTTTGTGAAATTTTTACTTAATTTTTTTACTAAATTTTTTGAGTAATTTTTACTATAATTTTGTGTAATTTTTCTACTAAATTTTTTGAGTAGCTTTTACTATGTATTTTGCGTAATTTCTTTACTATATTTTTTATGTAACTTTTACTAAATTTTTTGACTAATTTTTACTATAATTTTGTGTAATTTTTTTACTAAATTTTTTGTGTAACTTTTACTACATTTTTTAAGTATTTTTTAAATCATTAGCCGGGACTTCTTGGATTTATTCAGAAATATATAGAGACCATTTTGGAGCCAACTTCGGAAATTGTTCTAGATCATTTTGGGACTCTTTCATTTCATCATTTCCTTACTATTTCGGGATCATTGCGATACTCTGTCAGCCTTGTTTACGGAACATAACGAGATTTTTTGGGATTGTTTTTGGACTTTTTCGGAATTGTTTTTGGTATTATTTTGGAACTTTTTCCAAATTTTTTTGGATAAATTCGGGATTATTTTGGAATTTTCTTCATGATCATTTTGGGACTTTTTCGGGATTATTTTTCGGGTCGTTGTTGGAATTCTTCGAGATTGTTTTTGAATTTTTGTGCAATCGTTTTCGGGGTAATTTCGTTGCTTCTTCGAGATTAATTTTGGATCATTTTGAGACTTTTTCAAGATTATTTTTGGTATTTTTTCGGGACAATTTCCAAATATTTTCGACATCCTCACTGTACTTTTCGACATTGTTTTCGTGATCGTTTCAGTACATTTTGGGATCATTACGAATTATTTTGAGATTGTTACTTTCGGGATTATTTAAAGATCATTTTGGTAACTTGCGGGATTACTTGAGGAAAATTTCGGGATCAATTTAAAATCAAAAAGTGAGTGTATTGAAATTTGTTGTAAAGCATTGCGAAATTGTAGTTACTTTACAATTAAAATGTTGCGGTCACAATTTTTTATTTTTTAAAGCATTGGTTAAATATGACTGCAATCAATTTATTAAAAAAAATTTACTGCTCATAAACGAAATATAATACAAATTTGGATTGCAGTTCGATTAAAGTCTTTAAAACTAAACAAGAGTTTAAATAAAAATATGATTGAAATCAAATGGTTAAAATCAATGCAAAATTTTGATTGCAATCTTTCATTGATTCGATTTATTTATGCATATGTTTCAATCAGATTTTTTGTGGATGTAGTCTTTGCAATATCTCAAAAGTCACTTATTTCCATGCGACTATTTTTATATTCTCAGCTATTTCAACTTATTCTAACGCTACCATTTCATTTCTATTCCATTTTCAGGTAACTAAAGTTAGAATGTTTAATAAAAAAATAAATGATACCACTCTACCCGCATACACAAAAAGCAACTACGACTACAACCTACATACTAGCCAATCGATTACTCCAATCTGAAGCCTGCGACTGCATCTTAAGCTAATGTAAGTCTTCACTTAATCACATTAATCTTCTCATTGCAATTCACTGATTGAATTGAAAATTGGATTAAGTGGCGCAAGGAAAATAAAAAAAAAATTTGCGAAAAGAAAAAGCAAAAGTACGCAACTAACAAAACTAATTTTCTATACCATCTTAAACATAAAAAGTTGTTCAGGTATTTGGTGAAAGTTTTTTTTTCGAACGATTCAAAAAGACTTTAATTTATTTGGGATTAAACACAAATATGACTGATGACTCGAAAAAAATGTATTAACACTTGAAATAATTACAATTTTTTGATGTGTAAACATTTCTGCGCTGGGAGTCAACCAGAAAAGTTACGCGTAGGTGTGGTGTAACATGTAACATGTAACAGGTGAAGGGTGGGGTGTAACATGTAACATGTAACAGGTAGAGGGTGGGTGTAACAGTTAGAGACTGGGGTGTAACATGTAACATGGTAGAGGGTGGGGTTTAACATGTAACTTGTAAGAGGTGGAGGGTGGGGTGTTACAAGTAACATGCAACAGGTATGGGGTGGAGTGTAACATGTAACAGGTAACATGTAACAGGTAACATGTAACAGGTAACATGTAACAGGTAACATGTAACAGGTAACATGTAACAGGTAACATGTAACAGGTAACATGTAACAGGTAACATGTAACAGGTAACATGTAACAGGTAACATGTAACAGGTAACATGTAACAGGTAACATGTAACAGGTAACATGTAACAGGTAACATGTAACAGGTAACATGTAACAGGTAACATGTAACAGGTAACATGTAACAGGTAACATGTAACAGGTAACATGTAACAGGTAACATGTAACAGGTAACATGTAACAGGTAACATGTAACAGGTAACATGTAACAGGTAACATGTAACAGGTAACATGTAAGAGGTACATAACATGTAACAGGTAACATGTAAGAGGTACATAACATGTAACAGGTAACAGGTAACATGTAACATGTAACAGGGAGAGGAGGCCTCCATGAGTAATTTTTGACTCATCTATATGAGTATTTTTAACGCATCTGTGGGTAATTTTTGACACATCTATGAGTCTTTTTTAATCATCTATTAGTCATTTATGATTCATCAATGAGTCATTTATGATTCACCAATTAGTTATTAATGAGTCATTTATGAATACATCCATGAGTAATTTATGAGTCATTTATTACTCATCCTCACTTGGCGAACACTAGTTTAAAAAAATGTATGTGCACAATATATGTACACGTTTACACATCAAAATTCACGAGTACTTGGTACCCACACCTTTTTTTTATAAAATGGTATATGTATTTCTAGCAATATATTAAGGTATAAAGATATTTAAGAAATAGCGCCACATGGCGCGAAAAGTTCCCTAACAAAATAGGGATTAATAAAAGCGGTCAATCAGAGGTAGTGACAATCAGCTTACTTATATTGTCGTTGTTCGATGAGTGAAACGCTAAAAATAGTTAGCCACTAGAGGGACAAAAACGAAAAAATAACAGCGCTCTGACTGCTGAAACACCACAAATGCGGTGTGCGCTCGTAATGAAACCGTTGTTGTTGCAGTCAATTGTTGCAGTGGTG
>CAXKVI010000002.1:136115153-136140153 GCA_964058755.1 Campiglossa producta
AAACAAACAAAGTTGCAAACAACGGCACCCGAAAGGACGAAACCCAGCCACTGCTGAAGAAAGAATAAAACCGTTAGGTAGTTGTTGTTAGAAAGTGCTCGTATCAACAGTGAAAGCGTAAAAGCACTAAACTATTCAAACCTGCTGCATTCACTTAACGGAATCTCAATTTCAAATCAATTTAGTGCAAAAAGTACTAAGAGCCAACAAAAATAATAAAAATGAAAAAAAAAAATTGTTTATGAAAAAAAAAAACGAAAATCCTGAAATAAATGCTACAAAACCGGCAAAGCTTCGTTAAATATTTGAAGAGCTGCTTGTTGTGCGCTTTCATCATAAAAAACGCATTCTTGGCTGAACAAATATTTGCGAGTGCATATTACAAATCGCGAGTTGCTAAGAAATTTCAAAGTAAAAATTGTTTATTTGTAAGTGTGTGTGTGTGTGTGTAGAATGGGGGTAGAATGTTGTAAAGAAAAATCGCCAGCAATAAACAAGTTTCAGAGTAAAACAAGTGAACTAAACTTTTCACTGCCCTCAAGCAAGGTTAAATATTTATTTGTGTGGATGAAAGATGTTGTGATGATAAAATAATAATGAAACGTGTTACAAACGTGCAGAAAGTAATGCGAAATAGAAAAGGGGATTTTCTTTATACAAGAGCGTTTTTGAAGTTAACTTCTTAGGCGGCGATATGAAGTTTTGATTGGGAGTAAAATTTGAGAAAATGGATGACGATGAAACGGAAGTTATGGCACGGAAATAGCAATTGTAGCCGACTTTCAGGCGTATGTTGCAGACTTTCAGGTGTATGCGTTTTTCTTATATCTCGGGAACGGCTCAACCGATTTGGATAAAATTTGGCATTATAGATAGTATGATTCATTCTAAGGGTTGCCACTTATCTCAATTTTTTTTAAATATTGAGCACGATATGCCAATATTGGTATCAAATGAAAGGTATTTTCGACCGTATTACAAATATGTAAATCTCAAGCAGTGTTGCCACTTAGGGTTGCCACCTAACCGCATTTTATATATTGTTCTCTATATATCGGGAACCGAGATTTTGGAGTCATTTTGGGATATTTCTTGGGTCAATTTAGAACCATTTTGGATCATTTTGTGTTTTTTCCGGGTCATTTTGAAATAATTTTGGGGTAATTTTGGAATCATTTTGGGGTAATTTTGGGATCAATTTGGGGTAATTTTCGGTTAATTCTGGGATCCTTTTGGGATCATTTTATGGTCGTTTCGCCATCATTTTGGGTTCTTTTTGGGATCATTTTGGTATCGTTTTTTGGTCAGTTTGGATCATTTTATTCCATTTGACTTTGGGGCCAATGGAAACAAAATGACCGCTAAAATGATTCACAAATTATCCAAAAATGACTCCAAAAATAATCCGAAATGAGCCCAAAATGATCAGAAAATGATCCCAAAATGACCTCAAAATGATACAAAAAAGATCAAAAAATGACCCCAAATTGACCTTGAATTATTCGAATGCAAAAAAAAGTGTACTCAAAGTAATACTTGGTAACTATTCGAATAGTTGAACAAACATTTCTGCCTATGCCAAACGTTCATAATAATGATGCTTATGATGATTACCTTGACAGCTTTAATGAATAGTTGGTATTTGCTAGAGATGGTAATTGCGCTAATAATAGGCAACAAGAATATTCCAATAACTATAAAGAAGATAATTACAACAACAACAAAATTAAAGGATTTCACGTCTACACGAATCAAGCTAGCTCACCTTAACTCGCCAGCAGCTAAAAAATGTCTGTCTACGAAAATACCATCGTTCCACATTCACTTTATTGCTTTTGTTTTTTTTTGCCCGGTAACTACTTATTTTGTTACAGCATTTCCCTGCTGTGGGGGTACACCCGTGCTTCCAAATACTTACATACATACACCACATACATACTTATACATATACGCGTAGGTACCACGACGGTGGCATTCTTGAGAAATAAAATGAGTTGAAATGAAATAAAAATCGCAGGATATGCGCTTCAAGTAAATAGCTCGCTATACAGCACACACACACACTTACGTACTTACCTAGCCACAACCAGCAGCAGTTCAACTGCTCCTTGTATTTCCCAGTAGCTTTTTACGAAGAAAATCCATGTTCGTTTTAATATTTAATGATCGACTGAGAGCAAGTGTAATTGCAAATGTTTCGTCGTTGAAGTATAATTTCCCAGATTCCCGCACCCCCACAGTTACCTTAATTTCGAGATTCATGTTATATACAAATCCATCCATATTTAATTTGCATTTTATTCGTTATGCGCTTGTGTGTGTGTGTGTGATGGTGACTGTGTGTGTACAGCACAATCTATTATGGCAATCCTGTAAATGGAACAGCAATTGAATTTAGTGCTGATATATCGAAGTTACTGATAAGATTTGTGAAATGGTAGCGCCAAACGGACTTTGGCTGTACTAAATGAAGCTTGAAATTTTATTGTAATTGAGCTTGTGATATACTTGGGCTACATACAGAGAAAATTGAGCTAGTGATGGTTAAGAATTGACAGTGATTTGGTCATATCAACCAAAATATAGTTATATCAAACAAAATATCTGTTGATTCAACCAAAATATGGGTTGATTCAATCAAAATCACTGTCAATTCTTGTCCATTCCCAGCTGATTTTTTCCTGTGTATATAGAAACATATTTACATATGTATATTCCAACAATATCTACTGCGACCTGTTTTCCTGACCTAACATACATTTGCTTGATAGTACAGGGTGAGGACTTAATAGTTTAAGGAATTTGTTTCTTCCAACATTAGATTTAAGGGTTCCAATAACCTCGAATGTTTCATTCTCAAATTCCGAGTTACTTTTTAAGTAAGTAAGAAAGTATATCTTGGTAAGAAGCATATCAAAATGATGTAACTGCTTGACAGTGGATAGTTTGCTTGATTCTAAGACCATCCATTTGGGTGTTGCCACTTGGCGCGGCTTACAGAGTTGCCACCCATCTCAATTTTTTTTTTAATATTAATCCCAAAATGGGTATCAAATGAAAGGCATTTTCGGCGACATACCAACTGAAGTATTTTCAAGTAGGTTTGTCACTTAGAGTTGCCACCTAATCGCATTATATTTGTATATCCGGTACTATCTCGAGAAACGTTTTACCGATTTTGGTGAAATTTGCCAGAGCGATATTATAGTTCGTTATAAGACTTTTTACTTGGGTGTTGCCACTTGGGGCGGTTTACAGGGTTGCCATCTATTAATTTTTTTTTTAAATTGAGCAAGATATGCCAATGTGGGTAACAAATGAAAGGCATTTTCGACGACATACCTATTGAAACATTTTCAACTAGGGTTGCTGACCAGGGTTGCCATTTTACCGAATTGTATTTAAATGTATATTTTGGTGTCATTTTGGGACTGGATTGGGTAATTTTGGGGTGAATTTGGGATCATTTTAGTGTCATTTTTGGGTTATTTTGCGGTCAATATGGTATCATTTTTTTAACAGTTTGTGGTCAAATTGGGTATTTTTTTTGGATAATTTTGGGATAATTTTGGAATCATTTTTGAAATTATTTCGGAGTTATTTTGGAAAAAATTTTGGGTTATTTTTGGGAGCGATTTTGGGTTATGGGGTTATTTTCGGTTAATTATGGGGTTTATTGGCGATCATTTTGGAATCATTTTTGGGTAAATTTGGGGGTGATCATTTTGGGGTCTTTTTGGATAGTTTTGGGGTGATTTGGAGATCATTATGGGATGATTATTTGGTCATTTTGGCGTCAATGTAGGATAATTTTTAGATCATTTTGCAAACTTTTTGGTTTCATTTTGGGATCATTTGGGGTTGATTTGGGGATCAATTTTGGATAATTTTTCGGTCACTTTGGCTTCAAATAGGGATCATTTTGAAGTGATTTAGGATCATTCTGGGTTCATTTCAGGATTATTTTGGGATCATTTTTGAATCAATTTTGGCTTTATTCTGGGTTCATTTCAGGATTATTTTGGGATCATTTTTGAATCAATTTTGGCTTTATTCTGGGTTCATTTTGGGGTCATTTTGGAATTATTTGGGAGTGATTTGGGGATGGTTTTGGGATCATTTTTGATCATTTTTTGGTTAATTTGGGTTCAAAGTGGGATCATTTAGGGGTCTTATTGAGGTCATTTTGGAATCCTTTTGTAGTGATTTGGGATCATTTTGGAATAATTTTTGGCATTATTTTGGGTTCATTTTGGGGTCAGTTTGGAATTATTTGCGAGTGACTTGGGGATCATTTTGATCATTTTTGGTCACTGTGGGGATCATTTTGGGGTCTTTTTGAGGTAATTTTGGAATCCTTTTGGAGTGATTTGCGATCATTTTGGGATCATTTGTGGATTATTTTGGGATCATTTTGGAATCATTTTTGGCATTATTTTGGGTTCATTTTGGGATCATATTCGGGTAATTTTGGTAGTCAGTTAGGCACTATTGTGTGGTAAATTTTGGGTTAAACATATAATTTTGACCTTTGCCCCGAATAAAATTGCACACATTTGAACGAAAAGGACTTTTGAAGTTTTCTTTCCGACGCCAAACCTAAGCTCTCTACGAAAACTTAGATCTGTGAGAATTATTGTTATTTCAAATGCTTATTTTGAACGTTACTGAGAACAAAGTTGAAAAAATATATTTTTTTATATATCTATGTACATATATTTAAAATCACTAATTTTTATATTTGTTTATTTGCAGTTTTGGCACGGCTCATTCATCTCAATATTTAAGGTAAGAACATCAAAATTGTGTGAAAATATTATGTATAGCTTTCCTGCAAAAAATGTAATTAGTATAGGATGTGTCAGGGATGAGTAACAAAGGAGAATTCGAGTACTGTCAGTTCTGATCACTTTGTATAGGCTACCGAGATACCGATTGCAACGATTTATACACGAAAGTCGACTAATCTACTTTCCACTGCAAACGGGTACTTTTAACTCCTAAGAGTATGCTTCAGACATTATTATTTACTTATGTAGCTATCTACAAACATATATTGAACTTTAGTCCACTGTATACGTAGGAGAGTAGTCGCGAATCACTCTCTTCAGACATTAGTCGCACGACTCTACATCTAGTATGTATAGTGTACTCCATACTCAACAACGAATTCTTAAAAGTGGCGGCTACTTTGAGTTACTCACCTGTTCTCCTAGTTTCTCAACCGCTGCTGTTTAGCTCTTGCTCTTGCCACGCACCCTTCCCATCATCAAGCAGATGGGGGTGACTTTGCTGATACAAATATTTTCGAAGAAATAGACAAAGGTCAGTGTGTCAGTTTGTTGTACATACATATGAACAAGTGTATGTAACGCTAATTATTATACAATAATGAATTTATGTTGGTACATAGACACATACGATGTTAGATATGTTTGTAGTAGCGCCCTGCTGCTAGTGCGATGAGAATAGAGAGCGCAAGGCAGATGCACCTGCTGCAGCAATTGAGGTGGTTGCTACCTGAATTTGCAGTAAATTTTAACTAAACAATGTTAAAATAATTTTGTTCTCCTTTAAGTAGGTTCAGTGACCGATGAGTTGTAGACAAGAACAATAGTCTTGCTTATTGCATAGGTGTCTGACATATATTTTTCGTTTATTTTGAGATAGAGTCCTAAACATACCTTGGAACATAGTACTTTCTACATGGATAGATACAGTTCTTCAAATATTAATAAGTACATACATATATTGTAAATCGATTTTAAAGCAAGTAAATTTCTCGCGACTTCAAATCTTAATCTAATTATCCTTGGTGGGTAGATGTAGGTGTATGTATATTTGATTACAAAATTCTCTTTGACTTCTACTTGCTCTAAAAGGCTTACTCATCGCTCCACCTCACATCGAGTAAGGATGACTACACCTGTCGTGTCTTAAATTTATTTTTCTAGCTTCAATGAGTAAATGCTTGTTAGGAATTCAAAGAAATAGCAACATCAACGTCTAACAGAGACATCATATAACGCGGAAATAGGCAGCTGTTATGTCACGTCATGACTTTGCATATCGCTTTGGCAGCGCTAAGCAGCAAAATGTCAATGAAAGTCATATAGCATAACATCTTTACTAATACAAAAATGCCGAAATGTTATGTATAAAAGTTATAAAAAAATTAAATAAATCACTTTATGGTTCAGACGACGTTCCCTGAAGGAAGTATGGGGGTGAGGCAAAAGTGAATTGCTGTATGATATTACCAAAGAGTATTTGTATATATATATTGTAATAAAATGAAATAATTATAATAAAATAAAGTAAAATAAAACAAAATAAAGTAAAATAAAATAAAATAAAATAAAATAAAATAAAATAAAAAAAAATAAAATAAATAAAAAAAAAATAATAAAATAAAAAAAAAAAAAAATAAAATTAAATAAAAAAAAATTAAATAAAATAAAATAAAATAAAAAAAAAAAAAATAAAATAAAAAAAAATAAAAAAAAATAAAATAAAATAAAATAAAATAAAAAAATAAAATAAAATAAAATAAAATAAAATAAAATAAAATAAAATAAAATAAAATAAAATAAAATAAAATAAAATAAAATAAAATAAAATAAAATAAAATAAAATAAAATAAAATAAAATAAAATAAAATAAAATAAAATAAAATAAAATAAAATAAAATAAAATAAAATAAAATAAAATAAAATAAAATAAAATAAAAAAAAATAAAAAAAAAATAAAATAAAATAAAAAAAAATAAAATAAAATAAAATAAAATAAAATAAAATAAAATAAAATAAAATAAAATAAAATCAAACAAAATGAAATGAAATGAAATGAAATAAATTAAATTAATATGAAAATAAAATAATTAAAAATAAATAAAAAAATATTAATTAAAAAAAATAAAATTAAATTAAAAAATTAAAATCAAATAACATAAAAAAAAAAATACATTAAATCAAAATAAATTAAATTATAATAAAATCAAATACTGTACTCAAAGATACTCGATAAAAAGATTTGAGTAGCGTCTAGTCAAAATGTGCCAGCCGTCACTTTGGAATGCCTCATACATCGCTCTGTGTTATACAAAAGAAAATAATTGATTTACATTCCTATGCCACTTGAATTAAATGTCTTAACATTATCACGCTCTTTGTTTTGCTAAGCTCTTTCGCCATTGTGGCCCTACACTTGTGTATCCACTAAAGTGAGCTCCATTCATTGTGGCGCTGCAGTTAACAGCTGCCACAACGAAAGCACACAACATGCTGCTTGTTATTCACAACGCTGCAGCAGCAGCATGCGCTCACACAATTAAGTACATTTGCTCTCAAAAATGAAATTAAATTTTTATAGAGAGCGCCAAATTGTGTGTGCTATAATTTTTTTGTATTCTCCTAATTTTTGGAGACTTTTACTTACGAATGAATAATTTTGTAGAATTTTTTCTTAGCCATTTCTATTAGCCACCGGCCGTTTGCTCTTTACGTTCAGTATACATACAAAAACTTTTGTCGGTTTGTTTGGTTCTGTTGCTTTTATTTCTTTCAGTTTTTGGTTTTTCAACATTTTTTTGTACGCGCGTTTATTTTGGCTTTAGGCCAAATGGACAGCGAAACGGCAAAATATTCAGGTTGTTGTATGCCGTCAAGCAAACAACCACCAAAACGAATTTCACCAGCCATCCGTTTTTGCCAACAAATTCACTAAACAGCCAAAGGCGCACGTCGAGCAATAAGGCGGTTGGTTTAGTTAGACAGCTTTCCATGAGCAGCGTCGAGTGATTGTCGCCGCAGTTGTCTTCTTGGTCAATGCTTTTAGCCTTTTAAATGTTTTCCACGTTTATGTTGGTATGTTTTTTATTTTCAGTTTTTTTATTTGTCTTTTTGTCTTTCCTTCTTTCTCTTTATTTTCATTTCAGCTAAAAATAAGAATGAGATCGTTTACGCAAATTTAAAAAATTTTAACTCAAAAGTCTGCTCGTTTGTTATATTTTTGGTTTAATTGAATGTTTAGCGAATGTTTTCATTTTCGTTTTTTTTTTTTTGTTATAGATTTTAGTTTTTATACGATTTCGCCATATGTTGTAGAACATTTATGAGGCGTCTGTATTGAACAGAACTTTTATAATGTTGACGATTTTTTTTTCTGGATAATATTTTTTTAATATATCACCGGATTAGCTACTTACCTTTTTTAAACGTATAGATGTCGTCTTATGAACCCGCTGCTACGTTTTAATAAATCCTCATATATCATATTTTAAACTAGTAATACCCGGTGTGCGTTGCTACTCATCGAGTCATAAATATGATTGTTTAGAACAGATCGGCCCCTGGTCCACTTTCCGGAAGAAAAATCATACCATACTTCAACCTAAGCATAACCCTGCCTACATTCCAAATTTCAAGTAAATCCAACCATTTATACGATAGTTCAGTATAAGTTAGTCCTGGTTCCACTTCCCGGACGAAAATTTATCCTATATTTTAATATAAGCATATAGCTACTTACACACCAAGTTTCAAGCAAATCGAGCCATAAATACGATTGTTTAGACCACATCGGTCCCTGGTCCACTTCCTGGAAGTAAACTTAGACCATACTTTAACCTTAGCAAAACGCTACCTACATACCAAATTCCTAGTAAGTCCAACTATTTAAACGATAATTTAGAATAAGTCATCCTGGGTCCACTTCCCGGACGGAATTTTATCCTATATTTTTTCTAAGCATATCGGTACTTACACACCAAGTTTCAAGCAAATCAAGCCATAAATACGATTGTTTAGAACAGATTGGTGTCTGGTCCACTTCCCGGATGAAAACTTAGACCATACTTTAACCTTACATACCACATTTCAAGTAAATCCAGCCATTTATACGATAGTTTCGAATAGGGCGGTCCCGGGCCCACTGCCATAAAAAAACTTTACAGAAACACTCTCCAGGCTACTACTAATATATCCCGAAAATTTTAAGAAAATCTGCCGAGTAGTTTTGGAGTCCATAAGCTACATACATACATATATACATCCAATTTTATATATAGACTAGTATACCCGGCAGATGTCATCGCTCGCCAAAGGTGGGTAGACCTACGCGAGCCTTCCGCCTTTCTTAATTTTTCGTCTCACATTTTAGGAGATATCTCCGAAACCAGCTGAGATACTTCAACTATTGAAATTGCTTATGACAGCACTTATTAGTACCTTTCGTTTTATACCCATATTGTACTAACACATTTTTGTTCACCCCTGGTCCACATACTAGCCGATAACTCTGAAACCGGTGGAGTTATCGAGAAAAGGAATATCTTAAATTTTAACTTGAACGTCTACTAATATAGTGGTGGAAGTTTCATTTAATTCCGTTTATCAGTTTTCGAGTGATACGGCAACAAACATACAGACAAAGAGACGAAAATTCTAAAAACGGTTGATTTGAGTTCTATTATCTTATTGACCCTTTATGTAGATACATTTTCTTCGAATATCTGCAATGTTCCGACAGCAGCTGGCCCCGAATTTTGGACTTTTAACCCCACGTAGTCCAGAGTATATCCGGTAATACCTTGTTTCTTCAGAAACAAAAATGTCTATCCCTGAAAACTTTTTTTAAATCCTTCTTTTGCTCCTTCCATTATTTGCCTTACGTAGGTATGTTCCTAATTACATATAATTACACATTGTGAGTAATCTATGTACACTCCCATTTCGTTCCCATTTTACTGTGTTATTTCGATACTACATTTTTGTGTGTACATATGTCTATGTTTTCTGTATCTATGGACAAAACTTTCTGACTGCATTTTATTTTTGGAAACAGCATGAACTTGAACTTTATAGTTCGCTGGAAAAATACTTATCTATTTAAAGTGAAATCATTGATTTTTGTTTTTTTTTGCACTTTTTGTTTTTGGGCGAAAAACCCAATACATTCTGACAGTTGTGCTTATTTCATGAGTTCTGCGATTAATATGGTTTTTGTCAAGACTATATGGTATTGTTCGAATCCCTACGTGGACCGTTTGCGGAGTGCTTTCTGCATGATTTCAGAACCTTTTGGGGACCATTTACAAAATTTTTATACCCAGCGTACTAGTACTAAATAGTACAAGGGTATTATAAATTTGTCCACATAACCGTACTATGTATGTAACGGCACAAAATAATCGATAAGGAGTTCTATGTATGAAAGTTCTTAGGTTGAAAAGAGGAGTTCATTAAGGCATATCTATCTGTCCGTGTACGCGATAACCTGACTAAAAAATTGAGATATTTGCATGAAATTTTGTATACAGGCTACTTTCTGGCTAAGGTAGCTTTCCATTGAAAATTTCGAAAATCACATAAATTGACATATCTCTTTTTTTTTAATTAAGTAAGTCTTTTTTAATTAATTAAATCTTTCTTAATTAATAAAGTCTTTTTTAATTAATTAAGTCTTTTTTAATTTATTAAGTCTTTTTTAACTAATTAAGTCTTTTTTAATTAATTGTGTCTTTTTGAATTTATTAAGTCTTTTTTAATTAATTAAGTCTTTTTTAATTAATTAAGTCTTTTTTTATTTATTTGTTTATTTATTTATTTACAAGTTAGGTACTTAAGTGTAAAACTTAGATCTAACAATTAGCCGTGGCAACTAGGCCTTACAGCTGAAGTCTTTTTTAATTAATTAAGTCTTTTTTAATTAATTAAGTATTTTTTAATTAATTAAGTCTTTTTTAATTAATTAAGCCTTTTTTAATTAATTAAGTATTTTTTAATTAATTAAGTCTTTTTTAATTAATTAAGTCTTTTTTAATTAATTAAGTATTTTTTAATCAATTAAGTATTTTTTAATTAATTAAGTCTTTTTTAATTAATTAAGTATTTTTTAATTAATTAAGTCTTTTTTAATTAGTTAAGTCTTTTTTAACTAATTAAGTCTTTTTTAATTAATTAAGTCTTTTTTAATTAATTAAGTCTTTTTTAATTAATTAAGTCTTTTTTAATTAATTAAGTCTTTTGTAATTAATAAATTATTTTTTAATTAATTAAGTTGTTTTAATTCATTAAGTTGTTTTAATTCATTAAGTATTTTTTAATTCATTAAGTCTTTTTTAATTAGTTAAGTCTTTTTTAATTAATTAAGTCTTTTTTAATTAATTAAGTCTTTTTTAATTAATTAAGTCTTTTTTAATTAATTAAGTCTTTTTTAATTAATTAAGTCTTTTTTAATTAATTAAGTCTTTTTTAATTAATAAATTATTTTTTAATTAATTAAGTTGTTTTAGTTCATTAAGTTGTTTTAATTCATTAAGTTGTTTTAATTCATTAAGTTGGTTTAATTCATTAAGTTGGTTTAATTCATTAAGTATTTTTTAATTCATTAAGTATTTTTTAATTCATTAAGTATTTTTTAATTAATTAAGTCTTTTTTAATTAAGCCTTTTTAATTAATTAAGTGTTTTTTAAGTAATTGAGTCTTTTTTAATTAATTAAGTATTTTTTAATTAATTCAGTCTTTTTTTATTAATTAAGTCTTTTTTAATTAATTAAGTTTTTTAATTCATTAAGTCTTGTTTAGTTGATTAATTATTGTTTAATTGATTAATTATTCTTTAATTAATGAAGACTCTTTAATTAATTATCCTTTAATTGATTAATTATTCTTTAATTAATGAAAACTTTCTAATTAATTATTATTTTAATTTTTTTTTTTGTTGAAATTAATCAAATTTTTCAAAATTGCGTGATATTTTCGCAGCAAGTCGAAAATATTTTGATCCAAAATGAGTGTGTTGTTGTTGTCTTTATTGCCGCCTTCGTATACACACATTTATTGCTGTTAGCCACTTGTCGCACAATTACGTTCACATTGCCTTTAGCATAACGGCCAATTTCTGTTTGCCATAATGGGAGCACGAGAGTATGCTTTGCTGCGTCTACTCTATTTACTTTTGTATTTCATTTGTTTGCTGAAGCAGCACCAGTAGCAGCAGTACAAGCGCCAACAGCATGTGGCAACATTTATGCCAATATTTTATGAGCATAACTCAACTTGTGCTGTTAGACTCTGAGAGCGCAGCGCGCAAACACCACTAACGCACTGTGTGTGTGAGTAATTGGAAATTCAAGTGGACTTGTGCAGAGCCACCTGTGTCTTTTTGGGGTATGCGTGTGCCTTGTTTAGGGGTTGCTGACGTTGCTTTTGACTGTTTCTCATTAAAGAGTTGATGTCTTGACGTTTTTTTTTTTTTAATACTCATTTCTTGTTTGCTTGCATTCTTCAATGACTTTTTCAAAAGTCGCCTTCGGAAACTTTATACACATCACTCATTCATGTTGCCAACAGTCAGTGACTCGTTCAACCGCAACAACAACAACAACAACAACAAACACATAAAAAGTAGACATTACAACAGTCAGCGGCAGCCACTTGTCATCAATTCATGCAACCGTCTGTTGGTGGCTAGCTTGCAATCCTCTCTTGTTACCCTCAACGGACTATGCGTGCTGCCTACACAGAGTTCAGCTGACATAAGACAGCGTTAAATTGCTTCATGTGTGTGTGTGTGTCATGTTTCGTTTTTGGCCAACTGTTGTGTATGGTGCGCTCCTTATACCATGTTCTTCTTCCGTATTCACTTTTGTGCTCCCAACAACGACGACGACGACAAAAACAACAACAGCAACATTTGTGGCAGCCATCAACTAGCCAACAAGCAAGTCAGCCAACCAACCAACCATCTCATCAAGTGGATTTCATTTCAGTTTCATTTCATACGTCGTGCGGTGTTGTTGAAGTGTGTTTCAACGCGCGTCACTTCCGCTTTATCGAGTTCAGAATTTCATTTTAAACGTGTCCGTTTTCAATTGCAAACAGTCACAATAAAATACACACATACCTATATGCATAAACGCGTTTGAAAATATTTTTGTGTAAGTTGACAAAAAAAAAATCGTAGTTTGTGTGCACGACAGCCGGCAAAACGCCGCGGTCAAAAAGGAAGCGAATAGCCACAAAAAAAGTAAATTTATAAAAAAAAATTAAATTTTTTTTTTTTTTTTAATAAAAATTTTTTTTTTTTAAATTTTTTTTTTAATTTTAAATTTTAAAAATTTAGCATAGCATAGTAATTTGTAAAAATTTTGCTGGCAAAACCCACTCACGCATTCAGTCACTCACTCAATCATGTACGCTGGCAGCTGCAGGGGATTTGTGTAAAAAAAAAATTATGATTTGAAAAAAATGTAGTTCAAATATTTTGTTGTTTCTATTTTCTATGGTTTTTTGTGTAAAGATTATTGTGCGAATAGCAAATAATGTGCCAAAGAAAATATTGAGGTCAAAGTTAATTTAAGAATGAAAAAATTTTGAATTAAGTGAAAGAAAAAAAAATTTGCTAGAAAACAAATTACGAAAAAAAAAAACAAAAACGTTAACACAAAAAAAAAATGTAAAATCAAAAATTATTAGAAGAAAGCGATTGAAAAGAAAGAGATTATGAAAACTAAAAATAAAAGCAAAATGTGAAAAAATAATAAATTGTGAAAATAAAAAAATTCCCCTGAAAAAAAAAATTAAAAAAAAACAATTTTTTATTTTATAATTCGTTTTAGACAGTTTTACGAAAACAAAAAAAAACAAAAAAAAAAAACAATGCGAAAATAAAAAAAAAAATGCAAAAATAATCTTAAAAGCAATAATTAAAAAAACAAAAAAATATTTTTTAAGTCGTTTTAGAAACAGTTTTACGAAAACAAAAAAAAAAAATAAGAAAATAAAAAAAACACTGAAAAAAATAATCAAATTATTAATTATTTTATAATTCGTTTTAGAAACAGTTTTACAAAAAAAAAAAAAAAATCATTGTGTAAAAAGTGAAAAAAAAAAAAAAAAAAAATATAATGCAACAAACATAAATACCGATGGTTAACTACCCCAATATCTTTCAAGCGGAAATATACGCGATAGAATAATGTGTGGCAAAAATGCCTCCAAAGAAGACAGTCCTCTAGGCGAATCTACATTATGTCGGACAGTCAGGCCGCCCTACGTGCCTTGCAGTCTTACACTATAACCTCGAAGCTTGTCGATGAGTGCGTCGCAGTCCTTAATGATCTCGGAGCCAAAAAAAATGTTTTGTTAGGTTGGGTTTCAGGTCATGAAGGGCATGACGGCAACGAAAAAGCAGATTACCTAGCAAAATATGGTGCTCTAACAGCATTTTATAGTCCGGAACCCTTTTGTGGACTCATGAAGGCCCACATAAAGGGGACCATAAGCAAATCCTAGAAAAAAAAAAAAATGATTTTTTTTTTTTTGAATTTTCAGGTCCACAAATCGGTAACTTTTCGAAACAAACTTACCGTTTTCGAAAAAACTCAAACACCTGACATGTTGACTTTTAATCCCAATTAACTTTTTTAGAACATATCGTCGCTCCCAACGAAGGCGAACACGGTTCAGTTATCGTGGAAGACTAACACGGTTCGTTTTCTGCGTCGAAGACTATTTCAAATGTCTTTTTTGACCGGACTATAACTTGAAATCAAAACATGAGTTTGGGATTTATTAAACACAACTGAAAATTTGGAAAAAGGACCCCTCCCCTGTATACATACGTGTCTGACACCGGGAAAAGAGATGGCAGACGAGCTAGCTAGAGGTGACACATCCGCTCCGCTTTCACAGTCGTGGAAGGGTTTAGGTATGCTACTAGCGACCAGCAAGCTCTAAACGAGAAATAAGCACCTCAAAAAAACATACGAGACTGATGTTGGCTAGAGATTAACGCGAGTAGGTCGGAAGATCTACTCAAACTCATAATGCAGCAACTTTCATTACTTATGGGAGTTCCCACAGGTTATATGGGCTTAGGCAGACATGCAGAAAGGTTGGGTATTCCCGATGATGGCTTCTGCAGAAGCTGCAGAGACGAGGAGGACCCTAAAACAGTCAGGCATTTTCTTTTCGAATGTCCCGAACTAAAAGGCCATTATATTGAAATATTGCCCTGGTAGACATACCGGTCGTAGAGGCGACTAATATGCACATAGGTAATGACGTGCTAACTCGATGCTTGATCTACGGATATGATACCTCTCACCTCCCACTACCCATCATCCCTTCCTCATGTCATACCAAATCGCTACCACGACAGTCGGGCAGTACCGCAAGGGAGTACCGCAGAGTACCGGGTTCATATCCGTCCAAGGACTGTCGATTTCGGCATCACTCCTCAAAACCTTCGGGGAGTGTTATTGATGTTAACAACAACACCAACAACAACAACAACAACGACGACAACAACAAAAACAACAACAACAACAAAAACAACAACACCAACAACAACAATAACAACAACAACAGTTTGAAATATCTGGGGTCTGTTATTAAGCCAAAGGATACTCTGCGCTGCGCGGAATCCACAAAAGGGTTTGAGCAGGGGTTCATTTAGAGCCATGTTGTATCACAACGGGACCTATTTGTCACTACCGATTTCATAATTTCACCCCTCAAAAAGGGAACCTCTTGATTCTTCTATGAATACTGGGGTATGAAAAAATCTTGGAATAAATAAATACATTCCGTCGACATAAAAGGTAATATATTGCAAGGGATCATCTAGGCATTTCCTTCTCTAAGAAATTTCAACTCAGTAGCGATTCTCAGCTGACCATGTCAGCAGCTCTACTGATCAATTATAGTTCAAGTTTGTCATTGAAAGTCTACCAGTCTCGTTAGGTTTACTGACTATCTAGGATCTGCATGTTTCTTGCGGGGCCCACTAGGATGGAGACATTGGATCTGGGAATTCAGCACTGCCTGTTTTATTCCTCTGGAACCCCGGTAGGCAATGCCAAAGATTAGACGCCTCGTTGACAGTGTCAAACAGCAATTTACTGGTGATTTAGGCACAATCACCCCCATGCTTTCTTCAGGATGTCTACAGAGACCCCGCACACACCCAACAAACACAGTCTCCAAGGATGGTGAAATGTACGTCTTCACGTTTGATAACTATGATAATTCTCTAACTATTGTCTATTCGAGGCCGACAGTGGAGAACTACATTAGAATTCGATTAGAGATACCCCAGCGGGTTAGGGTTTTAGAATATGCCCGAAGAAGGTATGCCGGTCATAAGAGGTGACTAAAATCCACTTCGACTCCGACTATGGAGTCAACGAAATCCTTCACAAAACAGTCGGACTAGCACCACAAGCTGCTATTCACCCCAATGTACCGGATTCATATCCGACAAATTACTGTCAACATCCGTACAACCCTAACTGATTTGTCACATAACTTTTTATAAGCCATCTAATATAAAAGGAAATTTTGAAATAAGTTTTAATTTGATTAAGATAAATATAGACGAAATTTACACGATTTCTAAATATAATCAATTTCCTGCCTTTTATTCTATCAATAACCCTCCTAACACGAAATAATCGCTTTAATGTATTTTCAAACTTTTAATCTTTACTTTTAGTAGCATAATTTTGTGACGACTTTTATTTGTTGGTAGCTTTGGAAATTTTCAATTATTTAAGGGCGATCAACTTCTATAACAAAGTAAAACTACGAACTTTTTGTGCAACAATTTTTGTAACAATAAGTACAGTGAAGGACAAATAATTGGCACAAAAATCGGTCCAAAAATTTAAGTAGAATTTAATGCAATTTTTTATGATGCATTGCTGGATAGCTAGCTTAAGCGTAAGGATCCCCGTTGTCCCAGAAAAAAAAACATTTTCCATACAGTGGTGTCATTTAAAGTGGACTCCAGCCCTTTTCATGGATTTGTTAAATCAGCAGAATTTAAATGGGAAATATTTTGCTCTTCCTCCACTTGGAAGCTTATTATGGATATATGTAGATGCCTACAACTAGCTTTTTCTGTATGCAGCAAATTAAAAATTCCTAACAAATAACTTTCGTCAATATTTACTTGGCAGCCAAGTAGAGATAAACAATTTTTTTTTTTTTTTGTAAATTTTCAAAACCTCAAGAATATCTTCTTCTAGCTTCTACATTTTGGTATCGAGTACAAATATACATATTTCACCTGTAGTTAAAATTTAAATTAAGAAAAATAACACGATGCATTTAATTTGTTTTTTTTTTTTATCTTTTTCCCTAGTTAAGTGAAATTTAATTGGAATT
This sequence comes from Campiglossa producta, assembly GCA_964058755.1. Lineage (NCBI taxonomy): Eukaryota > Metazoa > Arthropoda > Insecta > Diptera > Tephritidae > Campiglossa > Campiglossa producta. The sequence goes on from CAXKVI010000002.1 coordinate 136,132,329, forward strand.
TCATTTAAATATCTAAGCAAATGACTCAAATAAGTAATTGAATGTAAACAGAAGATTTATTGCTTTTTTGTGTGAAAGCTGAAAGGAAAGGGTTAACAGCACAAAAGCTTTAAAGCTCTGTTTTAGACTGTACAACAATTGTGGTGATATTGTGTAAGAAGGAAAAATTTAAGCTCAAGTTTAAATACCTCATAAAATTCCACGAAGAATACTCTTAAGCAGTGGCTGATCCAGGTTTTGGGAGAAAATAATTTAACCCTTCTAGAACATTTTAACTCTATCCCATCCGCTGAAATAGACTTTTCAATTTATTATTCTATATATAGTGCGAACATGTTATATTTGTGAGGCCGTCTTGAGTTAAATTTGAAATGATCACGGACGAGATCCTGAACGAAAAACCCAACATGAAGACATATATTTAACCGTCTACGTTACATACTTTAAGGCTGTGTCTTCCCAAGTCTCTCCACAACAATTTTCTATGAGAGCAGCGCTGGGAAAATAGTACACACAAAAATTTCCAAGAACATAATAACCTGTCAGAATATTTTAACCCTATAACGGCTGAATATGAGGATTTCCCTAAAAAGTATGCAAAATATTTTTAATCGGCTACGTTGCATACTTTCAGGCTGTTAATCAATATTTTTATTGCGCTGAAGCCTTCTTCGTTATTTTTACACGGTTATCGCCCGTGTCCTAGCGAAAGTTTTCGGCAAAATGATTCGCTTAAATACTTTAGGCCTCTTATGGCCCCTGAAACATGTTAACCCTTTAACGCCCCACAAAATGTAGTTTTAGTAGGAATAGCCCAAATAGTGGCCGAATCGACCGTTTCGAGTGAGATGAAATAGTTCAAATATGCTTACGTATATATTAACTTAAACGACATAATTCTCTTAAATATAAGTCAAAATATTTTTAACCTAAAACCGCTGAATAGGAGGATTTCCCTTGAAAATATTCAATATATTTTTATTCCGTTCCGTTGCATACTTCTAGGCTGTTAACTAATATTTTTTCGTTATTTCTACACAGTTATCGACCCAGTCAAAGTTTTCGGCAAATCATTTGCTAAAGCATTTTAGTCCTCTTATGGCCTCCAGAAACATGTTAACCCTCTAAGGCCCCACAAATTGTAGTTTTAGCAGGGGTACCCAAATAGTGACCAAAACGACTCTTTCAAGTGAGAGCAAGTACTTCAAATATGCTTTCATATATATTCACTTAAACGACATACATTATTCTCGCCAATATGAGTCTTAACCCTTTTTTGGCTTTAAAATATCCATAGCAAAAAAATTTTTTTTTGTATTTGATTTTGAGTTCATATTACTCCTCTCTCAAATATGCTGTTGTAAAGTCTTGTTGCTGTTTTGTTTAAATTTTACTTGTATAAATAACCTGCGGTTACAATAGAACACTTCATATATATTTACATACATATCAACACACACACACACACACAAAGCTGGTTAGCATGAAATGCGGATTTATAAAACTTAATTAAATAAAGAGACTTTTGAGAATGCCCCGTTGCCAAGGCAGCCTCTTTTGACTAAAAGCCTGGAGGTTATTTAAAAAAAAAAAAAGAGTATTTAATTTAATTCTTGAAAGCTATTTATACATTCGTGTTGAGTTATTTCTTCGAAATATTTGCAATGTTGGGGTTGATTAAAATTTTAAACCTAAGTGGTTGATAGATTTGTCATATTTCATGGATTCGGTTTTGAGAACGGTTGCCACAGTTGGTAGTTTTCTACCAAATTTGGTATTTTTTTTTTTACATTTTTTTTAAATTGGTAGTTTTTTATCTAAATTGGTAGTTTTTTTTACTATTTTTACCTGTAGGTAATATATTTTGCATTAAAAGAAATTCTCTAATAGAATTTTGTTTCTTTACATTAAGTACCTGAAAATATACTTTGGTAGTTTTTTTGTCGTTTGATAGTTTTTTTTTTTTGCAAGTGGCAACTGTGGTTTTGAGTACAGATATGAAAGAGACGAATTTGTAACTTAGTTTAAATATCGCTCGATGTCTTTGAAATGATTTTATAGAGCTTTGGAAGCACTTTAACATTTTTCGGAGCATTTTTTGTTCTGGGTGATTTTTCAAATCTTATTTCAAATCATTCTCTTGTTCTTCATAAAGCTTTCTTGTTGTTTTGTATCATTTTGTGAGATCACCTTTTATTGGCGCTTGACTATGAACGGGTTTTTTTCATTCTCAGGGACCACCTAAGCGGCAGCTGGATTTTTCTTATGTTTTATTTTAGCTGGAACCTGGGTCTATAGGGTACCAGAATTCAAGCCGCGGCCAGGCAAAAAAAATATAGTTAAGTTTGGAAATTTTACATCGAGGAGATTTTTTCACTCTCCTTCCAAAGGCTCTCTACCTACCCACGCTGTCGTCAAGGTGGACAATCACAATTTTAATATCATAAATACCTGGGAGTACCCAAAATGACCCAAAAATAATCCCAAAATAATCCTAAAATGATGCCAAAAAGACACTTAAATGTCCCCAAAATGGTACGAAATTGAACCCAAAACGACCCAAAAATGATCCGAAAATGATCCAAAAATGATTCTCAAATGATCCCAAAAATATCCTTAAATGTACCTTAAATAATCCCAAAATTATCCAAGAATGTTCCCAAAAAAACCTAAAAATAATCCCAAAAACGACCCCACAAAAAAAACCCTAAAATGTTCCTAAAATTACCCAAAAATTATCCCAAAATGACTCGGAAATTATACGAAAATTCCCCAAAATTGTCCCAGATAAATCCAAAATTGAACCCAAAATCATCTCAAAATAGCCGAAAAATTATCCCAAAGTGACCCCTAAATTATCCCAAAATGATCCTAATATAATCCAAATTTGATCCCAAAAATATAAAATTCAAATACAATACGGTAAAATGGTAACCCTGGGCGGCTACCCTACTTGAAAATATTTTAGTTGGTATGTCGGCGAAAATACCTTTCGTTTCATTTGATAACCATATTGGCATATATCATTCCATAACTTAAAGAAAATTAGATAGGTGGCAACCCTGTACACCCCCCAAGTGGCAACCCACAAGTGAATAGTTTTAGAAGCAATGACTCTAACTATATGCCATATTTCATCCAAATCGGGGAAGCTGTTCCCGATATAGTACCGGATATATAAATCTACAAATATGCTTCGGTAAGGTGGTAACCAAGGCGAATTCATACAGGTGAGCTCGAGCGAATGCAGATCTACACACACGCACACACTCCTTATAACTGAAAATGTCAGACAAAGCAACAACATAAGCAATTTGACAGCTACGATTGGATTTTCAAGGAAGAAGAAGAAACCATATGATGCGAGGATGCCACCTGTAATGAATTCACCTTGGTGGTAACCCAAGGTGGCAACCTGACTTGAAAATATTTTAGTTGACATGTCGCTGAAAATACCCATACCCATTTGATACCTATATTGGCATATTCTGCTACAAAATAAAAAAAAAAGTTGAGATAGGTGGCAGCCCTCTAAACCGCCCTAGGTGCCACCCCCAAGTGGATAGCCTTTGAAATAATCCAACTATATATATTCAAAATTGTATCCAAATCGGTAAGTTACTAGTATCGCTTGTGATCGAAAATTCGACCATTCAAATCTTTAGGGGGTCGTGGGGTCGCTAGCCCCGTACCCCCATCCTCAAAATTTCGGGGACGCCCCTGACCACCTATACCTCAGTGGCGTATTTATATATGAGATGATGATAATAGCAGTAGTCGTATGTTCGTCTCGTTTTATCCGGGAAGGAGTCCTTCAATCGTCCTTTTCAAAAATAAATAGAGGCATCTAAAGCGCTTGTAGTCATAACAAAAATTCTGGGAGTAAGAGAAGTAATCCAGAGTAGGCTGGAGATAGGTATGTGTAGCTATATTTGAATGCATGTAAGTATAATCTCTTGTAAGTCGACTGCGTAAAATAATCCATAGAATAATAAAATGCGATGTTGCATTGCAAATTTACGAGACACGCTAGGTCGGCTTAACGAGACAACAAAAACCGACATACACTCATTCATATAACAAATTGTTATAACATTCAGAATAGCACTTGACTTGAGCGTCCACAAAAACCGCATCCGATGCCTGGTGGTCGCTTGCTTGGCAAGTATGCAATATTTAGTCACCAACGTGAATGAGTCAAACTAACCACCGTTAACTCCAACTACTACTCACTATGTTAGCACAGCAACATAACCTTTTTATGTGCGCCCATGCTTGTTTACTTGTTGGGCCTAAACTCCCAATACAAACTGAAAGCACAAAAAATATATTTCAGCCGTTACGTGCCTTACAGTTTTATAGCAAAATTTTTGAAGTTTTTTTTTGTACGATGTCTGCGTTTTATTTGATACTCACCCCAAAAAATTTTTTTTATTTATTTATGTGAGTGAGTGAGAGCGCAAAGTAAGAGTAGGAAACAATAATACTTGTTTTAAGTTTTTTTTTTGTTCTTAGCTGTTATGATATTGTTTGGTCATTAAAGGAATTTCCGGTGTGCGACGAAGCGTAAATTAAAAGTTCCCCTTCGAAAATGAAAAGCACTTAGTCAGACTGACTGCACAGAGTTTTGGAAAACGGTTAGGTTAGTGTATTTATTTGCAATAAAATAGAATGAAATATGCGTTCTTGGTGTAGTGAATTTTTTTTTTTTTTGTTTTGAAAGTTGCAGTTGACAGTTGTGGTTTTGAGACCATGAGTGATGATGAGCCATATGCACAATTGGTGCGCTGAAATTGAAACTTATGCTAAGACAATTAAAAAAAAAATAAAAAAAATTAATTTTGTATGAAAACAAACAAAAAAAAATTTAAAATTATATTTAGCTTTAATAAAAAAAAATATATAAATAATAAATAAATTAAATAAAATAATATAAAAAAATAAAATAAAATAAAATAAAATAAAATAAAATAAAATAAAATAAAAAAATATAATAAACAAAAGAAAAAAAATATATATTAAATTAAATTGAATTAAAATAAAAAAAAAATAAAAAAATATTTAAAAGAAAAATAACAAAATAAAAAAAAATTAAAAAAAATAAATAAATAAAAAGAAAATAATAATAATAAAATTAAATTGAATTGAAATAAAAAAAAAAAAAAAATAACAAAAAAATCAAAAAAAAAAATAAAAAAAAACTAAATGAAACAAAAAAAATTTAAAAATAAAAAAAGGAAATAAAATAAACTAAACAACAATAATTTATTAAAAAAAAATTAAATAAATAAAAAATATAATAAAGTACACTAAAAAAAAAAACAAAATAACATAAAATAAAATTAAAGAAAAATTTAAAATAATAAGCCAATTTAGAAAAAAAAATCAAATAAATTAATATAAAAAATTAATTAAAATAATATAAAAATAAATTTAAAAAAATGAAGAAAAAATAAAATAAATTTTATTTGAATTAACAAAACTACAATAGATTATTTTAAATTAAAAAATTTTAAAAAAATTAAAAAAAAAACAAGTAAGGAAAGCTGTCTTCGGCTGTGCCGAAGGCTAAATACCTTTCATGAATAAGCGTCACGATTTTCACTGTTTGATCCCCAGTACAGCCTGTGTGAATTTAACTTTAGCTCATACCGAAATTATCGGAGCTATCGATTATATGGGGACGATGTGTTATATTGGTCCAATCTCATTGATTTTTAACATCGACATTCCACATTCTAAAATAGCAACATTTACGAAATTTCACGTTCCTACCGATATAATTACAGGAGTTATCTACCAAAATCCGTTTATCGGAACAATCGATTGTATGGGGGCTATGTGAAATATTTATCCAATCTCGATGATTTTCAACAGTGATATTTCACATATAAAAATAGCAATACGTCCAAAATTTCACGTTCCTACGTGTTTAATTACAGGAGTTATAGCCCAAAATCCGTTTATCGGAATAATCGATTGTATGGGAGCTATGTGAAATATTTATGCCATCTCAATGATTTTCAACATCGATATTTCGCATATAAAAATAGCGATACTTCCAAAATTTCACGTTCCTACCTATATAATTACAGGAGTTATCTACCAAAATCCGTTTATCGGAACAATCGATTGTATGGGGGCTATGTGAAATATTTATCCAATCTCGATGATTTTCAACAGTGATATTTCACATATAAAAATAGCTATACGTCCAAAATTTCACGTTCCTACGTGTTTAATTACAGGAGTTATAGCCCAAAATCCGTTTATCGGAATAATCGATTGTATGGGAGCTATGTGAAATATTTATGCCATCTCAATGATTTTCAACATCGATATTTCGCATATAAAAATAGCGATACTTCCAAAATTTCACGTTCCTACCTATATAATTACAGGAGTTATCTACCAAAATCCGTTTATCGGAACAATCGATTGTATGGGGGCTATGTGAAATATTTATCCAATCTCGATGATTTTCAACAGTGATATTTCACATATAAAAATAGCAATACGTCCAAAATTTCACGTTCCTACGTGTTTAATTACAGGAGTTATAGCCCAAAATCCGTTTATCGGAATAATCGATTGTATGGGAGCTATGTGAAATATTTATCCCATCTCTATGAGTTTCAACATCGATATTTCACATATAAAAATAGCAATACTTACAAAATTTCAGGTTCCTACATGTTTAATTACAGGAGTTATAGCCCAAAATCCGTTTATCGGAATAATCGATTGTATGGGAGCTATGTGATATATTTATCCCATCTCTATGATTTTCAGCATCGATATTTCACATATAAAAATAGCAACACTTATAAAATTTCACGTTCCTTCGTGTTTAATTACAGGAGTTATAGCCCAAAATCCGTTTATCGGAATAATCGGTTGTATGGGAGCTATATGCTATATTGGTCCGATCTTGCTGGTTCCGACAAATGATTCCTATATTGGAAAATGGTGGCCGCATACCAAATTTCAGGCAAATATCTCAAAAACTGAGGGACTAGTTTGCGTTCAAACAGACAGACAGACAGACGGACAGACGGACAGACGGACAGACGGACAGACGGACATGGCTAAATCAACTCATCTCGTCATCCTGATCATTTCGGTATACTTATTGATGGGTCTATCTCTTCTTCTTCTCATATTTACAAACATCGGACCAAAGTTATAATACCATTTCATGTTCATGAAAGGTATAAAAATTTAATAAAAAAATAAATGAAATAAAAAATATAAAACAAAATAAAGTAAAATAAAATAAAATTAGATAAAATAAATTAAAATGAAATAAAATTAAATTAAATAAATTAAAATTTAAAGAACAATATAAAAAAAAATAAAAAAACAAAAAAAAAAATAAAAAATTTAATAAAAAAATAGTAAAATAAAAAATGAAATAAATAAAGAAAAAAGTAAAAAATAATAAAATAAAATAATAAAAATAAAATGAAAATAAGATAAAGAGTTAAAAAAATAAATTAAATTAAAAAATAAATTTAATTTAAATAAAAAAAATAAATAAATAAAATTAAAAAATTAAGTAAAAAGAAAAACGAAAAAAATAAAATAACATAAAATTAAAAAATAAAGTAAAAATGAAACAAACTGCACTAAAAAAATTAAATTAAAAAAAAAAAACATTAAAAAAATAATTAAATCTAAAAAAAAATTAAATTTAATAAATGAAAATAGATGTGAGATAAAATAATATAAAAATAAAATTAAAATAAATAAATGAATGAAAAATTAGAAAAATATATAAAAAAATAAAATGAAATTCAATTGAATTAAATAAAATAAAAAATAC
>CAXKVI010000002.1:136145153-136155153 GCA_964058755.1 Campiglossa producta
AAAATAAAATAAAATAAAATAAAATAAAATAAAATAAAATAAAATAAAATAAAATAAAATAAAATAAAATAAAATAAAATAAAATAAAATAAAATAAAATAAAATAAAATAAAATAAAATAAAATAAAATAAAATAAAATAAAATAAAATAAAATAAAATAAAATAAAATAAAATAAAATAAAATAAAATAAAATAAAATAAAATAAAATAAAATAAAATAAAATAAAAATAAGTAAAATAAAAAAAAAATAACAAAAAATAAATACAATCCCGAAAATTGCTTGTAAATACCGCCGGTGTTTACAGCAAGCAACAAAGAGTTTAATGTTATAAATGGAAAAATATTCGTGCTTAATTAAGTATGAAAATTCTTTCATAGGTTTCACACCAAGTCCTAAAAATTCGCAAATCTTTCATATAAGTTAGCATTGAAATTAAAGAAATGCTCTATATGGAAGTATAAATATATGCATAAATGGACACTGAGAAGGGTTTACCTTCAAGCTGGGTAGTGGCCTAAGGTGCTAGACCTTCTAGCATACAAGTCACTACAGTGTTGTGAGTTCGACTCTCACAATGCCGGGAAGAAAAGTCCTTGAAGAGATGTAACTCCAGTATCATCGAAACATATGTCGGCTTGTCTGGTTCCTGCAGCGCGTAGGTAAATTTTTCTCAAAAAACACATTTTCATACAATCCTGAAAATTGCTTGTACATACCGTCGGTATTTACAGCAATAGACTACAAGTCAAAAAAAGCAACAAAGAGAATAAAAAATAAAGTTAAAAAAGTAAAAAAATAAAATAATATAAAATAAAGTTAAAAAAAAAAAAATAAAACAATAATAAAAAAATAAAATAAAAATAAGTAAAATAAAAAAAAAATAATAAAATAAAATAAAAGAATAAAAAAAATAAATAATTAAATTATAAAATTGAAATAAAAAAAAAATAAAAAATAATAAGAAATTTAAAAATCAAAAAATTAAAAAAATAATATAAAAAAAATTAAAATAAAAAATAATAAAAATAAAATAAAAAAAATAAAAACAAAAAAAAAAATAAATTATCAAATAAAATAAAAAAAAATAAAACAATAAAAATAGAACACAAAAATTAAAAAAAAAAATTTAAAAAAATAGATAAATTAAATAAAAAAAATTAAACTGTTTGTTGCTTTTGACTTGTAGTCTATTGCTGTAAATACCGACGGTATTGTGCGCAATTTTCGAGATTGTATAAAAATGTGTTTTTTTTTACCTTCAAGTTGGGTAGTGGCCTAAGGTGTTAGACCTTCTAGCATACAAGTCACTACAGTGTTGTGAGTTCGACTCTCACAATGCCGGGAAGAAAAAGTCCGTGAAGAGATGTAATTCCAGTAACATCGAAACATATGTCGGCTTGTCTGGTTACTGCAGGGCGTGGGGAAATTTTTCTCAAAAACCACATTTTCTTAAAAAAAAATAAATAAAAAATAATAAAAAATAATAAAAATAAAATAAAAAAAATATAAAAAAATAAAAAAAAATAAAAAAATATAAAAAAATAAAAAATATAATAAAATTAAAATGAAAAGAGTAAAGAAAGAAAAATAAAATAAAAAAATTAATATACATATAATACGATTAAATAGACTTTTTTTTCTAAAATTTTGTTTTGAAATTTTTGAATATGAATTAAATTTAATGGTTTTGTCTCTGAATGTGAACATAAGTTGTACTAAAAAATTGGCTCTTTGGAAAGTTTTGTTGTTTCGAATGTCTATATTGACCGGGCTATAAGCTGTTATACTAGTTTTTTAATATGTACATTAGACTGGGCCAAAAATAAAAAAAATTAAATTTGTTTTAAAAAATTATATTGATTTTCTTTTTAAGAAAGTGAAAAAAATAACTGTCATATTTTCAGATTTTTAAATTAAAGTCTAGAGGTATATCATCGCTAGTTTAGATTTCATAGACTTTACCTCATATTTGGTATAAAATCGACAACCCATTGTTGTAAAACACCATTTAACTGAACATATTTTTGAAGGAAATCGAATTCCCTACAAAATGTGCCTAGACTGAAATTTTCTCAGACTAGCCATTTTCTAGTATGCTAGCCTCAAACATATATCCAACACTATACAAATATTTTATTTCATTTCTAAATTTTTGAGTTAATAGCTAGAAAGTGATAAAATTAGTAAATGAGTCTACAAAACACTTTTTATGAACCATAAAATAAATCAATTCCATTTCATACAAACAACGACAACAAAAAGAAAAATATGTGAAAAAACCTTGAAAATTTCCGTTTTGTGCCGCCTAGTTTTGTGCCGCCTACTTGAGTTTTCCAAACTATTGAGCTTTTTCTATGTTTGCCAACACATCAAAAGAAAATCAAAAAAACAACAACAACAAAGTGCTAAACTATACACACTTTAACATATGTTCACACACACACACACCCACATTTACATATCTCAACTATATCTGCTTAATGTGTGTTTGCCCCCTTCTGCTTTAAGTCAATAGCTGCCAACATAAACATGACATTGAAATGTGTTAAAGAAAATATATAAGCGCTTACATATGCACAAAAGCATGTAAATATGTAAGTATTTTGGCTTTACAGCCAATTGAATGAAATGAATTGAAAGAAAAGGTGACTAAATTTATAAATTGTTCATAATAAAAATTATTTGGTGATTTGGAAAAATTATGTGTGTGTGAAATTTAACAGCGTAGATTTAGCGAAAAACATAATAAAGAAGAAGCATTCTTAAGAAATTGGTATTGAAAAAAAAAAACGCTTTCTGTATTTGTTTTCAAAATGTTAAGTTGATATTCACATTTAAGTGAAGTGAAATATTTGTGTGTAAAAATAAAAAAAAAATATAAACATTACGAAAAGATAACTGCAAATAATTTATTTGTGCATATTGATTTGACTGCTGACTAAGTAAAATATTTTGAAATTCTGCCTATTGCCATTAAGACCTGATTAAGCAGATGCTGTTGAAGCTGTTTTGATTTGCTGAAAGTAAATACGTTTCTATGAACTTCTCTTATTATTGGTGAGTATATTTATTTCTTTTAAAAGTATGCAATCTAAATTTTAAATTGGTACCCCAAATTGAATATGAATGAGATCGAGGTCACGCATAATCGATTTTCTTTTTTTCTTTTTGTTGTATTTATGACTTTAGTGCAGTACAGCCTTAACCTGTTAACAGTATAGCCTAAAAATAGTCAACAACCTATTTTATGTAGTGTACAGCTCCAATTTTATGTAATCGGCCTGCTGCTAACATCAGTACAACGTCACACTGCTAGTAGTATAGCCTAAATGTAGGCAACGCTTACAGGTCCAATTTTATGTAATCGGCCTGCTGCTAACATCAGTACAACGTCACACTGCTAGTAGTAAAGCCTAAATTTAGGCAACGCAGCTCCAATTTTATGTAATCGGCCTGCTGCTAACATCAGTACAACGTCACACTGCTAGTAGTATAGCCTAAATGTAGGCAACGCTTACAGACCCAATTTTAATGTAATGTAATCTACAGCTCCAATGTTATGTAATCGGCCTGCTGCTAACATCAGCACAACTTCATACTGGTAGTAGTATAGCCTAAACATATAGAATTTTAACATTGAAAAAAGTCCGTTACGAACTTTTTTAACATTCACATTTTTTTCATTTCACTCCCACCGCCAAGGCCTGTGATAAAATCTACGCAATAGCTTAAAAGTTTTGAAATACTTCTTCAATTATTTCAGTATTTTAAAACACATTTTTCAAGATTTTTGAAAAAAGGCGGTGTTTGTTTTTTTTTTGAAAGCGTACAACGTTTTGTACAATTTTTTAAAAAGCTTTTGAAATATTGTTTGACCTTAAAAATTTTTGATTTGTTTAAATATTGAATATTTCATAAAACAGTTGTTTGCAAAAAGTTTTGAAAAAGTAATGCTTTTGAAATATACAAGATTCGCTAAAGAATTCCAAAAAATTTGGAAAAACTTCTAGAAATTTTCAGAATGTAGATAATTTCATAAATATTTTTTTTTAATTATAGAATTATTTTTTTTTTATTTAAATTTTTTTTTAAATACCTAACGTTTTTTTTTTTTAAATTGAACATTTTGATAAAAAACCTTCAAAAAAGTTCTGAAAAACTTTTTGAACTTTTTAGAAAAGGTGATAGTTTTATAAAATATATTTTTCTTTAAATATTCAAGTTTTTTTTTTAATTGAACATTTTGATAAAAATCCTTCAAAAAAGTGCTGAAAAACTTCTTGAACTTTTCAGAAAAGGTGATAGTTTTATAAAATATATTTTTCTTTAAATATTTAAGTTTTTTTTTAAATAAGTTTTAAAAAGTTTTGAAAAATTTTATGAGCTTTTTTCGTAATTTTTTTTAATTTTTTTTTTTAAATATTTAAAGATTTTTTGAAATGTTAAAGACTTTACAAAAAAACTATTGAATGTAATAAAGACAAATATTTTAGGTTTTTGAATTGGAGAAGATTTGTAAAATATAAAAAAAAAATTGCTTCTAATATTGTAAACTAACGAAGGAACTTCAGGTATCGTTTAGAATTTTCAATATTCATTTTTTTTTGTATTGCTTTTTAAGCCTTTTTTGTTTTTTTGTTCAAATGATTTTGTTTTCATTTCTTAAACGTTGTTAAATTTTTTTTTTTATTTAAGTATCTAAGAAAATAATTTATGATGTCTGATACAGCGTGCTACACCTTCTAATTATAATGAAATAAAAGTGTGGAATATTTTCTATCGATTCTTGAAAAAATCTGTTGCCTATATTTGCCCGCCTTGATTTAATGAAGAAAAGTCACAGCCGACAAGGCGTATACGTAACATTATTTTGTTAACGAAAGTTTAGTCATAGGAAACAAATAATTGATGCTGCTATACTAACCATTGAAATGCTTTAAGAGGAATAATAATAAAATAATTTTAACAGCAACTACAGCTTTGTGTGTTTCTAGAAAAAGTGATGCAAATTATTATGGAACAAGAAAAATACGATTTTCAAATTAGTTCGACACCATCTCCAACATTTGACGCATTGCATTAACCTTAAAAGATTTCGATGGCATACAACAAATAAAGGTTTTTGCCAATTGCGTACACAATATGTAAATATAGCAACTCTATAGGAATCCTACTCAAAATGATACCCAAATATTTTTGTTTTTACAAAATCTCAAGGATTTAGATTTGTATACTACTACTTTGATTGCTTTACATTTACAATTTACTTTTACTACATTGTAGCTAATGCTTTTGCCCTTTTTCAACCCAGCCATATTCATTACAACAGCTCTCAAATGGTCTCAAAATTCAATTACACTTCTAATCGCCTTAAAGTATGCAGTCGAAATTGAATTTTAAATATTTAAAAAGGGAAAATATGTTGCAAATTCTTAACTAAAATTTCCAACAATTTTTGAGAAACGTACAATAAAATGGATATACAAAAATGTCATTTGTTGTAAAAAGAATAAAATAAGAAAATCGTTTAGTACAATTTGCAGCGCAAAACGGTTTAGTTTCAGTTCAGTTTGTTGTTTGACAGTGATGTGGCAAGGTTGTTGGCTGTTACGCTTGGGCCAGTGTTTTTTGTTTTCATTTTTTTTTTAACAATTCCAGCGGGACTGTAGACAATTTTCAAACGTTGATTGTAAGCTTCAATTTATTTTTGGCATGCTGTTGTGTTTTTTTTTTTTTTTTTTCTGTGATTGTTCTTGCTTACTTCTGTCGTGGGATAAAGTCAGTCAGTTCACAAAAGACAAAACAAAGTAATAATGGTGAAACAAAGTTAAAGAAAGCAAGCAAGAAATGTCAACAAACAATGAGTTTTACAGCAAACAATGGCGAAATTAGAAAAATTGGATAACAAAAAAAAAAAAAAAAAAAAAAATTCATAAAGCAAGCAAAACAAAGTCAGTATAAAAGACAATAGCTATAACAACTAAAATTGTTCCCACAAGCAAAGACCAATGACCAAAGCCACACTGACGCTTTGACGCTTTGACCGCGCTCTGTAAACTGTTTGTGTTAACGCTAAAATCAACTGAGATTGACAATCGCATACTCTAGGGATGGGGGTGGGCAAACAATGGACGTAATGGAAGCGTGTGAAGCAACGCATTTTGCTTTATAATTTTTGCTAAAATGAAATTTGATGTTGTTGTTGTTGTTTCCATTAAATAAATCGTTTATTGTTAACTGAAAAATGGTTGATAGGGGTCGTCAAGTGTATGAAAAAGTAAATATAAAATATCAAATTTAACTTTATTTATCTCTCAGAAGTGGAGATGTATCTTTGGCTCTGATTCGAGTTTTTACACCTGGTGGAATTTCATTGTAACAGTTTCATTATTATTGTTTTTAAATATTTTTGTTGTTTCTTTTGTTATTTCTTTCTGAATTGCCTTGATTATAACCTAAGTAAATATACACTCTGAAAAACCATGGACTGCCGTTATTCCAACTAAAAATTGTCTTTCAATGTCTCCAAAGAGATGGCTATTTTTTGGGTCATGGATCTCGAAATGATCCCAAAATATCACAAATATTACCCCAATATGACCACTAAATTATCTAAAAATTATCCAAAAATTACCCAAAAAATATCTGAAAATTATGACAAGAAATTGCCCCCTAAACTACCCCCAACTGACCAAAAAATGGCTCCTAAATGACACCAAAATGACCCAAACTAAACCCGAAATGACCCCACAATTATCCTAGAACAACCCCAAAAGTATCTCAAAATTATCACAAAATTACCCCAAAATTGACAACAAATTTATCCTAAAATTATTTTAAAATTATCCCAAAATCACCCAACAATAACTATAAACTGACCCCAAAATGATCCCAATAGTACCTCAAATTGACAACAAACTGATCTCAGAAATTGATACCAATATGACCAAAAAAATGGCGCCATAATGATCCAAAGTAATCCCGAAATAATACTAAAATGATCGTAAAAAATTTACCCAATATTACCCCAAATTTATCCCAAATGTTCCCAAAATTATCTCAAAATTATCGCAAAATAACTATAAATATACCTCAAAATGATCCCTATGAGGCCCCAAACAACCAACAAATTAACACCAAAATAATCCCAAAATGATCCCAAAATTACCCTAATATGACCACAAAATCGCTCAAAAATGACACTAAAATTACCCAAACTAATCCCGAAATGATCCCGAAATGGTTGCGAAGTGACTTCTAAACAGTCCCTAATTAAATCATTGCGAAAATGGCCACGAGGTTATGCCAAATATAATGCGCATATAGATATACTTTGGCGTGGTCTCGAGGTACTTATTTTTCTTATATTTCTTTTAACTGTAATTTCCGACAGGGTGAATAACTGAATTTTTTTGGAACGATTTTCTCTCATTCTTTGTCAATTTTGGTTTAAGGAACAAACCGGTTTCGGCAATGCATGCAGCTAACATTTTTGGTATCAGAAGTCAGAAAAATTTTATGCAAATAAAACTGGCAAACATTTTTGCGAACTTTAGCTATATATTTATTTTGAAAATCATAACTTTTAAAGGTGTTGCCTTAATTGCGCTTTTGTGCGAAAATATATAACTTCCTTGGCTGAGTAAAAAAAAATCGACCAAATATTAAAACAAATATAAGCCAGCAAAAATTCTACTTCACCTTTGGTACTTTGGTTAGAAAAAAATTGTGTGTGCTACAGCTTGCTACACCTTCTAACTATAATAAAATGAAAGTTTGGAATATTTTCTATTGATTCCCGATAAAAAGTGTTGCCCACATTTGCTTCACTTGATGAAAAGACGAAAATTCACTTCAAATTTACATAAAAGTGACATGGCGTATACGTAACTTTTTTGTTTTTTGTTCCAGTGATACTATCTATTGCAATGCAATAATGGAGACCAACCACTGTACATCTCAAACACCATCTACTTTTAAATACAACCTAGGCGAACTTCTTTAATTTTCCCCAAAAAAGGCACTATTTTTTTAGTAAAGAATTTCTCAATCAATCAATTCTAAAATATTTTAGCAATGCAATCCAATTGTAAATGAAAATCATTCAAAAGCCAATCTAAAACGTTACTCAAACGCAAAAGAACTATTCGATAAACAATTTATTCGATAAATGGCAAATTCATTTACTAGAGTTAACAAAAGGGTTCCGTAAAAAAAGGCAATACATCAAGTAACTATTGGTAAAAAAGTTAAATTACTCAAAAGTTAGATATTGTTTACTTTTATGTATGTAGGTATTTGGAAATTTTATCGTTATAAGCTTTTGGCTGCAGTTAGTTGATTGGGCAGAAAAGTGTTTAAAACCATAGAACGGCAACATTTTACGCCTTTGTTTGATATTTTAGTCTTGCGGATGATGGGATAGATTGGCACAGGGTGTGTCAAAGATTGTTTTCGCCTTTGGCCAATATATTGAACCAATCAATTACTCTTAATATAAAATTAAAAAAATATATTTTAGAACCATTTTTTAACACCTTTTTTTAATATTAAAAATAAAACTTATTTATAATAGACAGACTTGAACTACTAGGAATTTATATTTCAGAAATCACAGAAACTTTAAATTTAATTCTTACAATGATTCCTTTTCTGTATCACCCTGTATAAATACCGGAGAGAGAGAGCGCTGCTGACGAACGAACGAAGTGGAATGCAAAGACGAGTAAAATTCTAACGAAATTTTCAATTAATTGTGCGTTGGCTTTGTTCATACTTTCGTCTTTTTATTTATCTTTGTTTTTCATCTAGCTTGCAGATAAACTATTTTCCAATTTAAAAAGTTCTATTCGCGCTTTCAAAGTTTTTTTTTTTAACAGTTTCCATTGAAGTTTTATACATAGAAACTGAAAAGTGACGAGAGTGGAGTAGAGATTTTTTTATTCAAAAAAAGTATTCAAAATGTTAAAAATGTTCTAGGAAATTTAGCTGAATACTTTTAGTTTAAGCAGCGTAAGAATTTTTAAATGAGTTTAAAAAATCATTATATTTGTCATATTATCGAAGGTAGAAGCGAATGGAAGCATAGAGGGGGAAGTGTTTCAGATAAGTTACTTTATTTTTTTTTATTTTATTTTATTTTATTTTTTAGTTTATTTATTTCATTTTATTTAGTTTTATTTATTATATTTAATTTTTTTTATTTTTGGTTTAATTTTTTTTTTAATTTATTTTTTTATTTTAGTTTATTTTTTTAATTTAATTTAATTTTATTTTTTTTTATTTTTTCATTTTATTTTTTTAAATTTATTTTATTTTTTTATTTTATTTTATTTTATTTTATTTTATTTTATTTTATTTTATTTTATTTTATTTTATTTTATTTTATTTTATTTTATTTTATTTTATTTTATTTTATTTTATTTTATTTTATTTTATTTTATTTTATTTTATTTTATTTTATTTTATTTTATTTTATTTTATTTTATTTTATTTTATTTTATTTTATTTTATTTTATTTTATTTTATTTTATTTTATTTTATTTTATTTTATTTTATTTTATTTTATTTTATTTTATTTTATTTTATTTTATTTTATTTTATTTTATTTTATTTTATTTTATTTTATTTTATTTTATTTTATTTTATTTTATTTTATTTTATTTTATTTTATTTTATTTTATTTTATTTTATTTTATTTTATTTTATTTTATTTTATTTTATTTTATTTTATTTTATTTTATTTTATTTTATTTTATTTTATTTTATTTTATTTTATTTTATTTTATTTTATTTTATTTTATTTTATTTTATTTTATTTTATTTTATTTTATTTTATTTATTTTATTTTATTTTATTTTATTTTATTTTATTTTATTTTATTTTATTTTATTTTATTTTATTTTATTTTATTTTATTTTATTTTATTTTATTTTATCTTATTTTATTTTATTTTTTTTTTTTTTTTTTTATTTTATTTATTTTATTTTATTTTATT
>CAXKVI010000002.1:136162653-136165153 GCA_964058755.1 Campiglossa producta
CATATAGCCAAATGTCCTACGGGATTTGTTGGGCACTTTGGGAAAGCTTGCGAGGATATGTTGGATTTTGTAAATTGTTAGCGATAATAATTGTACATTTGTTTTAGAACAAGCAAATGGCTATGATCGTGTCTCGGTTTTGTGTATGCCTAACTACAAATCCTATAAACGCAGACGCATACCATGGGGACTTGCAGTCAACAGGGACTGCTGCTGCAAAAAAGCACTGCAAACAGAACAAATAAAAAAGTTATTTTTTTTATTATTTTTTTTTTTTTGGTTTGCTGTTAAAAATTTATAAAATATGCCACATCACAACAAAGACACGCGCTTACAAATATTTTGCGCAGGCACGTTGAATTCACCACCATGACGAGCGCTCAAACGCCCACATTACGCCCACACATGCATTCTATATTACAAATACAAAATATTTTTACGCGAATAATACAAATCGACATTCAACTTTGTGAAATATTTGAGCTGCGTAAAGTAAAAAATTGGATTAAGCAATGTGTTGAACACTATTGTAATCGCCAAAAAGTATGCAAAGCATTTTGTGCGAATGCAAAAAATTCGTGAATTGTGAACAATTAAAAAAAAGCGAATTATATACGAATATTTCAAATGTTCACGTTGATTGTTGAAGTTGGAGGAAAAACCCTGCGCGCTAAATCATTTAGCTGTAACGCAAAACGATGATGCTTCAATTGAACGCTGTAAAATATGCAACAATTTATTTATTTTTTTTTTCATTTATTTATTTCAATTTCAATAGCAACGTTTTCATGCTAATAAGATTTTGAAATGCATGCGAGTGTAAATAATTGATAGATATTTTTTTTACAAATTACACTGGCTTTAGCAATTTTCATGCCCAACTTGCGTTAACTAAATGGATTTATGTAGCTTTTCATTATATTTTGTGCGTTATTGGATATGTTGCATACTTTTAGGCGCTGGAAAAGAGGTTAAATTTGATTTTAGAAAAAAATAAAATTCTACGAAAGTTAAAGCCAACGGTTATTTTTGAAGTTAACTTCTTAGGCGGCGATATGAAGTTTTGATTGAGAGTAAAATTTGAGAAAGTTTATGCTGATGCAACAGAAAAAGAAATTGTAGCCGACTTTCAGTCGTATGTTGCAGACTTTTAGGCGTAGGTGATTTTCACCTCAATGTTTAGTTGTGCAAATCAAATAGGAGGTGTATTCTATGGTCTAGCTAAGATTGCACAAATTGTAATAATTAAGCCGAGCAGAATTCATGGGTGTTGCCATTTATGGCGGTTTACAGGGTTGCCACCTATCACATTATTTTTTTTAAATATAGTGCTAGATTTGCCAATATGGGTATCAAATGAAATGTTTTTTCCTAACCTAACCGCAATTTATATATTTTTTCGTATATCTGGGGAACTGCTTGACCGCTTTGGATAATATTTGGCATATAGACAATTTGGTTCATTCTAAGGCTATACTCATGGGTGTTGCCAGATAGGGCAGTATTACAGTGTTGCCACCTATCCCATTTTTTTTTTAATATAGAGCTAGATATGCCAATAAGGGTATCAAATGAAAAGTATTTTAGGCCGTATTCCAATTATGACAATTTTACGCAGGGTTGCCACTTAGGGTTGCCACCTAACGGCAATTTACAACCCCTTTTACAACTTTCCTTCTTATCTTTCTGCGCCTTCACACTATCTGCCTTCCTTTTTCTCTTGATTCCGTTCATTCTTTCTACCACGCCCTTCTCTCTATATCCCATTCGTATTGGCCGCTATTAATTTAGGCGTAATTCTACTCACGTACCGAATTTGAAGGAAAACGCACAATGTGTAAGATATTTTCGAATTGATCGGTTTCCTGGTCAACTTCCCGGAAGTAAGAAATTGTGAAATTGCTCTCTTTTGAATTTATTATCAGCTCTGCATAGTTTCAGGCGCAAAATATAATGCGAAGGTATATCTAAGGCGGTGCTATTTAAAGCGCTTTTTAGAACTTAAGGCGGTGTTAAAGAGTTTTTGAGAAGATTTATTTTGTTCCTAGAGATGTTTGTGAGACACATTTTAAAAGGCATAAAGAAGACAAAGGAGCATCAATGATATCCCGAAGTAGGCAAAATTCGGCTGCGAGCTTGGCTTAACAAGCACAATCAATGCTTTGTTCATTAATATTGCATACATTTAGGCGCAAAGTCAGCAGTCAAAACATCTCCTCCGGTAGCATATGGCGCTGATTGCTTACGTTTTTATAGCCTCTGATAACTTTATAGTATTTTACCTTGCTAATCACATGCCTCTCAAACTTCTCCTGAAACTAAGTTTGGGCGCCTAAAAGCTTTATCATCAATTTCCATGTCCATTTACCCTCACCTTTTGTATCTACGACGACAAACAAGCGCCATAAAATGTCATAAAAACTACGAAAGTAATCACTTGAATGCGTGCTTCTACAACAAGGTGGCAATCTTTATTTGTTAGTCAATTTGTGCTGCTAAT
>CAXKVI010000002.1:136170153-136210153 GCA_964058755.1 Campiglossa producta
TATACAATTTTAACTTTATTTTGTATTTTGTTTTCTATAAAATGTTTCACACCTGCATATAATTTTTTTTGTGAAATATAATATGTATTATTATTATGCTAATTCTTAATACAGAACCATATTATTCATATGCTTTTATAACATTTGGAATTGCACTTTTTGTGTGTATTATATTTATCTACTTTTTCATTTGAATAAAATTTATTATTAATATATTTTTGATATAAGCAACGCAAGCTGAACTGCATTATTTTTCTTTCGCTTTCAATGTTCTTAAAATGAGTTAAGCATGTCTGTATTGCTCGGCGGAGAGACTCTCATTTTCCCGATCTTTATAGATCCGGCCTAGGCAGCTAGTGAGACAATTGTCCCAAAATCTGTGAACGAAATTTACACACGCTCTTTGCTAGGCCTCTCGAACAATGAAATTGTTGCTGCGCTTGTGAGAGCGCTAAGATCGCACTGATCATTCAATGGATCTTGCACTATTACACAATCACTTTCAATTCTGCCGGGCCTTGTTATAGATTCTGAGTTCTATTCATTTCAATTTAAAAAAATCAATCACTGGCTGAAAAAATGTATAACTTTAAAGCATATTAAAATACCTCCCATACAAAATAATTTATTTAATAAGATAAAGTAGCTCGCAGCATGTTGCAGACAACACTTCACTTTTTATTTGTTTGAAGTTCCTCCAAAAAAGACGCCACTCAAAATGTGTAAGCGGATTGCTGTTTTTTTTTTTTTTTTTTTTTGTTTCCGCTAGGTTTGAGGTCAAAGTGTAAATGTGCGCATCAGCCACAATGGCGCTAAGCCAATAAATTAAATCAAACAACAGCGATAAACACTTAACTCGATGTACTCGCATGCACACATGCATAGCTATAAATCTACTTTGCGTATGTATATGTACCCAGTTAACATTTTGCAGCATAACTGAACTGAAGGGGGTATTTTTTTGTTAGCCAAATATCACCGCAGGAGCGGAAGAGATGCTTAAAAAAAAAGTTTTCAAATAAAGCTGCTATCCCGTTGTGGCTATGTGTTAGCAATATGCCATGTAACTTGACTAGTCCAAATTTCACTCTTTCAACGGTTGTTTGGGTATTTTTGAAATATGCCAGAGAATGCATTTTTCTGAGTAGTTATGTAAGAAATGCAGTAATTGGAAACGCCTCTGCGAACCATTCAAAACCAAACAAGTGCTTATACAAGCATCCTCTCTATCGTTAGGCGTTCTGAACTCTTGCACCAAAGGTTCCTTAGAGACAATTTTTAATCCATTGCACAATCTTGATGTAAACAAATTTTAAATTTTCTATAGCTTATCTTAAATTTTTGCGGCTTTAAAATATTGATACAACCGAGTGGGTAGGAAACACCAGGCATCAACTCAATCCAGCGGGCAGAACAAAGTCTAGCAAAGTCACTATTGATATAAATAGATACCCAGTAGAGCAACAGAACCTTCAATAATATAACACATCAGACTTGAATAGTACATACCCTGCAGCGAAAGCAAAAAATAATCAGTCGGCGGAAAAACGTTTGAAAATCCCACCGGGTTTTGGGTGAATCCGAATCTGAAGATTTTTCGGGTCACCCTAGGCTTTCTCTCCAGAGGGTGGTTTGTAAAGAGATCGGTAGTTGTAAAAAATATATTTTTTTTAATAATTTTACAATTTTTCTTGGTTCAAGGAATCATTATTTAATTTTAGTTTTTATATTTGGCGGCAAACAGATTTTATCATTTCTCTATACTTGAAAATATGTTCATATCTTATAACTTTAAACGAACTATACTTTTATATTTGTATATCCGGACTATCTAAAATATTTTCAAGTAGGGTTGCCTCCCAGGGTTACCACCTTACCGAAGTATATTTGTATATTTGTATATCCGGCACTATCTCAGGAACAGCGTCACCGATTTGGATGAAATTTGGCATATACCATCTATATTGATTATAAAACTCTCCTTTTGGGGGTTGCCACTTGGATCCGTTTACAGGGTTGCCACCAATTTCAATTTTTTTAAATTATTGGGCAAGATATGCCAATATGGGTATCAAATGTAGGTTTTTTTCGGCGACATACCAACAAAAATATTTTTAAGTAGGGTTGCCACCCAGGGTTACCACCTTACCGAAGTATATTTGTATATTTGTATATCCGGTACTATCTCAGGAACAGCGTCACCGATTTGGATGAAATTTGGCATATACCATCTATATTGATTATAAAACTCTCCATTTGGGGGTTGCCACTTGGAGCGGTTTACAGGGTTGCCACCTCTTTCAATTTTTTTAAATTATTGGGCAAGATATGCCAATATGGGTATCAAATGTAGGTTTTTTTCGGCGACATACCAACAACAATATTTTTAACTAGGGTTGCCACCCAGGGTTACCACCTTACCGAAGTATATTTGTATATTTGTATATCCGGTACTATCTCAGGAACAGCGTCGCCGATTTGGATGAAATTTGGCATATACCATCTATATTGATTATAAAACTCTCCATTTGGGGGTTGCCACTTGGAGCGGTTTACAGGGTTGCCACCTCTTTCAATTTTTTTAAATTATTGGGCAAGATATGCCAATATGGGTATCAAATGTAGGTTTTTTTCGGCGACATACCAACAAAAATATTTTTAAATAGGGTTGCCACCTTACCGAAGTATATTTCTATATCCGGTACGTTTTCGGGAACAGCCGAACCGATTCGGTTGAAATTTGGCATATAGATAGTATGATTGATTCTAAGACTATCCACTTGGGGGCTGCCACTTGGTTGCCACCTATCTAAAAAAAAAAAATTATCGAGTGAGATATGCCAATATGAATATCAAATGAAAGGTATTTTCTCCTAAATATCAACTAAAATATTTTCAAGTAGGGTTTACGCCCAGAGTTACCATTTTACCGTATTTTATTTGTAATGTATATTTTTGGAATCATATTTGGATTATTTTAGGGTCATTTTGAGATTATTTACGGGTCACTTTGGAATAATTTTGGGTTCAATTTTGAATAATTTTGTGAAAATTTCAGGGTCTTTTTGCGGTCGTTTTGGGATTATTTTAGGGTTATTTTGGGATAATTGTTGGATAATTTTGGGACATTTTCTTATCATTTTGGGTACATTTAAGGGGTCCTTTTTGGGTCATTTTGGGATCATTTTTGGCTAAGTAAAGTTGATAGCACCGAGCTAGCCCACCCAGCACCGAGCTAGCCCCAGGTAGGATACACAGTTAGGCAATACAAAAAACTGGGCGTGAGGGAAATTGATAAAATTATTGCGATCCCATTCAAAAAAATCTAGTTTTAAACTACTTTCCGCTTAACCCATTTCTGTGTTTTACTACGGACTGCCAATATCACAGCAAAAAATCATATTGCTGTAAGCAATAGAAAAAAGTGCGTAAAAAGCTTTTTATTTTTGCACAGCCAAAAAAGCAATTTACACACCCAACTTTTAAAAGCAAAGAACAAAAAAAGGTTTCAAACAAAAAAAAAATAAAAATCTGAAAAAATTCCAACAATCAAACGCCCACACGTTTAGCACGCCTGCCGTTGACATATGACGTTACTAACGTTACAAATTTCAAAAATGCTTACCACCTACCAAATAACGCTAACCAATTCCGTTATCCCACCACTAAAATGTCAATCACTACAGCGTTAAAATGTTTGCACGTGCGCTCACGTAGCAACATAGCAAATGTTGGCAAGTCGTATTTGTTGAAGTGTGTACACTTGCTGTGTATGTATGCTTTCTATGTATTTCAGTAGCTCCCCAAATCGTTTTTGTTTCTTTTATTGCCTACAATATTGCCGACATCCCCTTTTTTGAATACTCATTCTCCCTTCTTTTCTGCTTTCTATTCAATACTCACATTGTAACTAGGAGCATCCTCTCCACCTGCTCATTTTATATCCTTTCATCTTTATTTGTATGTAGGTATATTGCTTCATAATTCTGTTAATTTCTGACACTTTATGAATTAACTATATGACACTCTGCCAAATAAATCACTAAACAATTGCGTGTTCATTGTTGTGAAAAAATTTAATGTTGTGTATCGAAAGATAATTGAAGTCATTCATCAAATTTGGCAGGTACAAGATAAGGTATATGTATTTGAACGCCTTCTCGGGTGTGTTTAATTGGATATTAGTAGTTGATATCCCGCACACAAAAACACTTCCACTCACTAGCCTACAGATACTAACCCGACTGTAGTAGGCACGATTTGGCTAATGACTATATGTACCACAAGCTGACCCCGCAGACTTCGTTCTGCAAAAAATAGATTTTTGTTGAATTCATTTCCTAAATTCCCGATTACGACCTATTTTTTATTCTAAAAAATCAATTTTGTGTGGAAGGTACCACGTTCCCTCTTCCCATAACTCGAACTTTTTAAGCTATTGCATAGATTTTATCGCAGGCTTTGGCGGTGGGAGTGAAATGAAAAAAAAATGTTAATGTTAAAAAAGTTCGTAACGGACTTTTATCAATGTTAAAAGGTTCGGCGTTAGCAACATAACTTGACAAAAATAAATATAAGCGTTGCCTACATTTAGGCGTATGACGTTGTACTAATGTTAGCAACAGGCCGATTACATAAAATTGGAGCTGTATAGGCTATACTGTTAACAGGTTAAGGCTGTACTGCTCTAAAGTCATAAATATGCTCATTGAGTTTTCATAAATATTATAATTGCATAAGTTGATAAAAAGTGATATGCAATAGCTTTACGATCGTTTACATTCCTACCAATTTTCAGGTCCCTGCCATGAACTCTTTCGCAGGAATTAAGCTTAAAAATTAAGTATGTATTTGAGTTTTCATGCCCCCTTTCCCCATAACTTAAATTTTTGTGAGTATAGTGGTGATATCTTATACATATCTCCTTACAAATTTTCAGGTCCCTACCATGAGCCCTTTTAGAGATATTCATATAAGGGCAATTCTCGGAACCCGGTTCGCATCGGACTAAAAATCATACCTTGTTAAAACCCTCGTCAACACCTTTCATTTGGTACCCATATTGTGCAAACACTTTTTAGAGTCACACTTGGTCCACATTTGATCGATATCTCGGAAACGGGGTCGCATATGGGAATTTGAACTACTTCCTATTAAAACCCTCATCAACACCTTTCATTTGATACACATATAGTGCAAATACTTTTTAGGGTCACACCTGGTTCACATTTTGGTCGATATCTCGGAAACGGGGTCGCATACGGGACTTTGAACTACTTCATATTAAAACCCTCATCAACACCTTTCATTTGATACACATATAGTGCAAATACTTTTTAGGGTCACACCTGGTCCACATTTTGGTCGATATCTCGGAAACGGGTTCGGGCATTGGACTTAAAACAAATTCCCCTTAAAAGTTATGTTAACACCTTTCATTTGATACCCACATCGCAAAAATACCTTTCAGGGTCCTAGCTGGGCCACATTGGATTTCAAGACTTTAATCACCTAGGGATATATAGACCTCCCAAATATACATACAAAATTTCATTAAAATCGACCAAGCCGTGTAGAAGATTTAAGCAGTGGAACACGGTGACACGAGATTTTTATATACTCGATTTTGGGATAATTTTGGGGTCATTTTCAGATCATTTTGGGTACAATTAAGGGTGTTTTTGGGGTCACTGGGGAATCATTTTTGGATCGTTTTTGGATCTTTTTTCGGGTCATTTTGGGGTCATTTTTGGAACATTTTAGGATCATTTTTTGTTCGATTTTGGGTTCAATTTCGGATAATTTTTGGTACATTTAAGGGTCTTTTTGGGATCATTTTAGGATTATTGTGGTATTATTATGGGTAAGTAAAGTTAGTGGAAAATTGATTGCACCGACTGGTATTGCTACACAAACTACAATTTACAGATTTACAGATTTATATGTAGTAAAGTGAAATGGGTTAAATAAAAATGAATAAAACTCAAGCTTGAACCATAAAATTGCATCTCATCAAATATGTGGACGATACTTAATATGAGTCTTGTCATAATTCGAGCAATTTCTCTTGTCTCCAAGTTGAATAAAAACCCCTCTTAAGAGCTTTGCTAAGTTTAGGTAATTACCACAAGTTGTGCCATCATAAACGACAATATTTATGCTAGAAGAAAAATAAATTGTTGTAATTAACAGATGAATGGTTGGGAGAAAGGTAGACTCACACAAACCGAAAAACATGAAAAGTGTCGTTCATGGCACTTTTATTAGCATTGCATTTCCTTTCGTTCGTTCGTCGCTACATAATAAAATACTTAAATTAAAGCATATTTATAGGCACTTAAACTGCATTCGCGCGTTTATAGCTAATTTCTCATGCAAATAAACGGCAAAATAACATCATAAATTTGTGGTTGATTAACTGTTGTATATGTTTTGCACCTGAGAAAGTTTAAGTGACTTTTTTTTATTTTTCAATGCACACATTTAAGCGAACAATACTCTATGATTACAAGTTTTTTATGTTGAATAATAAAAAAAATGGCAGTCATTTTGCTGCTAAAGAGGTTAACACACTTTGTCAACAGGGTTGCCATCTTGTGAAGCATTTATTGGTGTATGAGGCGCTTGATTGCATTTAAATATTAAGTACCTGGGTGAACGAGCTTGCTCGGTGCTACTTTACTTACCCAAAATGATCCCAAAATTACCCCAAAATAATCCCAAAATAATCCTAAAATGATCCCAAACCGACTCCCAAAAGATCCTTAAATGTTACCAAAATGTTTTGAAATTGAACCAAAAACGGCACAAAAACGATCCCTAAATGATCTCAAAATTACCCTAAAACGATCCCAAGATGAACCATAAATGATTCCAAAATCACCCCAAAATAGTTCCAATATGACCCCAAAAAGACCCTTAAATGTACCCAAAATTATCTGAAAATGACCCCAAAATTATCCGAAAATGACCCTAAAATAATCCTAAAATAATCAAAAAACGACCCCAAAAAGACCCATTTGATGTTCCCAAAATGATCCAAAATTGAACCTAAAATTACCCAAAATGTTCCAAAGATTATAGAAAATTACCCTAAAATTATCCCAAAGTGACCCCTCAATGATCGCAAGATTATCCTTAAAAAATCCAAATTTGATCCCAAAAATATAAAATCTAAATACAGGGTTATGGGCGGCAACTCTATTTGATAATATTTTAGTTGCTATGTGGGCGAAAATACCTTTCATTTGATACCCATAGTGGCATATCTTTCTCCATAAATAAAAAAAATTCTGATAGTTGGCAACCCTGTAAACTCCCCAAGTGGCAACCCCCAAGTGGATAGTCTTATAATCATTAATACTATCTCTATCTAAATTTAATCCAAATCGCTACTATCTCGAGATAGTACCGGATATACAAATATACTGCGGTAAGGTGGCAACCCTATTTGAAAATAGTTTAGTTGGTATGTCGCTGAAAATAGGTACCTTTCATTTGATACCCATATTGCCATATCTTGCTACAAATCTATCTTGCTACTATCTATATTAAAAATTGTATCCAAATCGGTCAAGCGGCTCCCGAGATTGTCCGGATATGCAAATATACAAGTTTAGCTTGTTTAAAGTTATAAGATAAAAAGAGTTGCCAGGTCTGAAAAAAATGTATTATAATATATGTATACGTAGATACATATGTAAAATATGTATATATTTTTTTGAAGAATCGATCGTTTTTTCCGAAATAAAAAATAAGAGAGAAACTGCGAGAGTGAATCAGCTTCGCTATCAGCGCAACAACGCAACGCAGCGCAGCATTACACAACACCACTGCAAATTACACAAGCACATTAACCTTTAAGCGGCCCCTCTTACCAAACACCAATTAAACACCTGCCAGCGCGTGTAAAAGACCCTTTCTCTAGCCAATTTCCTGCTGCGCTTTTATATAAAAATAAAATCTCTGTTGCAAACTTATTATTAAAAATTATTTGCAGCCACATTGTAATAATAAATAGCAATTTCGCACACATTTCAACGCGGTCACCGACACAAAGGCAAACGGTGCTGCGCTGTTGGGTCAACCTTGTTCGGTTGTTGGTAACGCATACATAAATAATTTGAACGTTTGTCGCTGCGATTATAACGGTTTTTGCGCTTTCTTTTTTTTTTTTTTTGGTATCATAATGTGAGTAGTTGCAATTGTAGTTGTTGTTGCAGTCATGGACATTGTTGCGGTGTTAAAATGTTGCGGTTGACTCTTAAATTGTTGCAACAATTAAAATCCCACTATTTCTCATGTCAGCTGGCAGCAATAAAAAAAAAATTGCAATTGCAACAACAATGGTAATAATATTAAAGCAGCAGATGTTGTGTTGTTGCTGATACATTTATTATTGTAAATCTCTACAAAACGTTATAAGTACATATATGTATCTATGTGTAGCATTGCATACTGTGGCGTGAAAGTATTTATTTAAATTAAAATGTGTTAACAATTGTCCATGCCTCGACTGTGGAATTAACAGTCAGTTCGTATGGCCGAGTGATGGATAAAGGGACGTGTTAACGGGGAAAATGATCTTGTCTGAATGTTAATTCCATTGTAATATTTATTGTAAACGTTTTTATAACAGCCGCTGATTTTTTAAAGTTAAATAAAATAAAATAAAATAAAATAAAATAAAATAAAATAAAATAAAATAAAATAAAATAAAATAAAATAAAATAAAATAAAATAAAATAAAATAAAATAAAATAAAATAAAATAAAATAAAATAAAACCAAAAAAAATAAAATAAAATAAAATAAAATAAAATAAAATAAAATAAAATAAAATAAAATAAAATAAAATAAAATAAAATAAAATAAAATAAAATAAAATAAAATAAAATAAAATAAAATAAAATAAAATAAAATAAAATAAAATAAAATAAAATAAAATAAAATAAAATAAAATAAAATAAAATAAAATAAAATAAAATAAAATAAAATAAAATAAAATAAAATAAAATAAAATAAAATAAAATAAAATAAAATAAAATAAAATAAAATAAAATAAAATAAAATAAAATAAAATAAAATAAAATAAAATAAAATAAAATAAAATAAAATAAAATAAAATAAAATAAAATAAAATAAAATAAAATAAAATAAAATAAAATAAAATAAAATAAAATAAAATAAAATAAAATAAAATAAAATAAAATAAAATAAAATAAAATAAAATAAAATAAAATAAAATAAAATAAAATAAAATAAAATAAAATAAAATAAAATAAAATAAAATAAAATAAAATAAAATAAAATAAAATAAAATAAAATAAAATAAAATAAAATAAAATAAAATAAAATAAAATAAAATAAAATAAAATAAAATAAAATAAAATAAAATAAAATAAAATAAAATAAAATAAAATAAAATAAAATAAAATAAAATAAAATAAAATAAAATAAAATAAAATAAAATAAAATAAAATAAAATAAAATAAAATAAAAATAAAATAAAATAAAATAAACTAAAATAAAATAAGTTGCAATAAAATAAAATAAAATAAAATTAAATTAAATTAAATAAAACAAAAAAAGGACGTGTGGCACTCGGGGACTGCCGCGGTAAAGTTATTGCATATCACTTTTTATCAACTTATGCAATTATAATATTTATGAAAACTCAATGAACATAGCTTTAGAACGGTACAGCCTTAACATGTTAACAGTATAGCCTAAAAATAGTCAACAACCTATTTTATGTAGTGTACAGCTCCAATTTTATGTAATCGGCCTGCTGCAAACTGTTAGTAGTATAGCCTAAATGTAGGCAAGCTTACAGATCCAATTTTAATGTAATGTAATGTACAGTTCCAATTTTATTTAATAGGCCTGCTGCTAACATCAGTACAACGTCATACTCTTAAATGTAGGCAACGCTTATATTTATTTTTGTCAAGTTATGTTGCTAACGCCGAACCTTTTAACATTGAAAAAAGTCCGTTACGAACTTTTTTAACATTAACATTTTTTTCACTCCCACCGCCAAGGCCTGCGATAAAATCTATGCAATGGCTTAAACATAAATATGAAAAAAAAATAAATAAAACAAAAAAAAAAATATATAAAAAAATAAAATAAAAATAAAGAGTAAATGAAATAAAAAAGAAATAAAATAAAAAACATAACATTAGTGAAATAAAATTAAAAAAAAAATAAATTAATATAAAATTAAATTAAAAAAAAAAAATTATATAAAAAATAAAGTACAATAAAATAAATTAAAATAAAAAAAGAAAATAAAAAATAATAATATTAAGATAAGAATCATTATAAAAAGAAGTAAGGAAAGGAAGGCTATATACCTTCACGCTCTATAAGTCTCTCATCATACCTGTCCTGATGTATGCCTCAGATTCATGGACAATGTCAAGAGAAGATGAGATGGCCCTTGGAGTATTTGAGAGAAAAGTTCTCCGGAAGATTTATGGTCCTTCCCGTGATACCAACGGCGAGTATAGAAGGAAATTTAACGATGAGCTGTACGAGCTCTACGCAGATCTGACCATAGTCCAGCGAATTAAAGCCCAAAGACTCCGCTGGCTGGTCCATGTTGTGCGAATGGACAAAGAAGCTCCAGCACAGAAGGTTTTCCTATCGTCGCCTGAATTCGGCAGCAGAGGAAGGGGAGGCCTCGACTGAGATGGAAACAACAGGTGGAGGATGACTTGAACTCCCTTGGGTTTTCCAATTGGCGTCCGTTATCGCTAAAAAGGAATGACTGGCGTGCTTTGATACGAAACGGCCAAAATCGCTTAGGCGGTTAAGCGCCAATAAATGATGATGATGATGGTAGCTATATGTAATATCGGTCCGATCTTGCTGGTTCCGACAAATGATTCCTATACTGGAAAATGGCCGCATACAAAATTTCAGCCCAATATATCAAAAACTGAGGGACTACTTTTCGTTCAAACAGACAGACAGACAGACGGACAGACGGACATGGTTAAATCAACTCATCTCGTCAGCCTGATCACTTCGGTATACTTATTGATGGGTACATCTCTTCTTCTTCTCATACTTACAAACATCGGACCAAAGTTATCCAAAGTTATAGTACCATTCCATGTTCATGAAAGGCATAAAAAGTCCGCGTGTAGCATAGTATATGTGAAAAAAGTTATTTAAAAATTAAGATAGGTGGCAACCCTGTCAACTCCCCTTAGGGCAACACCCAATTTGAAAGTCTTAGAATTAAACATACAATGTATGTATTTTATAAAACCCCTAGAGAATTTCCTAAGAAATGGATGTATAAATTATTCAGGTCCGTTGCCACTTCTCCAAAGAAACATAAAAGAAAATAATGACTGTTGTCCTTTAAAGTAGTCAAAGTCAAAACATTTCTATAAAAAAAAAACATCTTATAACAAGATCTCATAAAATAAATAGTCATTAAATATGTTTCTGCTTAATTTGGCGAACAAATATCCCTTGGTCACAATAGCAGATGGGTGGTTGTAGTACATATTGACATAGCTACTAACATATAAACTTATAAGCAGATGGAATCAATAGCAGGCCTATGATTTTATGCGTTCAGAAATGTAATCACCCTCTAGGAAAGTGAAAGATAGCCTCAGACAAGTTTTTATTTTTCCATAGAAATAATCGTGTTGTGAACCCAGATTGTCAGCACACAGAAAAATGTTTATGTAAAATCAACACCTTTTTAACACTTTTTCAGTTTATTATTTTTCATCACTTATGTTATTTTAACATGAAGATCATGTTGAATAATTTCACTTCGTGTTAAATTAACATGCTTTCCTGTAAAATTAACATGTAGCTCATGTTAAAAACCTTGACTTCGGGTTAAATTAAATCTCTGTTAAATTAACATAACTCTCTGTTAAATTAAAATTACTGTTTGTTAAATTAACATGACTCTTTGTTAATATAACATATCTCTCTGTTGTTTTAACATGATTCTGTAATAATATTACATGACTCTCTGCTAATTTAACTCACTGTTAAATGAACATGATTCTCTGTTAAATTAACACCACTTCTTGTTAAATTTACATACATTTTTTTTAAAAATATCTTGTCTTCCTGAATCTTTCTTGTTAGTTTAACATGATTCATGTTGAAAAAAAAAACTACTCTTTGTGAGGTATGTGACACTGTCATATGAGTACCTATAAAAAAATCAAAATATTCCTTGAGGCCATCGTTTACCAGAAATATCAAAATATCAAAAAGCACTGTAACGGTCGAATGGCTTGGCCAGCCACACACATGAATATAAAAGCAATTTTCTGCTTGAAGAGCATGTGAGAATAAATACATTGACCGAAATTGAGAACAGATGTGAATATGAGATGAAGAATAATATTAAGAAGAAATTGGCGAATATTTCTACCAACACATAAAATCAGGGAATGAAACCGATTGAAATAAAGTTCCAGTTCCGGTTTCGTTCTTCAACATTTATTTCGGTTTCGGTTACGTTTTCGTCCCGGTTCCGCATTTCAAATAAAAATACGAACAGAAAAAAATTTTACTTCAAAAAACTCAAGTATGTAGCTTCAAAATAGATCGATGGCAACAACCAAGCAAGTAAGACATTAAAAAATTCAAAACAGTTTGGAACCGGTTCCGGTCTTAGACTGGGTTGCGGTTTCGTATTTTTTTGGATCAAAATAATGGTTACGATAAATTAATCGGTTACGGTTTCGCAGTCAGACCTTCTTGCATAAAATCAAGCATCAATAGAAAGCAAAGAAATAGAAATGGGAAATCAATTGGGAGAAGGTGTAGTTGGAACAATAAAAGTAAGGAGGAATAAAAGATTGAAGGAGATTTAGAGGCTTTGCTGTGATAGAGAAAATTAGAATTTTGGAAAGTGAAGATTTTTGTGGAAATTTTTTTTTTCTATTTTTTTATTTTTTTTTTAGTTTAGAGAATAGTACCAACAGGAGTTTGAAATTTATTAGGAAACGGGTTCTTCGGACAATAAAAGATTATAGGAGATGTAGAGACTTTGCTGTGATAGCAAAAATTTGAATTTTGGAATATGGAGATTTTTGTGCAATTTTTTTTTTTTTTTTTTTTTTTTTTTTTGTTAAAGAATAGTACGAACAGGAATTTCAAATTTATTAGGAGAAGGAGTTGGGACAATAAAAGTAAGGAGGACTACACATTACAGCAGATGCAGAGGCTTTGCTGTGATAGAAAAAATTTGAATTTTGGAATTTGAAATTTGTTAGGAGAGAGGGTTATTGGAACAATAAAGGAAAGGGGGACTAGAACATTTGAGAAAAAATTAGAATTTTGGAATATGGAGATTTTTGTGGATTTTTTTTTTATTTTTTTATTTTTTTTTTAGTTTAGAGAATAGTACGAACAGGAGTTTGAAATTTATTAGGAAACGGGTTCTTGGGACAATAAAAGATTAAAGGAGATATAGAGACTTTGCTGTGATAGCAAAAATTTGAATTTCGAATATGGAGATTTTTGTGCAACTTTTTTTTTTTTTTTTTTTTTTGTTAAAGAATAGTACGAACAGGAATTTCAAATTTATTAGGAGAAGGGGTTGGGACAATAAAAGTAAGGAGGACTACACATTACAGGAGATGTAGATGCTTTGCCGTGATAGAGAAAATTTAAATTTTGGAATATGAAGATTTTTGTGCGATTTTTTTTTTTTTTGTTAAGAGAAAACTACGAACACGAATTTGAAATTTATTAGGAGAAGGTGTTGCTGGGACTTTAAAAGTAAGGTGGACTAAAACATAAGAGGAGATATAGAGGCTTTGCTGTGATAGAAAGAATTTTAATTTTTGGAATATGGAGATTTTGTGCAATTTTTTTTTTTTTTTTTTTTTTGTGTGCTAAGAGAAAAGTTCGAACAGGAATTTTAAATTTATTAGAAGAAGGGTTTGTTGAGCAATAAAGTTAAGGGGGACCAAAACATTTGAGAGAAATTTATATAAATTATATTAAATATGAAGATTTTTGAGTGATTTTTTTTTTCTTTTTTTTTTTAGATAAGAGAAAAATACGAACACGACTTTGAATACCGAATATTTATATAAAAAGGATATTATATAAAAAGGATATTAATCTATAAAACATTAGATGTTATACTCAAGAATGGTGCATTTTTCTGTGTTAAAGAAATTCACTTAACTTCAAGCTTTTCTTAAAATTTAAAACCTCCTTCTAAGTATCTAAATATATAACTCCACGTGCTCCATAAAACTGATACCTAATTTTCTCCCATCTTTTTCTTTTCTCTTTACAGATGAATGAATTTACAATTGAGTGGATAAATTTGAAAGAAACAAAAAAAAAAAAACAAAAGAAGGATACAATTAAGCTGAAAAATAATAACTGAAACGAAAAATCAAACGAAAGCTCAACTCAATATTATTAAATCAGCACAAACGTAAATACATACACAAAAGTCCAAAATAAAATGGCCAAATGTCGAATGAAAGCATGAAGCGAAACATTGCGAAGGCAACTAAATAAACAAAATACAAAAAGATAAACAGCAAGCGAATAGAAAGAAAACTTTATACAAAAAAAAAAACACCTTCCTTTTTGCTTTAGAGTAAATGAATGTGCAGAGGATGTGATGACCTCGAGACAATTTGTACAATGTGCAGACACCAACGTTTACAGCAAACACAAAAAAAAACAAAAAAAATAAATAAATAAAAGTGCGGGTAAATAATGATTAGAGGGAAACGTAATGTGCTGGGTGAATAAATGAATAAATAGAAAATTCTATAAAGGAAATTCAAGTGAAGTGGTCACTAAATAATTCTGATAAATAAACGTAGAGAAAATGAAAAAAAAAACTAGGGAGCGTAAAAAGAATAAAATAATTTTAAGTTTTTTGTAGGTACAAATTTTGGTGTGACTGTATATTCCCTAAAAACTTCGAAAAATTAGAGACAAGTCTTACGTTTATGTGTTTTCTTTTTTGTTTACATGGTAGCGTATGTGTGAGGTTTTGCAATTTAAAGTAAAACATTGACTCATTTAACATCAGCAATGGAAATATGTATCCTATATCTTAAAATAGACCTTAAGGAACATATCGGTGAATCAATAATTCAATTCAATGTAGTAGTTATTAAATGATGAGCGAACATACAGATAGAACAAAAAAAAATACCTTAAGAATGACTATAACGAAATATTATAAATATACAAGTAATAAGAAGAGAGCCTGTTAATTCTTGTTTCCTTATTGTTACTACTTGTTACACACAAAAAAATGTTCATGTTAAATCAAAACTTTTCTTAAACACTTTTTCAGGTTATTCTTTTTTAACACTATCGCCCGTGTTATCTTAACATCAAGCTTCACTTCTTGTTAAATTAACATAACTTCTTGTTAAATTAACATAACTTCT
The DNA here is from genome assembly GCA_964058755.1 of Campiglossa producta. Classification (NCBI taxonomy): domain Eukaryota; kingdom Metazoa; phylum Arthropoda; class Insecta; order Diptera; family Tephritidae; genus Campiglossa; species Campiglossa producta. The sequence continues at coordinate 136,185,581 of CAXKVI010000002.1, forward strand.
TGTAAATTAACATAACTTCTTGTTAAATTAACATAACTTCTTGTTAAATTAACATAACTTCTTGTTAAATGAACACAACTTCTTGTTAAATTAACATGAAATCTGACTTTGTGTTAAATCAACATGACTCCCTGTTCAATTAACATGACCTCCTGTTAAATTTACATGAATTTCTTTTAAAATTTCATTTCTTCCTGTTAAAACAACACTATTTGCCTCATTATCTCATGTAAATTTAACAGGATCTTTCTTGTTAGTTTAACATGGTTCATGTTGAAAAAAATTATTCTGTATGCAGGTTTTAAATTTATTTCGATAATGATATCCCTCATTATTATACAAAAGCAATTTAGGTAGGTGGCCACCCTGGAAACTGCCCCAAGGTCAATGCGCTCCCGAGATTTTCGTTGTTATACAAACGAAGGAATACATAAATTGCCGTGGCAAGCCTGCCTAAAAAATATCTTCGTTTGTATATGGCCAGAAATACCTTTCATTTGATACCCATATTGGCATATTTTGGGTCAATGTTTAAAACAGATTGTGACAAGTGGCAACCCTGCAAATCGCCCAAACTGGCAACATCCAAGTTGAAGGTCTTAAACTGAAGCATATCATCTATATTACAAATTTTATCGAAATCGCTTTAGCCGTTCCCGAGATATTGGTCAATATAGAAAGGAATAAATAAATTGCCGTTGAGTGGCAACACTGCCTGAAAATATGTTAGTTAGAATACCTTGCTCAATAACAAACAAAAAAATAGATAGATGGCAACCCTGTAAACCGGGCGAAGTGGCAACACCCAAGTAGAAAATCTTAGACATTTGATACAAATCGTTTCACCCGTTTCCAAGACATAAACATTAAATATTTTCATGTCGGTCCCCTTTTTCTCCTTTTCGGTGCGTATGTATTTCTCTTCATACACACTTTGCATTGCTTGTTAAATGAAAATCAACCACTTTATTTTGAATCTACTAATTTTTCCTTAAAACTACCACTTTTTTCGAAATCTACTACTTTTTTTTACCCTTTACTACCACCAAGTCCGAACACTGTTGCCACTATTTTTGCAGTTTTTATTTAAACAACTCATTGTCTGTTCCGAGAATAACCAAAATTAAATACATATAAGCCACCTCCACAAAATCCTGCCTTTTCAGTACTTAATTTAGTCTGTTTACTTATCTTTTGATCTCATAAAACAATTTATGACATAAATATGTAACACAAGATAACTCTCATAACGTCGCACTTGTGCAATAGCAAAAACAACTTTAATAAATTCTACCATTTATACGCCTCCCAGTAACAACCAGCAAACAGGTGTGTCCATTCAAGCAAATCCACAACATACTTAATATCCGATTAAATAACATTAAAGTCACCCTTAAGTATCTGTAAACAGCACAATTTTCTAACACAGCGCTTGCCGACACTGCGGTTGGTGAATGGTATATCATACAAAGTACTATTTTCACTTCTCCAAAATTTAACATTTTTCTACGCCCAACCAAGCACAAAGTACTTTACTCGTAGGTAAATACATAAACAGAATTATAAATTAAGTATTCACCGACAAACATTAAGCACACCCAGGAAATATATTATAAATGTTGGTGTATGTGAGTTTATGCCCAGCAGTTAAAACAACTACTCAGTTGTCGAAAAATATGTTTATATTGAACTTTTTATAGCGAGATATTCAAAATATCACCTTCAACTTCAGGTAGGGCTAGCGTTGCCACCTTGTTTTATTTTATATTTTTTTTTTTTAAAACTTCAACCACTTTGGTCATTTTTTTAGCACTAACTTTACTTACCAAAATGATCCCAAAATAACCCTAAATTCATCCCAAAACAGTTCCAAAATTTTCCAAAAATGATCCCAAAACGAACCCAAAAACACTTAAATGTTCCCAAAATGAGCCGAAATTGAAAATATTCCAAAAATGATTCCAATATTAAGCCAAACAAAAACCTTAAATGTACCCAAAATAATCACAAAAAGGACCCCAAAATTATCCAAAAATGAGCCCAAAATTATCCAAAAATGAGCCAAAAATGACCCTAAAACAATCCTAAAATAGTCCCAAAACGACCGCAAAAAAACCCTCAAATGTTCCTAAAATGATCAAAAATTGAACCAAAATGATCCCAAAACGACTCCAAAATGACTCCAAAATTAAACCCAAAATGATCTCAGAATAGCCCCAAAATTATTCCAAAGTGACCCGTAAATGATCCTAAAATGATCCTAAAATAATCGAAATATGATCCCAAAAATATAAAATACAAATACAATATGGTAAATGGTCACCCTGGGCGGCAACACTACTTGAAAATATTTTCGTTGGTATGTCGGCGAAATTACCTTTCATTTGATACCCATATTGGCATATCTAACTCCATAATTTAAAAAAATTGAGATAAGTGGCAACCCTGTACACCCCCCCAAGTGGATAGTTTTAGAATCTAAATGTATATTGGAACGATTTTTCGTCATCCCTTGCCAATTTTGAATTTGTAACAAACCAGTTTCGGCGATCCGCCATCTTCAGTGTTTGATTTCGTTCTGATTTATGTCTATCTCTTATCCCTGTTAGGATGTGTGTATATGGTTCGTGTGTTACGAATGTTTCCGAATGGGTACCTGTAAAAAGGTTTGCTTTTACGTTAGTTAATTGGTGTGTTTAAAGGTTGTTTTTGACGCTCGTTAGTCAGGTAAAAGTCGGTGATTTTCGTCTTTAGAGTTCCTAAACAAATAACACGAAAACATAAAGATCCCTATGAAAACGGAGAAAGATGGAGAACTGAACTACCTGGACCTTATCTAAAAATCTGGTTGTTGGTGAGTAAAAATATAGGTAAAAACAACCAGAATGCATCAGAATGATACGGGAACCACGATTTGAATTTACGGTTTTGAACATACCACTCTTTGTACTCTGGGAACGTCCTAGTTCTCTTTGGACAAACTTCAGGATTTAATACAGGGAAAGCTTTATACAAAGGTCAACTAGTGTCATGAATTAATGACGGAAGAGTGAAAAATGGACGTGAGTTAATGTTCGTAACTCGGTTTGTGTATGTACAAGTACACACATTTCGTGTACAAAAGATTAAAGCGCCCAAAAAGTTGACTTCATTAAGAGCGTAAACTGCTATGAAACAAGTCTATAATTTATAAGCTTTATTGTATAAGGCATATGCGACCGTTAAGGAAGTAGAAAAAGGAAATAGCAAAGAAAGCAATAACAAGCAACGGCTCAGTTGAAAAAAAAAAGCATAGAAGCACAAGAAGCAGGCAAAAAAAAACTTTGTGCTAAGGACATTGAGCAAATGTTACCATGAATAGTTTTCTTAACTGCACTAAATGACTGACTAGCTGACGTTTTTACGCCCAAAACTGCTGCTTCTTAGTTTTGTTACATTTTTTTTCTTTGCTTACTTTTTTGCGTTCACAAAATAAAGTTTGATTTTTTCGCAGCTCTTTTTCCTTTGATGTCCTACTCAAGTACAACACATATATGCACTTATTCACGTATCACTTTGTTTATACATATGTATTAATGTGTGTGTTGGCTACTTCACTGGCGCAGCTCAACTTTTCTAAATGTTTTATTTTCGTACTGTTGGACCTTCGTTTGGAGGTTTTCGTCAAATGTCATGATTGAGCTACGGTGTGAATAAACACACGCACACATTCGACATATTCAGTTTGTCGATGGGCGAAGCAGAGTACTTTTTTAAAAAGTGCTTAGCAGGAAAAAAAAACAAACAAAAAAATTATAAAATAAAATAAAATAAAATAAAAAAAAAAATAAAATAAAATAAAATAAAATAAAATAAAATAAAATAAAATAAAATAAAATAAAATAAAATAAAATAAAATAAAATAAAATAAAATAAAATAAAATAAAATAAAATAAAATAAAATAAAATAAAATAAAATAAAATAAAATAAAATAAAATAAAATAAAATAAAATAAAATAAAATAAAATAAAATAAAATAAAATAAAATAAAATAAAATAAAATAAAATAAAATAAAATAAAATAAAATAAAATAAAATAAAATAAAATAAAATAAAATAAAATAAAATAAAATAAAATAAAATAAAATAAAATAAAATAAAATAAAATAAAATAAAATAAAATAAAATAAAATAAAATAAAATAAAATAAAATAAAATAAAATAAAATAAAATAAAATAAAATAAAATAAAATAAAATAAAATAAAATAAAATAAAATAAAATAAAATAAAATAAAATAAAATAAAATAAAATAAAATAAAATAAAATAAAATAAAATAAAATAAAATAAAATAAAATAAAATAAAATAAAATAAAATAAAATAAAATAAAATAAAATAAAATAAAATAAAATAAAATAAAATAAAATAAAATAAAATAAAATAAAATAAAATAAAATAAAATAAAATAAAATAAAATAAAATAAAATAAAATAAAATAAAATAAAATAAAATAAAGTAAAATAAAATAAAATAAAATAAAATAAAATAAAATAAAATAAAATAAAATAAAATAAAATAAAATAAAATAAAATAAAATAAAATAAAATAAAATAAAATAAAATAAAATAAAATAAAATAAAATAAAATAAAATAAAATAAAATAAAATAAAATAAAATAAAATAAAATAAAATAAAATAAAATAAAATAAAATAAAATAAAATAAAATAAAATAAAATAAAATAAAATAAAATAAAATAAAATAAAATAAAATAAAATAAAATAAAATAAAATAAAATAAAATAAAATAAAATAAAATAAAATAAAATGAAATAAAATAAAATAAAATAAAATAAAATAAAATAAAATAAAATAAAATAAAATAAAATGAAATAAAATAAAATAAAATAAAATAAAATAAAATAAAATAAAATAAAATAAAATAAAATAAAATAAAATAAAATAAAATAAAATAAAATAAAATAAAATAAAATAAAATAAAATAAAATAAAATAAAATAAAATAAAATAAAATAAAATAAAATAAAATAAAATAAAATAAAATAAAATAAAATAAAATAAAATGAAATAAAATAAAATAAAATAAAATAAAATAAAATAAAATAAAATAAAATAAAATAAAATAAAATAAAATAAAATAAAATAAAATAAAATAAAATAAAATAAAATAAAATAAATAAAATAAAATAAAATAAAATAAAATAAAATAAAATAAAATAAAATAAAATAAAATAAAATAAAATAAAATAAAATAAAATAAAATAAAATAAAATAAAATAAAATAAAAAAAAAATAAAATAAAATGAAATAAAATAAAATAATATAAAATAAAATAAAAAAAAAAAAACTAATGGCGGCGATATACCAACAGGTTATCATAACCTCTAACGAGATTTTTAGCCGAGCTTCTCTTTCCAACTTGTGGTGTGTTGCTTTTTGAGTGTTTCCCACAAGTTGGCGGGACCTACAGTTTTTTGCCGACTCCGAACGGCACTTGCAAAGCAAATGAATTTTTTGCTGAGAAGCTTCTCATGGCAGAAATACACCCGGAGAGTTTGCCAAACTACTGCCGAGGGGCGGCCCCGTTTAGAAAAATTATTTTTCTAAATAATTTTTGATGTTAATTTTGCCGGGCATCGAACCGCCACGACTTGGTCTAGAAGGCCGAACACTTAACCGCTACACCACGGCGGCCGCCAAATAAAAAAAAATAAAATAAAATAAAATAAAATAAAATAAAATAAAATAAAATAAAATAAAATAAAATAAAATAAAATAAAATAAAATAAAATAAAATAAAATAAAATAAAATAAAATAAAATAAAATAAAATAAAATAAAATAAAATAAAATACAATAAAATAAAATAAAATAAAAAAAGAAGTGTGGCACTCGGGAACTGCCGCGGTAAAGCTATTGCATATCACTTTTTATCAACTTATGCAATTATAATATTTATGAAATTCAATGAGCATATTTATGACTTTAGAGCAGTACAGCCTTAACCTGTTAACAGTATGGCCTAAAAATAGTCAACAACCTATTTTATGTAGTGTACAGATCCAATTTTATGTAATCGCTCTGCTGCTAACATCATACGCCTAAATGTATGCAACGCTTATATTTATTTGTGTCAAGTTATGTTGCTAACTCCGAACCTTTTAACATTGAAAAAAGTCCGTTACGAACTTTTTTAACATCAACATATTTTTCATTTCACTCCCACCGCCAAGGCCTGCGATAAAATCTATGCAATAGCTTAATAAAATAAAATAAAATAAAATAAAATAAAATAAAATAAAATAAAATAAAATAAAATAAAATAAAATAAAATAAAATAAAATAAAATAAAATAAAATAAAATAAAATAAAATAAAATAAAATAAAATAAAATAAAATAAAATAAAATAAAATAAAATAAAATAAAATAAAATAAAATAAAATAAAATAAAATAAAATAAAATAAAATAAAATAAAATAAAATAAAATAAAATAAAATAAAATAAAATAAAATAAAATAAAATAAAATAAAATAAAATAAAATAAAATAAAATAAAATAAAATAAAATAAAATAAAATAAAATAAAATAAAATAAAATAAAATAAAATAAAATAAAATAAAATAAAATAAAATAAAATAAAATAAAATTAAAAAAAAATTAAATAAAAAAATAAAATAACTAACTTTCACTTACTAACAAAGGTGCACCTCGCACTTGAACACACAAAATCTTCCATAAAGCATACACATCAAAGCACGCCTGCGGCTTGCTAAATCAGGCAGGGCCACCATGGCGTATGAGCAACATTGACGTTGTGTTTATTTGCACATGTAAAGCGCGTCATGGACATGTGGCGCTTACTTGTCTTGCCATTTACAATGGACAGAAGTTTGATTTTATTCATTCTTAACGTTACACTGAGGAAATTTTTTATGCACAAACACGCATACGGCCACACACACACACACAATATAGTTACTTACACTTCAGCTTCCTTCTACTGGTTTTTGATTTTTTTGTGTCGCTTTTAGTTTACTCGCTGTGCTATGCCTTTTTCATTCGAATGTCTTCACCACCCAAAGCACTCAATCAGTCACCTAAACGTGAGGGCATTACATACTTACATGTGTGTATGTGTATGTCACTAGTCACTTTTTCGCCTTTATTTTATTATTGGGTTTTTGTATAAATTTTTCATATTTGAAGAAAATAGTTGCTTTGGCGCATTTTAAAGTATTTTATGTCTGTGCAAAATTGAAGGGTACTTTGGTTAGTTAATATGAAGGGATTTTATTTTGCTACTGCTGTTCGCATTTACTTGAGGGTTTTGTAAATATGAGACGTTGTAGTAGGAAGTACAGAAAATGACAAGACAAAATTGTAATAAAATACTGCATATGATGAAGGATTATTGCGAAGCTTTTTTTTTTGCCATTTTTTTCGCTTTTTGAATGTCTTTATTGAAAGAGACAAGGCAGGATAATGACTAACTGGATATACACACATACATAGATGTGTTCGTACTTGAGTGTATGTGTTTAACAAAGGAGCAAATTGATTGCTGACTTTCAGTGAATAAGAGAGCATATAAATAAATCTCATGTAAATCTTTTTGAGTAGCATTTTTATGTCGAAATTTTTTTAGTGTTCAAGTAATTTGATATTGGGAATATTACATGTATGTGGAGGCGCTTAGGTTGTACTTTGAAATTATGCGCTTTCTTTGATGTCCTCGTAGGTAAATACCGAAAAAGTTGCGATTACGCACTGGAAAAAATTCATTTTATTTGAGCTATTTGAGAAGTAGAAGAAAATAAAAAAAGATAATCTTGGGGAAGATAATTTTAAATACGAAGAGTAGAAGTGAGAGAAAAAAGAGTATGATTAGAACAAAAAAGGGCTGCTGCAAAGAAGGTTCAGAAGTAAAAAGTAGTAGAAAAAAAAGGTAATATGGCCGAGTAATAGAAGGCATAAAAGGGGAAAAACAAGAATGTGGAGCTAAAGGTACAGAGGAACAGAGAAATGAGAAATGTATTCAAGTTAAGTGAGAATTGTTTCAGTCAAAACTGGAATGCAGCCCTAAAAACTGTGACTTCGTAAATTAAATTAAAAAAAAAAAAATGATTGAAATCTGTTTTCAATTTGTTTCCATAAATTTATTTTTGCCAAGCAGTTTTTAATTTTTTTTTTTCTAATGTCAAATTATTTTTTATTTACTAAAATTTGAAACATTTTGCGTTATTTTTTTTAATATAGGAGTTTTGGATTGTTTTTTTATTTTTTCTTAATTCTCAATTCAATTTCATTTAATTTTTTCAATTTTCTAACTTTTTTTGAAAAACATTTGCAAGCTTTTTTACTTAAAAAATGTTTTGAAATGAGCTTTCGAAGTTTTTCATAAAAACTTGCCAACAATGTTTTTCTTTATTTTTTAATTTTAAAATTTGTATAAATTGGCAATTTAAACGAAAAAAATATTTGTTTTGTTTTAAATTTATTTTATATACTTTTTGTTTTAAATTCTTTTTCTATTTTTCAAAATGTTAAAAAAAATTTTGAAAAGTTTTTTCCTTGTTTTGATATATCGTTTGCATTCAATTTTTTCAAAAAGTTTTTCAAACCTTTGTTTTTTTTTTTTTAATTTTTTGTTTTTTTTTTTCTTTGAAACTTTGGTGGACTTTTGACCGTTTGGGAATAATTTTTCTTAAATTATTCATGTTTTTATTATTAGTGAACAAGATGGAATAGTAACAACAATTACAAGCTTTTTTGTTTATTCTTAAGGTTTTTTTCCAATTTTCTAACTTTTTTTTAAAAATATTTGAAAGTTTTTTTTTACTTAAAAAATGGTTTGAAATGGGTTTTCGAAATTTTTCATAAAAATTGCATTTCACAATAATGTTATACTTTGTAATTTCAAAATTATTTAAACTTTTTTTTTTTATTGAGTTTCATCAAGTTTGAAAATTGACAATTTTAACATTCATTTTTAAGCTATTGCATAGATTTTATAGTAGGCCTTGGCGGTGGTAGTGAAATGAAAAAAATGTTAATGTTAAAAAAGTTCGTAACGGACTTTTTTCAATGTTAAAAGATTCGGCGTTAGCAACATAACTTGACAAAAATAAATATAAGCGTTGCCTTCATTTAGGCGTATGACGTTGCACTAATGTTAGCAACAGGCCGATTACATAAAATTGGAGCTGTATGGGCTATACTGTTAACAGGTTAAGGCTGTGAATGAATATGCTCATTGAGTTTTCATAAATATTATAATTGCATAAGTTGATAAAAAGTGATATGCAATAGCTTTACCGTGGCAGTCCCCGAGTGCCACACTTCATTTTTTTCAATATTTATGATACAAATTTTTGAAAAAAGTTTCGAATAGTCTTATTTTGAATTTTTGTGAATTTTTTGTTTCACTTTTCTCTAAATTTTCGAGGTATTATTTCAAATTTTTCCAAGTTAATATGATTAAAAATCGATAAACTGTTTTCTTAGACTATATCTATTATAAGCACTTTTCTCTATATATTCCTCTCTCGTTCTTTACTTCAGTTAATTTCATTCTTTCTCTGTTATTGTTATTCCCTTCACCAGTTTTCTCCATATCTATTAATCGTGAAATTCCTAAAAGAACTGGAGCATGTCCTAGACAGGGCAAGTCCACGTAGTGGCCCTTTTTGTCCGCTGTGACTGTACAAAAACTTCATTTGGCTCATTGTGGCCCTCAAGAACAAACCAACTTTGGGAGAAAAATCCAAAAAAATCATTGCATTCTTATTCTTGGAATGCCGTCGTCGTCACCCAGTAAGGTGCCTGGACACCCCTGTACTATATAATGTTCTGAGCGACATCTATGAGTGAAAATATTTATCAAGGATAGTCTGATATAGAAAGATGGAGAGTGGGCCGTACTTTTCATTATTTATGTTTATTTCTACAGAATTTCCGATATATTATATCTCTCGTTTATTTCGCATATGCACCTGTATTTGGGCATCCCTGGAAGCTTAACTATGTAGCAAAGTTCGATATTTTTTCATGAATGCATATGTATAAGCCACATTTTTTGTTGCTAACAACATTAGTAAGTTCAAGCAAATAAAAGGCGATCTTATTATCAAACTTGTTATTGCATGACATTTTCATGCTTTCGGGGTTTGGACACGCGCTAAGCCTACCCTCGCTAAGGCGTTGCCATATCTACATAACAAAAATAACCTCAAGCGTCCTATAACATGCTATAGAAATGAAATTTGTTAGACATTGAAAATCGTATTATTTATTAAGTTTTTTATGCTCTTTTGATGTTATCATCTTTCGTTTTTAATATCTCTAACTTAGTTCGCCTATACATAACAAAAAAATAAAAAAAAAAACAAAATAAAATAAAATAAAGTAAAATAAAATAAAATTAAATAAAATAAAATAAAATAAAATAAAATAAAATAAAATAAAATAAAATAAAATAAAATAAAATAAAATAAAATAAAATAAAATAAAATAAAGCAAAATAAAATAAAATAAAATAAATTAAAATAAAATAAAAAAATAAAATAAAATAAAATAAAATAAAATAAAATAAAATAAAATAAAATAAAATAAAATAAAATAAAATAAAATAAAATAAAATAAAATATAATAAAATAAAATAAAATAAAATAAAATAAAATAAAATAAAAAAAAATAAAATAAAAAAAATAAAATAAAATAAATAAAAAAAAAAAAAAAAAAAAAAAATAAAAAAAAGAAAAAAAAAAATAAATAAAAAAAAAAAATAATAAAAAAAATAAAATACGAATGGAAAAAGTTTTTCTGGCCTAGAAGGCTGTCACTTGGCCTGCTACAAGGGTCTTTTTATTCATTTTTTTAATGCAATTCCTTCTTGGTATTTCTTCATTGTCACCTATTAAATTTTTTTTGCTATAAATTGCATTATAATTATTTAATGAAGTAGTTTTTTTTGCTGCTCTCACGAGTGGCAACAAGCGCATTCACTTAGCGCCACAGCTGTCGTACTTTGTTATATGTTTTATTAAGCCTTGGGCGTTTGGTAACCAAATTCTGAGAAAATTTAATTTGGTGCTCATTTCTTGTGTTTTTTTGTTTTATTTTAGTGTCGGTCAATATGGCTTTGCTTTAGTAAGCCTTGAGGATCTTTGAAGGCTTTTTCTGCTGAACTTTGTCGTTGGCCTTGCTCATTCACAATAAACAGATATAAGGAAGTTTGTGAAAAGGAAATTAAGAAGGGTATTTGTTTTTACTTTCCTGTTGTACTTGGAAAGCTGCTTGGTTTTAATCAATCAAAGCGGAATGGTTTTCTGAACCTAGCTTCTATAAGCGGGCCGCTGATAAGATTCAAATGTTCTCTTGAAAGACCTCCACTAGCCACGAAGAATGATTATAGGAATTAAGTCAATTTATAAGTAAGATTCTCTCTATAGATCTAAAGACCCCGATAGTTGTCATGACTAATTGAGGAAATGAGGTCGATTACAATCAGTGTCATAGCTGCACCTCCCACCGGTTGGTCCAAAGGAAAATGAAGCCAACATGTTTGAGATCATTTCATATTTACATATGTAGATTTGAAGACCTTGCAGTGTGTTGAAAACATTCCGCCACTCCACTGTGACCCTGAAAAAGTTGCCTTTCGAACGAAATCAAATTTGTTTACTATCTGTTATACACGAAAATACTTATTATTTTGTTTATTCATATATGCAGAACAATCAAATTTGTTATCAGAGCTCAATTGCGCCTAAAAATATATACCACAAACAAGTATATAGTCAATACATGTTTTCGTAGCTGCTGAATAATGCTAAAATCAAATCAATGGAGGATATGTGAAGCATATTTTGATATTATAGAAAACAGTACTTGTTTATGTTTATATTTTTTTTGTATTAAAACCTGATTGTATGTTCGAATTCATTTTAGCCTCCTAACATGGCAACATTTGATTATTTGTGTTCGCCGCAATTCTTCGCTGCTACTCTGATTTACTTATTTGTCAATAATGTACACACGACTGTGTATCGCTTACTTGTTTTCATCATTGTATATTGATGGTTGTCAGTCAACCGTACGACTCTTCAAAAATTCACCAACAACTTTGTTGCATACTTTTGTGCGCAAATTCATTTTATCACAATAAAATGGATGTTGAGGTTGTTGAAGCAAACATTTGAGAAAGTTTGTTGTTTATTTCAATTGAAAGTAGCAGAGTCGGCAAGAGTTTGGATGCGAGTTTATGTGTACCCTATTGATACAAAAACCCGTGAAAAACAAGTCTTTCCATACTATCTCTCCTCGTGAGAAGGGTGTCTTCACAATTTGTATGTTGAGTTGGCTGTTCGCGATCCACTGAATTTCTTAACAAATGATTTTATCTTTTAAGAGAATATTTCCCCTTCTCGAAGATCTTTTAGCTCAGAAAAGGAAACACTGCATATTTTTAGGCGCTAACATATAACTTCTCATGTTACCAACATCTCATAAGCCTTTTTAAAATGTTTTTATTGGGTCGCTTTCGTCGTTCCTGTTGGCGGATTTTTGGATTCGACTTTAAACGAACTTTCTGTTGAGCGATAGCAATGCAATTCCGATAGATGGCGCATGGCACGCTATATTTTCAAAAATCGCAGTTATGGTCCGGTTTGGCTGAAATTCGGAACATTTATAAATTACTACATTAAAAAAAAAAATGCTAAAAAAAATCCGCTAGCTTAAGCTGAGATCGGGGTAATTAAAACTAAAAATCCTTAATTAATTTTTTTTTTAATTTTCAAATGTTTATAAAAAATTTGTACCCATATATTTTCAGTGTCGTTGTATTCGTTTTTCAACTACATACCCGTTGAGGTAGGATCCTTAAATTTCCATCATCGCTTAAATTTAAACTCCAACGCCTTATACAAAAAGAAAAAAAATTGCAATAGGTGGCGCACAGGCAGCGATATTTCGATAATTTCATTCCCAGTGATTATGTTTCGAAATTGAACTGAATTCCGGTTTAGCTGATATTTTGAAGGTACCACGCCCCCTTTATCCTTATCCGCAGTTTTTTTTTAAGTATTAGAGATCGATCACATATAAAACCCCTCACCAAATTTCAGTGGTCTAAACTAAATACTTCCAGAGATATGGCCTATGAAATATTTCATGCGTATGGTTCCATAGTTTTTTTTTTTTTGAAAGTATTAGAGATCGATCTCATATAACCCCTCATCAAATTTTAGTGGTCTAACCTAAATACTTCCAGAGATATTGTTTATGAAATATTTCATTTTTTTTCTTAAATTTTATTTTACTTTATTAAATTTTATTTTATTTTATTTTATTTTATTTTATTTTATTTTATTTTATTTTATTTTATTTTATTTTATTTTATTTTATTTTATTTTATTTTATTTTATTTTATTTTATTTTATTTTATTTTATTTTATTTTATTTTATTTTATTTTATTTTATTTTATTTTATTTTATTTTATTTTATTTTATTTTATTTTATTTTATTTTATTTTATTTTATTTTATTTTATTTTATTTTATTTTATTTTATTTTATTTTATTTTATTTTATTTTATTTTATTTTATTTTATTTTATTTTATTTTATTTTATTTTATTTTATTTTATTTTATTTTATTTTGTTTTATTTTATTTTATTTTATTTTATTTTATTTTATTTTATTTTATTTTATTTTATTTTATTTTATTTTATTTTATTTTATTTTATTTTATTTTATTTTATTTTATTTTATTTTATTTTATTTTATTTTATTTTATTTTATTTTATTTTATTTTATTTTATTTTATTTTATTTTATTTTATTTTATTTTATTTTATTTTATTTTATTTTATTTTATTTTATTTTATTTTATTTTATTTTATTTTATTTTATTTTATTTTATTTTATTTTATTTTATTTTATTTTATTTTATTTTATTTTATTTTATTTTATTTTATTTTATTTTATTTTATTTTATTTTATTTTATTTTATTTTATTTTATTTTATTTTATTTTATTTTATTTTGTTTTATTTTATTTTATTTTATTTTATTTTGAATGTGTTCTTTGAGAAAAATTTACCTACGCCATACCATAAAATGATCCCAAAATGACTCGAAAATGATCCCAAAATCACTACAAAATGTTCCGAAAATGACCCAAATTGTCCCAAATTAATCCAAAACTGAACCCAAAATGATCTCAAAATAGCCCAAAATTATCCTAAAGTGATCCCTAAATGATCCTTAAACAATACAAATATGATCCCAAAAATATGCGATACAAATACAATACTGGCGGCAACCCTAGTTGGAATATTTTAGTTGGTATGTCGGCGAACATGCCCTTAATTTGATACCCATATTGGCATATCTCGTTCCATAATTTAAAAAAATTGAGATAGGTGGCAACCCTGTACACCCCCAAGTGGATGGTCTTAGAATCAATCATACTATCTGTATGCCAAATTTTATTCAAATCGGTCAAATGGTTCCCGAGATAGTCCGGATATACAAATATACAAGTTTAGCTCGATTAAAGTTATAAGATAGTTATATACCGGCATATAAAAATAAATATGAATTATAACTAATACATTTTTTCGTTTTTTTTTTCTTTGCAGCATAGCACCTGGAGATGTGAAAATTTATCTATTCAGGAAAATTTAAAAAACTTAATTATCATTTACCAAATGCATTATAGTGAAATCAAGTAAAGTGAAATCCAAAGAAAGTTGTAAAAATAGTCAAAGTAAATAATTGAAGTCAAAGTAAAAGAGAGAAAAGTATAAAGTTGACAGTGAAAAAAGTCAAAGCTTATGCAAAAAATTGTCAACAAATCGCAAGCAATTTTAAATACCAAAGAAATAAATAAATAATAACCAAAAACAAAAAAATAAAAAATTAATAAAACCAAAACAAATACATGTATCTTCAATAAATGAAATTTGTTTTGACACACATACAATACACATACACTAACGCACTTTCATACATGCATGCATAAATAAACAAGTTCGAGTAAATAAAACCAATTTTTGCATTGTATAAACTTGTAGAGCTCATCAAGAAAGTAAAATTTTCACAATTTTACATTGAACAAGGAGTACAGTAAAAGCAAATTTTAATAACAGAATCACACACATACATATACATAAACATAATCAAACGCCGTACATAAATTGCCAACGAAGCAGCGAATACGACAGTTGAATAGGAGCCGAGTGAGAAAAAAAGGAGCTCCAATAAAGAACCTACGACAAAATACAACGACGAATGACAAAATTAATGACGAATATAATGACGAAAGCGTAGCAATAAGAAAAACAGCTAAGGTAGATGAAACAGCAGCAGCATGAATAAATAAGTAAACCAATACTTATCAGCACAATGTGAATGAGAATTGAGCAACAAAACAACAACTACAATATAAAGAACAATAACAGCAAATCAAAGTGAATTGCGCAGTGAATAAGAAGTGCACGAGCGAGCTTAAAATAATAAGCTCAAAAAAGCTCAAAAAAACGTTTTAAGAAATAAAAAAAAAATTATAAAAATAAAAAAATAAATAAAAAATCACTAACCAAAATTTTTCAAAACTAGTAAGCAGTAAAAAAAAAAAACTTCTTATTAAAGTTATCGCATCAAAGCTGTGTCAGTCATTTGAAGCGGCAACAAAATTCTAATTTACAATTTAACAACAAGTTGACGCAACATTTGCCAAGCAACATGTTGCTAGCAAGACGTAGAAGAATACCAGCACCACCACCATCTTCAGCGCAGAATATGGCTAAAATGAGCATCCCACCCACCAACATCACAGGCATACTCTTTGCAGCATTGCTGACATTGGCGTGCATATCAACTGCCCAAGCAGCGATAGGTAAGTGAATTCATTTTTGAATTATCTACCTATCTTTTTCTATTTTTGAGGATAACAATCGAAAACGGCATATCTCAGTTAGGAATGCCCTTTTCAGAGTTTGTATGAAGAATAGCCTATCTCAGTAGTGTTATTGTTGTGGAATTTTTTTGTTTGCGAACAAGTCTCCAATTTGCGAAAATGTTCCCAAATTATCCCAAAAAATATACTAAACAATTTCGAAAATAGCAGAAAAGAATACCGAAATGATGGCAAATATTTGTTAAAAAAAGTCGTGAAAGGACTCCAAAGAACACCAAACTTTTAGCAAAAATATTTCAACAAAAGGGCTGAAAAATGTCCAAAAATAATACCGAAAATATCAAAAACGTTTTTCGAAATGATCCCAAATATATGGCAAAAAACGCCTCAAATGATCTCGAAAAGTTCTGGAAATAATCCAAAAATGGTATCGAAAACCCACCTGAAACGGTCCCAAAAAATTCACAAAACGATCCCAAAAATATGAAAAAACTAGCCCTAAACTAATGCCAAAAAAATATCCAAAATTTCCAAAAGAGTTCCCGTAAAAAAATTTCAATGTCCCTTAATAATCCCGAAAATATCGCAAACGAGTCCCGAGATGTGACCAAAAATTTCTGCAATGATCTCAAAAAAGTCGTGAAAACGTACAGAAATATGCCTGAAATTATCTATCCCACAAAAATTCCGAAAACTCAAAAAATGATGATTGAAATTGAAAGAATACCCAAAATTATTCCGAAAAAAATCCGAAACGATACCAAAACACGTACGATGTGGCCCCTAACAAGTCCTGACATGAGACCCAGAAGAGACCAGAGAAGGTCCGAAAAAAGTCCCCAATATATATCAAAAATATCCGAAAAAAACAAGGTGAAAATGTCCCGAAAAAGTTTCGAAAAAATTATTCCAAGATAAACTCAAAAAAGTCCCGAAAAGATCCCAAAAATGGCTGAAAATTATGCCAAAAAATCCGGAAATGATTTGGAAGTACTGAAAATTGCCCTGAGAAAACGCGAAATGATCCCAAAAAAAATTGCCTAAAATCGAATATTGTTGAGAAAATAAGAAGGGACATGAGTCGAGATTTAGAAAACTTTAGCAAAATTGGCCAAACTTCTAAGCATGTATGTATTCTCTCTTTAATTTCATTTGTGAGGTCATTACCACATTTATCTGCATACCGCTTTGTATGTCTATGTAAACATATTTAAAAATTATTTGGTCATAAAAATTCACAGAAATGAAAATGACTTAACGATATACTATTTTGACTTCTGCATAAATTAAAACGTTACGTAGCTAGCTAAAAATAAATATTACAAATTTAAACGAAAATTCAAGAATACAAATATATCTGCATAAACATTTAAAATTCATTCAGAATTTTATGCAAAGAAGACAGAGACAATTTTTTTTTTTTTTTTTTTTTTTTTTTTTTGATTTAGCATGGTCTTAACAAAATTGTGATTTAAAACTGTGAAAGGTTTTAGCAAAAAGATAAGAAGTTGATTTATACCAAATTTCAATGTAGAGTAGCACGGACTAAAGCAAGACTAAAGCTAAGACATATTAATTTTTCTCAAACAAATCTATTTTGTTGGGGTAATTTTTTTTTTTTTTTTTTTTTTTTTTTTTTTTTTTGTAAGGTTTTAACGAAATTGTGAGTTAAAACTGTGAAGGGTTTTTAGCAGAAAGATAAAAAGTTCGTTTCTACCAAGATTTCATATAAAATAGCTAAGCACTAAAGCGAAGACATTTATCTCAAACAACTCTAATTTGTTGGGGTAATTTTTTTTTTTTTTTTCAGATTACCTACCTACATGCTCACCTTAGTTTTATTTAGTTTAACTACTCTGGCAATATGTTTGTATCTTATCTAATATTTATTTTTATATTCTTATGTCAATTTGAACAAATGTTCTTGCATAGTTTTCATACCAAAAGAACAACCAATAGTGAGGGGTAAGTCATGTTGATGAAATTGGCAAGACTTGCAGTTTGTTTTGCGGCTAATGGTCTTTACACAAATTGTAATGCCAAGAAAATTAAGAAAAGTGTTGAAAAAATACAAATTTAGCGAAGAAAATCAATAGAGAAATGCATATATACACTAGACTGAAAAATTTTTTTTTTTTTTTTTTTTTTTTTCAATTTAGTTTTACCTATGTACAGAAGTTATTTTTTAGAATGGCAAAAAAAAAGTTTTTGTTTTTCTTTGGTTTGTTTTTTCAGGCCCCGTCTTTGGTATTAACATCAGCTATTTTGTTTGTGGCGCCCCATTAAAAATTTTCTGGAAAACTCAAAAAGCTTTGAAATAGATAAGCAAAGCAGAAGAAAAGTCGACAAATGGCATGCGAGTGTGAAAATTCAATATTTGATGTGAGCAAAAAATTGTGCGAAAAATCACTTATCTCATATGTACATATATCTAGATATAAATGTATGACCGAATTATATATTTTATAGTGAAAATAGCAATGTTTGGGTGGGTCAAAACAAAGTAAAATAAAACGTGCAACAATCGATTCGTATTTTGTGTGTCATAATTTTTTGCAGCTGTATTTTTTTTACATATGCTTTTTTTTAATTTAGCTGATTTTTTCGGTATTTTTTTTTTTTTGTTGTTCATGCTTCTGGCAAATTTCAAACAGTTTTAAGTGTATGGATATATTGGCGCCATGACAAAAATTAGCCCAACGGTCAATGACAGCGGAAATATAGAATATAAATTTTCAAAATGTTGTGATGATATCACTCATTGGGTCTTTAGAAGAAGCCTTGAATATGAATTGCTGCCAAATGAATTGCTACAATGCGAGTGACCTACCTATAGATAAAAAAAATAAAATAATAAAAGTAAAATAACTTTGAAAATTTTGTGGACATTTGACCAGTCGAATAATTTTTATCAAATTATTATTTTGATTTTTGCGAAAACAAGTTGGAAAATGCTACAAAACAATACCAACTACGATTATTGCAAATTCGATCTTGCTGAAGGATCTTGTCGAACCGATCAAACATTTTCATCATACAAATCTAAAAACATTGGGTTTTATTTAGTCAACAGCCTTGAGCTCATAAAAATACTTTAAATATTAAATTAAAAAGAATAAAAAAAAAATAAAATAAAAAAATAAAATAGAATAAATTAAAATAAAATAAAAAAAATAAAAATAAAATAAAAAAAAATAAAATAAAATAAAATAAAATAAAATAAAATAAAATAAAATAAAATAAAATAAAATAAAATAAAATAAAAAAATAAAATAAAATAAAATAAAAAAATAAAATAAAATAAAATAAAATAAAATAAAATAAAATAAAATAAAATAAAATAAAATAAAATAAAATAAAATAAAATAAAATAAAATAAAATAAAATAAAATAAAATAAAATAAAATAAAATAAAATAAAATAAAATAAAATAAAATAAAATAAAATAAAATAAAATAAAATAAAATAAAATAAAATAAAATAAAATAAAATAAAATAAAATAAAATAAAATAAAATAAAATAAAATAAAATAAAATAAAATAAAATAAAATAAAACAAAAAAATAAAATAAAATAAAATAAAATAAAATAAAATAAAATAAAATAAAATAAAATAAAATAAAATAAAATAAAATAAAATAAAATAAAATAAAATAAAATAAAATAAAAAAAAATAAAAAAAAAAAAATAAAAAAAATTAAAAAAAAAATATTAAATAATAAAAAAATTAAATAAAAAAAAAAATAAAAAAAATTAAAAAAAAAATATTAAATAATAAAAAAATAAAATAAAAAAAAACTCGAAAATAATTTTTAAATTTTACAAAACAAAGGCCGAAAACAAAGAAATATAAAAAAAAAAAATAAAAAAAATAAAATAAATAAAAATAAAATAAAAATATGATTTTATCGTACTGTAATTGTATATTTTGGGATCATGCATGGATTATTTTGGAATCATTTAATGGTAATTGTGGGTTCATTATGAAATAGTTTTGGGGTCATTTCCGGATCATTTTGGGTTCTTTTAAGTGTTTTTGGGATCATTTTGGGACCATTTTTGGGTAATTTTGGGGTCATTTAAAGGTCTTTTTTGGATCATTTTGGGACTATTTTTGGGTCATTTTGGGATTGAATTTGGGTTATTTTGGGATCATTTTGGGGTTATTTTGAGATTATTTTGTAACCATTTTGGAATCATTTTGGGACCTTCTAGGGTAATTTTGGGGTCATTTTGGAATCATTTTGGGGTTATTTTGGGATTGTTTTGTTATCATTTTGGGGTCATTTTGGGATCATTTTAGGGTCATTTTAGGAACATTTTAGGGTTATTTTTGGCTTATTTTGAGATATTTTTGGGGTCATTTTGGGATCATTTTAGGATCATTATAATTTTGGAAACATTTTTGGGTCATTTTGGGATCATTTGGAATCAATTTGAGTTCTTTTAGGGATTTTTTGGTTCATTTTAGAGTAATTTTGGGATAATTTTGGGACCGTTTTGTGATCATTTTGGGGTAATTTTGAAGTCGTTTTAGGGTCATTTTGGGATCATTTTTAGATCGCTTCACTGATAGAGATAGTATGCTTGGATGTTGCTACTTAGGAAGGTTTACAGGGTTGCCACCTATCTTCCTTTTCCCTAAATATTGAGCAAGGTATGCCAATATGGGTATCAAATCAAAGATACTTTCACCCACATACCAACCATGATGTCTTTAAGATGAGTTGGCACCTAGGGTCGCCACCTAGCTGCCTTTTATTAATTTTTTTATATATTGACCGATTAGGATGAAATTTGTTTGTGGATAATATACTTTATTATAATAGTTTCTACTTGGATTTGCCACTTGAGGCGGTTTATAAAGTTGGCATCTATTTGATATTTTTTGGTAAATCTAATTTTGAAAAGTTTATGTTGGTAACTAAGAATATTGGAAAAAATGTAGGTCGGTAAGTCTATGGGACAAAATTGAAAACACTGAGCAAGCTCAAATCTATGTTGCCGCAATTATGATTCTTTCAAAAAAAAATTGACAAAATAAGCGGAGATCGCCTAATTTGGAATTTGAGCACAAATCACTATTCCAAGCTGTGTGATCAAGAAAAAATTCTAACCTCTAATAAGAAAAGCTTAGAAATATAGAGCGTTATTTTTCAAAGAGATAACATAAATGTTGAAAAACTACAAGTTAATTAATAGCTACACAGCTGAGTATCTCATGGACAAAGTTTGAGTTATTTTTGGTTTCTTTTTAGCAGAAAATTTTCAAATATTTCATTTGTTAGTCGACACAAGCATTATTCAAAACAGTGTTTCATTCATATGCGTGCTCACTTAAGAGGATTATGATGTCTGACTAAGAACAGAAAAACAAAAAAAAAAAAAAAACAAAAAAAAAAAAAAAATCCGTGCACTGTTGATACTCACGCAGCTTAAGTTTAAGACGAATATGCAAGCTCTAAAAAAGCCCCTCAGATTGAAACGTTTGTCATTGTTTGCCTAAGTACACATATGAGCAGCTGACAAAAATGTCCAAAAACTAGTACATAAAAACCCCAAAGCAGCAGAACATGCAGCAGTAATTAAAAGCGAAAGAGAATGGATGTTAAAAGAAAAAAAAAAAAAAAGATTTGTAATAAAATGAGTGGATATGAAGCGCAAAAAATATATCTCTATGAAGTTCTAGGTTTGTCAACATAAAAAAGGCATGTTTAGGAAAGAACACGAAAAAAATTGTCCTTGCAATTTTGCGCAATTTCCTCGACATAATTTTTTTCTTTCTACTTTTTTTTTTTACAGCAAAGACGCTTATTTTTTTTTTTTTTTTTTTTTGTGCTGCCTTGACACTGTCAACGACTTGCCCACTGACTCACTGACACTAGTAGTATCTAGCTGTCGCATGCTGCACTGCCATACTTAGCACTATTTCCAAGTGTTCATCATATTTGTTTTTATTTTTTTGTGTTTTTTTTTTTTTTGCTTTTTTTTGTTCATTTTCTCGTTCATTAGCATTTTTATATTCCGCCTTTTATACGCTTATGTGCTTTATTTTTTTGTGAATGCAATTTTTTCTACTCAAAGTGGTACTTTTTCGCATTGTTGTTGTTGTTGTTGTTGTTCTGCGCTTGTTAGCCATACATTTAAATATATATATTTTTTTTGCTTTTTCTTCTCGACTAATGATTGCTGTTGTTGTCTTAATTTGGCTTGTCTAACAACAGCCATACTTGCTAGCAACGCCCTGACGACAACATTAAGGCGTCGAAAAAAATCATTGCAGTGGTTTTCTAGCCTTCACATAGAAAATAAATTAGTTTATTTTCTCACTGCCTTTCTCTGGAAAATCGCATTTCATCTGGAGTATATTTTTTATACCCAGTAGTGCTAGGCAAGTTTTAATATAATGGTGCTTTTACATAGCTCTCCGGTAGGTATCTTCATTTAATTTTTTACGCTTATATCGATTTGAAGAATTTCGTTATCGTGGCGTGAATGTGCCAATTTTCCAAATTTTAGTTAAAAGGCTCTCGTGATTAACCTGTCATTTCTATACGATTCGCGAAAATCCGGGTTTTCAAAGTACAAGGAACTACCGGAATTTTGCAAATCAATCTCTAAAAATTAGGCCAGAAAAACGAATGTCCTACATATTCATCTTTAAAAATTGAATTAAAATTTTTTTTTTCAATTTTCGGTTTGCCAGAAACATGAATGTGTAGCAAAATTGTTACGTATACGTCATGGTGTCCCTTGTTGTGAACAAGACATTCATGTTTCTGACAAAACAAAAAGTTAAAAAATTTTAAAATTCAGTTTTTAAACATTTTACAAAAAATTTACTTAACTTATTAATTTATTTAACTAAAATTTTAAATTTTGCGAGAGGCATAAATTTTCAAATACGATATCCTAAAACTTGAATTTTGGCACATTCATGCTTCTGGCAAGCGAGCGACGATATATTGTTTTTTTTTTTTTAATTTTATTTTATTTTATTTTGTTTTATTTTATTTTATTTTATTTTATTTTATTTTATTTTATTTTGTTTTATTTTATTTTATTTTATTTTTTTTTATTTTTTTATTTTATTTTATTTTATTTTATTTTATTTTATTTTATATTATTTTATTTTATTTTATTTTATTTTATTTTCTTTTATTTTATTTTATTTTATTTTATTTTATTTTATTTTATTTTATTTTATTTTATTTTATTTTATTTTATTTTATTTTATTTTATTTTATTTTATTTTATTTTATTTTATTTTATTTTATTTTATTTTATTTTATTTTATTTTATTTTATTTTATTTTATTTTATTTTATTTTATTTTATTTTATTTTATTTTATTTTATTTTATTTTATTTTATTTTATTTTATTTTATTTTATTTTATTTTATTTTATTTTATTTTATTTTATTTTATTTTATTTTATTTTATTTTATTTTATTTTATTTTATTTTATTTTATTTTATTTTATTTTATTTTATTTTATTTTATTTTATTTTATTTTATTTTATTTTATTTTATTTTATTTTATTTTATTTTATTTTATCTTATTTTTTATTTTATTTTATTTTATTTTATTTTATTTTATTTTATTTTATTTTATTTTATTTTATTTTATTTTATTTTATTTTATTTTATTTTATTTTATTTTATTTTATTTTATTTTATTTTATTTTATTTTATTTTATTTTATTTTATTTTATTTTATTTTATTTTATTTTATTTTATTTTATTTTATTTTATTTTATTTTATTTTATTTTATTTTATTTTATTTTATTTTATTTTATTTTATTTTATTTTATTTTATTTTATTCAAATATTTTTTACATCACTGGCTATATAAATTAGGTCTCCTCCCCTCCCTAACAGAGACTTTCTTATTGCCTTTGCTATATTAAATATTAAATAATTTTCCGCTATTTATATATACACAAAATTAGTGCTATAGTTTCGAGTGTGTTACTTAAAATCTCTCTCTTCCAATATTATTATTTTCCATGCTCGTGAAAAAGTGCCTACTTTATATTTTTTTGCTTTTGTGGTCAGTTTATTTTTCTGCGTTTTACAGTCTGCCATTGTCAACATGAATACCTAAGAGCAGCAGCCACCAAAACAACAAAAATTAAGACAAGCGCCATGACTACTGCAGCAAAATATTACGTCAGCTACAATAGTGTTTACAATTTTTTGGTTAAACAGCGAGCGAAAAAAAAATAAATCAAATGAAAAATTCTCTTTCAAGTAATGCTACTCTACTTTAGTCGTGAATAATATTACTCATACGCCATGTCACACCACATCAGAACTGTTTACGCGCTAATGTAAGCAGTGAAATGAACATAAATATGAACATTAGGGTGTGAACGGTTTCAAAAAAGTCGAAACTTCAAAAACAGCCACAGTTCCCAGACAGCCTAAGGTTCCAAAAAAAGTCGAAACTGTAAAAATAACCACAGTTATCAGAAAGCCGCGGTTTCCAAAAACCGGTTCCACCCTAGTCATTGGTTCCAATAAGGCACTGGGCACTGTTTTCAAGTGAGCTTTTTGAAAAGTCACCGTTCGTAAAAGTGTGTTTTCAAAAGAGTGACCGATAAAAAAAGTATAGTAGTAAAAAGTCACTGTTTTGAAATAAGTCACAG
>CAXKVI010000002.1:136212653-136227653 GCA_964058755.1 Campiglossa producta
TTTGAAGCACCACCACCCGGCAAGCTTTCACTATAACAAGTTTTACCGTGATAAAAGGTTTCGGTTTTTAGTTGTGCTACATTTCGTAGAATGGTGTTCGGTTGAATTTTATTATGTCATGTTGATAATTTGCCTGGAACAATTGACTTTAATTGCATGCAATAAATTTGTAACTAGAAAAGTTTCACATTAGAATCAGCGACTGAGGGTATATGGGGCTGTTGGAGTCTGTAAGTTGACAATAGGAAAAAATTTGTAAAATTTATCTGTTTTTATATTTTTCATACCAAACGGCATGTGAACTTTCAATATTTTTTTTTTTTTTTTTTTTTTTGGTTATAGAAATATATATACATATTTCAAATCTAATAGATTTTAATCTAGATTTTGATTATTCTGTGCTACATCGATATCGATTTTATTAGTGACTTATTTTTTTTTTCTATTATATTTCCGGTTTCTAAACGATATTTTTTTAACATGAACTATCTTAATCTAACGGTTATTGGTTTTTATGGTCTTTCCAAGTTTTTAATTCCGTTTTAGAATAAGTCGATTTATCAACTTTTATTCGATATTTGCATTTTAAGCCAAAATTATTTAGACTAAGGCGATATCTATAGCTTATCAATTCCCACGATGTTTTTTTCACATCAAATTTTTTTTTATTGCATCGGCTTGGATCAAGGCACACAAAATATTTGTAATTGTTCCGGTCTTGGCGGCCTTTTAGATTTCCATCGATTTTTTTTTTTAAATTAAATACAAAAAAAAATTTTAAATATTAAAGTTTTTTTTTTTTTTAATATATCTACCCATGTGGCAACCCTGCTTGACATTGTCATATATGAAATCCGGCCGAAAATACCTTTCATTTGATACCCATATTTACATATCTAGCTCTATATTTAAAAAAATATAATCTTAAAATGTATCAAGTTGTCTGTATGCCAAATTTTATCCAATTCAGTCAAGCAGAGATATACGATACGGTTCCGGAATATACCTACGAAAAAACTAATAAATTGTGGTTAGGTGACAACTCTAAGTGGCAACCCTGCTTCAAATTATCTTATAGGGGATGCGGTCGAAAATACCTTTCATTTGATACCCATTTTGGCATATCTAGCTCTATATTTAAAAAAAAAAATTGCGATAACTGGCAACCTTGTAAACCGCCATAAGTGGCAACCCTCATCTATATAATCTTAGAATGATTCAAGTTGTCTATATGCAAAATTTTATCCAAAGCAGTGAAGCAGTTCCCGAGATATACGAAAAAATAATAATATAAACCCTGCTTGAAAATATCATATTTGGAATACGGTCGAAAATACCTTTCATTTGATACCGATATTGGCACATCTTGCTCGATATTGAAAAAAAGTAGGAATAGATGGCGTCCGTGTTAACCGCCATAAGTGGCAACACCCATGAATTTTGCTCGGCCTAACTATTACAATTTGTGCAATGTTAGCTAGATCCTAGAATTGCACCTCCTATTTGATTTGCGCAGCTAAACATCATGGTGAAAATCGCCTACTACGCCTGAAAGTCAGCTACAATTTTTATTTCCGTTGCATAATTTCCGTTGCATCATCAGCCATTTTCTCAAATTTTACTCTTAATCGAAACTTCATATCGCCGACTAAGAAGTTAACTTCAAAAACTAAAAAAATAAAAACACGGAAACGGAAACCCACAGAAAATACTTCTGACTGTGCGAGTCTTGGGGACCTTTCAAATTTCCATCAACTTTTTTCAAAAATTAGAGAAATACGCAAAAAACAGTTTCTTAAAGTAGTAAAAAAAAAAAACAAAAGAAATAAAAGAATTAATAAAAAAAAAAAAAACAAATAAATACAAAACAAATACTTAACAAAACACCAAAAAAAAATGACGTGTGGCACTCGGGGACTGCCGCGGTAAAGCTATTGCATATCACTTTTTATCAACTTATGCAATTATAATATTTATGAAAACTCAATGAGCATATTTATGACTTTAGAGCAGTGTTAACAGTATAGCCTATACAGCTCCTATTTTATTCACAACGTCACACTATTAGAAGTATAGCCTAAATGTAGGCATCGCTTACAGAACCAATTTTTATGTAATGTAATGTACAGCTCCAATTTATGTAATCGGCCTGTTGCTAACATCAGTACAACGTCATACTGTTAGTAGTATAGCCTAAATGTAGGCAACGCTTACAGATCCAATTTTAATGTAATGTAATGTACAGATCCAATTTTATGTAATCGGCCTGCTGCTAACATTAATACAACGTCATATGCTCAAATGTAGGTAACGCTTATATTTATTTTTGTCAAGATATGTTGCTAACGCCGAACCTTTTAACATTGAAAAAAGTCCGTTACGAACTTTTTTAACATGAACATTTTTTTCATTTCACTCCCACCGCCAAGGCCTGTGATAAAATTTATACAATAGTTAAAAAAAAAAAAAAAAAACTTGAAAAATCTTATAAAATACACTAATTTCCTAACTGGTTTATTTCACATACCTCACACATACATACATAGGTATGCCGCTGCACTAATTTGAATATTCGTTTAGTTTCGTTCATATTCTATGAAGCGCATTTCGCGCATTATTTACAATTTATTCATTATTTGCTAAACGATTTTCACTCATTATTGGTCTAAGCGTTATTCATACCCTGCATAATTATCTATACATTTCACGAACATGAAATAGTGTAGCAACTTTTATGCGATGTTTATAAGTAGCAAAGGAAAAGAGATGAACTCACCTAAAAGTTATTAAGCAGGCATGTCCAGCCTTTTGGTGCCCTACAACAAGAAACCAACTTCGCAAGAAAAATTAAGTTTTACTGGTTTAGTTTTTGTTTTCTTAGTTCAATAAAAAAAATGTCTAATAATTTTTTGTGATTCCAGGAACGATGTGGTTGTAAATATTATGAGATTGTTGTCATATGGCCCAGTAAGTTGAAATACCTGCACACCCCTGGGATTAGGTATAACGCTTTCTTAGCTACTTACTACCTGACCAATTATTATATCAGAATATTATAATTTTTATCCAAGCCGCATACAGCTCTAACCTTTCTTGTTCTCCTTTTTTTTTTATGTGTCACATTTCACGAGCCACTACGTTGTTGTTGAGTTTGTGGTGAAGTTTTGAAATTTTTGCTTTGCGGTCATTTGTGAATGTAAACGTTTTGAATCGTTTAAAATTTAGCCAATGATGCAAAATTAAATAGCAATGAATTTTAATTATTGGTTTTTGTAATGAATGTAAAATTTGATGAGAGCTAAAAATTATGCATAGTTAATGGTCATAATTTAGTTGAATCGAACCGGCGGAATGAACAATGGGCGATATGAGTAATGAGTGGGTATCTATGTAAGTACCACGTACCATTATGCCTACCTACTGGTTAAAAGCATCGAAATTAATAAATACTTATTTATGGGCATATGAGTTTGCAAATGCAGGTGCTAAATTGTTATTATTTGCGGAGATTTTGGTAAAAATTTAAATTAATAAATTTATCAAATTTTTAAATATTTATTATTTTATTATTTAGGTACTCTTTTGGTTGGCAGTATAGGAAAATTTGACTTCAAGGCACAAAAACAAGGGCTTTAAAAATAAAATTGTAGGGAGTTTTTTTGTAAGAATTTGGCTCAAAAACTACTTAACCGATTTTACCAAATTTTGACAGTTTATGCCTTGGATAAGTCCTCTCGCTAGCTCTCGTTGGATAAGATAAAATAAAAAATAAAAATAAATTTAATTAATTAAATAAAAAAAAAAAATTTAAAAATTAAAAAAAAAAAAATTTAAAAAAAAAAACAAAAAAAATAAATAAAAAATAAATAAATTAAATAAAAAATAAATAAAATAAAACAAAATTAAGTAAAATAAAACAAAAAAAAAACGAAAAAAAATGAAAGACAATAAAAAAACAAGTAACGAAAGCTGTCTTCGGCTATATATCTTTAATGAAATTTAAAAATTAAAAAAAAAAAAATTAAAAAAAAAAAAAAAAAAAAATTAAAAACAATAAAAAAAAAACAAGTAACGAAAGCTGTCTTCGGCTATATACCTTTCATGATAAGCGTCACGATTTTCACTGTTCGATCCCCAGTACAGCCTGTGTGAATTACACTTTACCTTAGACCGAAATTATCGGAACTATGTGGGGGCGATATGTTATATTGGGCCAATCTCATTGATTTTAGCCATCGACATTTCATATTCTAAAAGAGCAATAGTTACGAAATTTCACGTTCCTACCTATATAATTACAGGAGTTATCTACCAAAATCCGTTTATCGGAACAATCGATTGTATGGGAGCTATATGTAATATCGATCCGATCTTGCTGGTTCCAACAAATGATTTCTATAATAGAAAATGGTGGCCGCTTACCAAATTTCAGCCAAATATCTCAAAAACTAAGGGAGTAGTTTGAGTTCAAATAGACAGGTGGACAGACGGACATGGCTAAACCAACTCATCTTGCCATCCTGATCATTTCAGTATACTTATTGATGGGTCCATCTCTTCTTCTTCTTCTCAAACTTACGAACCTCGGACCAAAGTTATAATATAATTTCATCTTCATGAAAGGTATAAAAATGAAAAAAAAAATTAATTAACAAAAAAAAAAAAAAAAAAAGTAAAAGGAAATAAAAAAAATAAATAAAACAAAATAAATTAGATAAAAAAATAAATTAAATACAAAAAAAACGAAAATAAAAAATTTAATAAATAATAAATAAATAAAACAAAATAAAATATATAATAAAGAAAAAAAAAAAAAAAAAATAAATAAATAAAATAAAAAACCTAAAAGAAATAAAAAAAATAAAAATAAAATAAAAGAAATAAAAAAAAATAAAATAAAATAAAAAAAAAAAGTAAAATAAAATAAAATGAAAATAGAGTAAAAATCAAATCTCCTCCATATTTGTATACGTGTCGAGAGTAAGACTTGAATACCCAACTAAGACAGAAAAAAAAAATAAATAAAAAAAAATAAAAGGAAGTAAAAAAAAATAAATAAAACAAAATAGATTAGATAAAAAAAATAAAATAAATTAAAAAACACGAAAATAAAAAATATTTATTAATTTTATAATAAATAAATAAAACAAAATAAAAATATAATAAATAATAAATAAATATAAAAAAATGATAAAATAATATAAAAAATAAAGTAAAATAAAAAACCTAAAAGAAATTAAAAAAAAAAAAAAAAAAAAAATGAAAATGGAGTAAAAATCAAATCTCCTCCATATTCGTATACGTGTCGAGAGTAAGACTTGAATACCCCACTAAGACCGCTTCTTTTTGGTACAGCATTACTTTTCTGTTGAATTTCTATCTCTTATTTTAATGTCAAAATAAAAAGTTCAAATTAAAGGAAATACGTTCGAGTTCGTTAGCACAATTAAAACTAATTTGAAAATCTTAGCAACGCTAAAATGTAGATTTGTAATTTAAAACAGATTTTAGCACTTTTTGTTGAGTTAGGCTATACTTTCACATTTGTATGTAGATATAGAAAAGCAATCTCTGTATGCAAAGTAATCACAAACAAACTCGCTAAGCACTATGGCACACAAGTTGCCATTACGACGCTAATGTGCGCGCCATAGCACCATAGTTACGCCACAGAAGGCTTATAAACATTAACCTACATAGCTCACATAGCAATATACTATATGTATTTAAGTATGTTTTAACATAAAATTACACATTCAAAAAATACTTGCATACAAACGTAAATTTAGAGTATTCAGAGCACTCAAAGTACATCAAACCATTGCTTACATTATCATTATGTTTAGATGCGCGCACACAGTAACTTTAATTTAATTAACATAATCACAATTACAGTGATGAGCAAAAGAGCGTTGCCACTGCCGACGACCCAGCGACAATGATGCTTCATCTAAACACATGCAAACATAGCCACATTCACTGGCTAGTGGCGTCGTAATCAGTTGGCTCTAATGACACTCGAATGCCACCTACATATCGGTCTAGGCGCTTTGGGTGCAATTAACTTTTAGTTACTATCAAACGCTCTTACTTTTCCATGACTACCTTTACTAACAACAAGAAAAAAAAATATGAGGCCCGCTTTGCCATCAAGAGATTGCGTTTTGGACATTCATCCGCTTAGTTGGCGCATTGTCTAGGTGTAATTATATATGTTTGTATGTATGTATGTGTGTATGACTGTGTATTTTCTCACATTTGTTGCTATATACTTTCCTGCATTTGTGTGTCTCCACTCACTTTTTGTTTATGTTCATTGTGATTTAATAAGTTCAACATTTCTTGTCAACTGACCTAAACACTAAAGCCAACTTAAATACAAATACAAACAGATTTGTTCTTGTAGTTAGCTTGGTATAAAGTATTAATCCAGCTGACCACCGGTGACAGCATTACTTAAGGTTTAACGTCTATTACTTACTATTCATATTTAAGTTTCAGCGCATGTAATGATAATAGCAGTACGTAGATGGAGCATTCCATGAAAAAAAAATTTATAAATAAAAGAAAAAAAAAAAAAAGAAAAAAAATAAAACAAAAAAAAATAACAAAAAAAAATTTATACAAAAAAATTAAACACAAAATAAAATAAAATTTAATTAAAAAAAAAAAAAAATGTATAAAAAAAAAATTGAAAAATACCGTCCGAAGTAGCAACACCCACATGGAAAGTCTTAAAACGAAGCATACTATGAAAAAAAAAAAAAATTATAAATAAAAAAAAAAAAAAAATAAAAAAACATTTATACAAAAAAATTGAACAAAAAATAAAATAAAATTTAATTTAACAAAAAAAAATTAAAAAAAAATGATGATAGCAGTACGTAGATGGGGCATTCCATGAAAAAAAAAAATAATAAAAGAAAAAAAAAAATAAAAAAAAATAAAACAAAAAAAAAAATAACAAAAAAAAAATGTATACTAAAAAATTAAACACAAAATAAAATAAAATTTAATAAAAAAAAAAATTAAAAAAAAAATTGTATAAAAAAAAAAACAAATTGAAAAATACCGCCCGAAGTAGCAACAGCCACATGGAAAGTCTTAACAGGAAGCATACTATCACTATGCGAAATTTGATCCAAAATGCTTTACGAAGGAATACATAAAATGGGGTTAGGCGGCAACCCCAGAAGATATTTTAGAAGGTGTAACCCCGTAAAGCGCCAGAAGGACAAAACCTTAATATAAAGTCTTAGATTAAAGCATACTACTACCAGACTCAAAACAAATCCCTTTTGCGGTTCACGAAATATTGTTCGACATACGAAGGAACACATAAAATGGAGTTAGGTGGCAACCCTAGGTCTGAACCTTGCTATAAAAATATTTTAGTTGGAATAGGGCCGAAAATAACTTGTATGCCCATTTTTGACATTGGAGCCTAGAAAATGAGGAATGTAACAATCAATACCAATTGAAAAAAAACCATTTTTCATGAAACGCCCCCTATGTGTGAGTTTGCTTGCGCTTAAATGTGTGTGGGCGTGAGCTTAGCTTCTTTGTTTGTCTTCTTTATTACACTTTATTTTCTTTTGTTTGGCTTATTCGCTCTCGCTGGATAGCTAACCGCTCTGTTCTTAACCCTTCGATGTGTTCTTACAACGTACCCTCTCCGATTTTCAATAGGCGAAAAAAAACAACGCAAATCAGTAAAAATCTAGCGCACTTGGGCTATCATGGATGGGTAAAAGAACATTACACTTTCGTGTTGACTTTACTGGCTCAGCATACTTTGCTCGAATTTTATGTTGCTGCTGGTGCTTTTGCGGGCGCTGTTGTAATCGTTATTACCGCAACTATGTATGTGTATGTATTGGCACAACTACTTATAGTTTTTTTCTTCTTCTTTTTAACCTTATATCATTACCATTTTTATGATTATTTTTCAAGGGTCAGTGATTTAATAGTTGATGTTGACGTGGGAATTTTTCGTTTGATTGTGGTCATAAAAGCGTACAAAATTGCTGTTCTTATGAGCGGAGAAGATTTTATTTGAAAGTGTATACGACATTTTGCCATTTTTTTTTTTGGAAACATAAAATTTTTCGAAATAAAAACTACTCTCTCAATGGTTCCTCCCTCTTGTGTGGGATTACTTTGATGAAAAGACAAAAATACAAAAAAAAAACAGCGTGTAGCCAGTACACGTGAAAGCAGTTAACTTCTTAAATTCATAAATAACGAAATAGTAATAAATAATAAAAAAATTGCGGTAAGGTGGCAACCCTATTTAAAATTTTCATATTTAGAATACAGTCGAAAATACCTTTCATTTGATACCCATATGGGCATATATAGCTCTATATTAAAAAAAAAATTGGGATAGATGGCAACCTGTAAAACGCTCTAAGTGGCAACACCCATGTATATAATCTTAGAATGAATCAAATTGTCTCTATGCCAAATTTTATCCAAATTGGTGAAGCAGTTCCCGAGATATATGAGAAAATAAATAAAATGCGTTTAGGTGGCAACGCTAAGTGGCAACCCTGCTTGAAATTATCTTTTTTGGAATACGGTCGAAAATACCTTTCATTTGATACTGATATTGTCATATCTAGCTCTATATTAGAAACAAATTAGAATAGATGGCAACCCTGTAAACCGATCTAAGTGGCAACACCCATGTATATGATCTTAGAATGAATCAAATTGTCTCTATGCCAAATTTTATCCAAATTGGTGAAGCAGTTCCCCGAGATATATGAGAAAATAAATAAATTGCGTTTAGCTGGCAACCCTAAGTGGCAAACCTGCTTGAAATTATCTTTTTTGGAATACGTTCGAAAATACCTTTCATATAATACCCATGTGGGCATATCTAGCTCTATATTTAAAAAAAATTGGAGTAGATGGCAACCCTGTAAACCGCTCAAAGTGGCAACACCCATGAATTCTGCTCGGTTAGACAATATTGGTTAGACAACATTCATTAAGCCTTGATATTTGTTTTGTAGATTTCACAGTGCATAATGATGACTTAATACATGAACCTTTTCGCCAAGCGGGCCATTCCAGAGTAATCAAGAATTGAGACGATTTTCTGGTTTTACCCTCAAGAATCTGTATTTATCTTTGTGCTTTATAGATTTTTGGAGTTTTGACAAAATTTCTAAGTTGCAAGAAATAACGGCCCACTAGAGGTAAAGTTTTAGTCAAGGGGAATTTCCGATTTCGTTAGAATTCTTAAAGCCCTCGCTGTGTGTTGTATATATGTATGTATATGTATTGGTGTGTTAAATGTTGATTTGTTTGTACATTTATTTGTCATATGCAGCATGCGACACTTTATCGCACCGCAAGCGTTTCCGTACATACACTAGACGTATGTAACCCCCTTATACGAAACATAGCTCAAATCTATTATTACCGAGTTGAAAAAGATCGCACCCGAAATACTTTGAACTATCTTGATAGCAGCTAACTTTGTAAATTTTAATTCTAGAGCCAATAATAACGACTAAACTTCCATAGCCTTTCCGAAAACGGGGACGTAGGAAAACGAAGCTTGCCTTAACTAGTTGCGATTTTGAAATTATATTTTGAGACCACTTTTCCAACTCCGTTTCAAATGAATACAGCTGTTTTTTCATGTATTGCCTTTGGTGCACCGTGTTGCACTTTGTTGTATTATATGCCTTCCAGCGGTTTTGTCCTTGTGATATTTCTGCGCGCTACGAGTACGAGTATTGTACGTAGATATACAAACAACTCTCCAAATAACATTTTACTCGACATATTTCCTGCCATTTCAAACTCAACTTGTCTAACCATTTAACCAGTTGTAGTTGTTGTTGTAGATGTACTATAGTAGTAGTCTATGTAGCTGTTTTGAGCTGCTGGTGATTGCATTTGCAACATGTCATATAATCGTGTATGGCAGGCATTCACGCAAGTTCGCATGACCCAGGAGGAAACTAAAGAAGGAAAAAACAAGTAGAAAAAAAATTGTAGAAAAAATAAAATAACATAAAAGAAAATATATTGAAAAAAATAAAACATCATTAATTAAAAAAAAGAAAAAGAAAAGAAAATATAAAAAAATTAAATAAAATAAATAGAAATAAATAACAATAAAGTAAAATAAAAAAAAAAATAAAAAAGAAAAGAAAAAAAAAATAATATAAAATAAATCAAAACAAAAAACAAAAAAAAAAAAATAAAACAATATAAAAATAAAATAAAATAAAATAATATAAAACAAAATAAAATAAAATAAAATAAAATAAAATAAAATAAAATAAAATAAAATAAAATAAAATAAAATAAAATAAAATAAAATAAAGTAAAATAAAATAAAACAAAATAAAATAAAGTAAAACAAAATAAAATAAAATAAAATAAAATAAAATAAAATAAAATAAAATAAAATAAAATAAAATAAAATAAAATAAAGTAAAATAAAATAAAATAAAATAAAATAAAATAAAATAAAATAAAATAAAATAAAATAAAATAAAATAAAATAAAATAAAATAAAATAAAATAAAATAAAATAAAATAAAATAAAATAAAATAAAATAAAATAAAATAAAATAAAATAAAATAAAATAAAATAAAATAAAATAAAATAAAATAAAATAAAATAAAATAAAATAAAATAAAATAAAATAAAATAAAATAAAATAAAATAAAATAAAATAAAATAAAATAAAATAAAATAAAATAAAATAAAATAAAATAAAATAAAATAAAATAAAATAAAATAAAATAAAATAAAATAAAATAAAATAAAATAAAATAAAATAAAATAAAATAAAATAAAATAAAATAAAATAAAATAAAATAAAATAAAATAAAATAAAATAAAATAAAATAAAATAAAATAAAATAAAATAAAATAAAATAAAATAAAATAAAATAAAATAAAATAAAATAAAATAAAATAAAATAAAATAAAATAAAATAAAATAAAATAAAATAAAATAAAATAAAATAAAATAAAATAAAATAAAATAAAATAAAATAAAATAAAATAAAATAAAATAAAATAAAATAAAATAAAATAAAATAAAATAAAATAAAATAAAATAAAATAAAATAAAATAAAATAAAATAAAATAAAATAAAATAAAATAAAATAAAATAAAATAAAATAAAATAAAATAAAATAAAATAAAATAAAATAAAATAAAATAAAATAATATAAAATAAAATAAAGTAAAATAAAATAAAATAAAATAAAATAAAATAAAATAATTTAAAATTTAGGTAAATAAATATTTTGTTCTTCATTTAAAACTAAACATCCAGCCAGCAATACATAAATTTCCCTACTGGCTTTTTTTTCAACTTACACCCACTTTCCCATAAATGACATTCTATGAGAACTTTCATGTAAGCTGAAAGCTCCATACCGCCTGTGAGCTAGCAAATACTTTTGTTTTATTGTACACATTCACATATGTATACATTTCATCCATGTATCTTTACTGGTGCACTTTTCCTTCTGGTTTTTTGTTATCCGTTTTTTTCGTACGCTCTTCCTTATTTTGCTGTTGGCAACTTCAACTTGGTTGCATGCGATGCGTAAGAGCTTTGCTAATATTTGCTAATACCAACTGTCGTCTGATAAAATGTTGACAGTGATTAAATGTGGCTCTAGCAAAAACAAAAACACGAATAACAAACGCAACACAAAATTTTGCTTTTGAGCAGCAAATCTGACAACCAACTAAATCAATGTGAAAGAGCTTGTTGCAAGTAGACGGCGGAAGGAAGGAAGTGGCATTTTTTTATACAGAAAGCAACCAACCAAAGAAATATCCATATGAATAAGAGATGAAATTATGAGAGAATGTGATAACAGAGTGTATAAACGATGAGGAGTTAAAGGAATTCGTTCAAAATAAAAAGGTGACGGAAAGTGGCGGATAAGAAATATGAATTTGTATGATTGTATCTTAATGCTTATGGTTAAAGCTCTTCAGAATTTTAGGAATTTGTTTGATGCTTACTTATCAGATTATGATGAAATTCAATCTTATGCTAACCTAATTCAGAAAACGTGCATGCTCTTTTCAATGAATTTTGCGTTATGATAAAAGTATTGTTATCTAGATATAAGACAGTTTTGAGAATCAGCAGTCGATGGCCAAGGTTGTATGTATGTATGTGCTCAGAAAACTTGTACTGTATGTCGAACCAACTCAAGAGATCATCATCAGCTAAACTAAGGGCAAAAAGGAGTTTACTGTTGAAGTTACTGTTAAGGTTACGGTTAAGCTAACTGTTAAGGTTACTGTTAAGGTTACGGTTAAGGTAACTGTTAAGGTTACGGTTAAGGTAACTGTTAAGGTTACGGTTAAGGTAACTGTTAAGGTTACGGTTAAGGTTACTGTTAAGGTTGCTGTTAAGGTAACTGTTAAGGTTACTGTTAAGGTTACTGTTAAGGTTAATGTTAAGGTTACTGTTAAGGTTACTGTTAAGGTTACTGTTAAGGTTACTGTTAAGGTTACTGTTAAGGTTACTGTTAAGGTTACTGTTAAGGTTACTGTTAAGGTTACTGTTAAGGTTACTGTTAAGGTTACTGTTAAGGTTACTGTTAAGGTTACTGTTAAGGTTACTGTTAAGGTTACTGTTAAGGTTACTGTTAAGGTTACTGTTAAGGTTACTGTTAAGGTTACTGTTAAGGTTACTGTTCAGGTCAAGGGCAAAGAAAACGTGAAAAACAAAGGAAACTTGAAAGTGAAAGGGAGAGAGAGACAGCGATATAACATCAGATAGAAAATGGAAATAAGAAAATACAAACAATACCAACAATTGGCAAAGTAATAAGAAAGCCAAAAGTAAACAAAACTAAAAAAGGCCGAATCAAAAGAATAGAATCCACGCTGTCAAGTTTGAATTATCATTCTTGATTTGAACACAACGAAGGTAAAAAGAGACAAGAAAAATTAGAAAAAAAGCATGGGAAATTATATGGAATGCGTATTAATAAATAAAAGTGTTGCAAAAAAATTAATATATATTTAACAAAAAGGTGATACAATAAAAAAATACCTACATACATACCTGTGCTGCGTTGAACATTGGAAAAACTGAAATAAACGTGTGGAAAGCAGCAACAAACCATTTTTAATTGCTGCCGGCAAATTTATGCCTGCCACATGAGTCATTTTGGGTTTTTTCATTTCAGTGTGCCATGTAGGCTGCGTGATACGTTCACAATTTATAAATGTATATTTTTACACACGTTCATATGTATAAACAATTTTATACATAATGCCTTTTTTCTGCACATTCTTTCGCAGCACTTTTGTTTGCCATACAATTTTCAGTGAAATTGAGTGAGAACGGATATGCAATACATTAAGCAAAAGTAGCTGAAGATAATTGCGCATGTATGTGTAGGTATGCTATGTGGAATTGTTTGTGTTGTAGGTGTACGAGTAGCAAATCTGCTGAAAGAACTGCAAAACAAAAAAGCCGGGAAATTCTGCCAATTTCACAAGTGCAACGAAGTGTGGCATGATCATCAGACATAGTGAAGGCACAGTAAATAGTAAAAACAACAAGAACAACGACGCTCAAATACTCTTGCATATTTATTTCTTAACATGCCTGGCTTCTTTCTATAGTAATTCTGTTTCTTGTTCCATTTATTATCTACTTATTGTCATACATAACCGTGCTGCATATTTGTATATTTACTTTGATTTTATTGCTGTGCTGGAATATTACTACTCTGCTTTTTGTTCACAGTAAAACAATGCTGTGAATTTTTGCTGGCAACAGCTGTATCTTATGTAGGGGAGTAGCAGCAGCAAATTGCAGTAAACAAATAAATTCTTACTCCAGTTTGCGGATTTGTGTGTTTGTAGGTGGGTGTAAATAATTTTTTTCGCCTGCTCCCAGCCGTATTAATTTCAAATGTTCATTTTCACGTATATAGTAATGAGAAAAATTTGAAGAGCGCTTGAAACTGAATAGTATATGCTCAGTTGTAGAACAAATATGTGTTACGGTTGTCTCATAGGTAAAACTTAATTTTTGCTGTGAAGATTACTGTTAAGGTTAATGTTAGGTTACCGTTAAGGTTACTGTTAAGATTACTGTGAAGATTACTGTTAAGGTTAATGTTAAGGTTACTGTTAAAGTTACTGTTAAGATAACTGTTAAGGTTAATGTTAAGGTTACTGTTAAGGTTACTGTTAAGATAACTGTTAAGGTTATTGTTAAGGTCACTGTTAAGGTTACTGTTAAGGTAACTGTTAAGGTTACTGTTAAGGTTACTGTTAAGGTTACTGTTAAGGTTACTGTTAAGGTTACTGTTAAGGTTACTGTTAAGGTTACTGTTAAGGTTACTGTTATGGTTAGTGTTAAGGTTACTGTTAAGGTTACTGTTAAGGTTACTGTTAAGGCTACTGTTAAGGTTACTGTTAAGGTTACTGTTAAGGTTACTGTTAAGGTTACTGTTAAGGTTACTGTTAAGGTTATTGTTAATGTATTGCTTAAGGTTACTGTTAATGTTACTGTGAAGGTTACTGTTAAGCTTACTGTTAAGGTTACTGTTAAGGTTACTGTTAAGGTTACTGTTAAGGTTACTGTCAAGGTTACTGTTAAGGTTACTGTTAAGGTTACTGTTAAGGTTACTGTTAAGGTTACTGTTAAGCTTACTGTTAAGGTTACTGTTAAGGTTACTGTTAAGGTTACTGTTAAGGTTACTGTTAAGGTTACTGTTAAGGTTACTGTTAAGGTTACTGTTAAGGTTACTGTTAAGGTTACTGTTAAGGTTACTGTTAAGGTTACTGTTAAGGTTATTGTTAATGTATTTCTTAAGGTTACTGTTAAGGTTACTGTTAAGGTTATTGTTAAGGTTATTGTTAAGGTTATTGTTAATGTATTTCTTAAGGCTACTTTACATATTTCATTGAAAGGGTAACTTAGCTTCATGTTG
This sequence comes from Campiglossa producta, assembly GCA_964058755.1. Classification (NCBI taxonomy): domain Eukaryota; kingdom Metazoa; phylum Arthropoda; class Insecta; order Diptera; family Tephritidae; genus Campiglossa; species Campiglossa producta. The sequence continues at coordinate 136,227,616 of CAXKVI010000002.1, forward strand.
TACTAGTAAACAGGTTTGCGATCACAACTGAGTATACA
>CAXKVI010000002.1:136230153-136292653 GCA_964058755.1 Campiglossa producta
TAAAATAAAATAAAATAAAATAAAATAAAATAAGATAAAATAAAATAAAATAAAATAAAATAAAATAAAATAAAATAAAATAAAATAAAATAAAATAAGATAAAATAAAATAAAATAAAATAAAATAAAATAAAATAAAATAAAATAAAATAAAATAAAATAAAATAAAATAAAATAAAATAAAATAAAATAAAATAAAATAAAATAAAATAAAATAAAATAAAACAAAATAAAATAAAATAAAATAAAATAAAATAAAATAAAATAAAATAAAATAAAATAAAATAAAATAAAATAAAATAAAATAAAATAAAATAAAATAAATTAAAATAAGTTAAATTAAAATAATAAAATTAATAAATTAAAATAAAATAAAATCAAATAAAAAAATAAGAATAAAAAAAATAAAAAAAAATTATAAAATACAAAAAAATAAAAAAATAAAATAATATAAAAAAAGGGCATGTGACACTCGGTAAAGCTATTGCATATCACTTTTTATCAACTTATGCAATTATAATATTTATGAAAACTGAATAAGCATAGGCGGCCGCCGTGGTGTAGCGGTTAAGTGTTCGGCCTTCTACGCCGAGTCGTGGCGGTTCGATGCCCGGCAAAAGTAACATCAAAAATTATTTAGAAAAAGGATTTTTCTAAACGGGTTCGCCCCTCGGCAGTAGTTTGGCAAACTCTCCGGGTGTATTCCTGCCATGAGAAGCTTCTCAGCAAAAAACTCATTTGCTGGCAAGTGCCGTTCGGAGTCGGCAAAAAACTGTAGGTCCCGCCAACTTGTAGGAAAAACTCAAAAAGCAACACACCACAAGCTGGAAAGAGAAGCTCGGCTAAAAATCTCGTTAGAGGTTATGATAACCTGTTGGTATATCGCCGCCATCAGTTGTTGGTGTTGTTGTTGAATGAGCATATTTATGACTTTAGAGCAGTACAGCCTTAACCTGTTAACAGTATAGCCTATACAGCTCCTGTTAGTAGTATAGCCTAAATGTAAGCAACGCTTACAGATCCCATTTTAATGTAATGTAATGTACAGCTCCAATTTTATGTAATCGGCCTGCTGCTAACATCAGTACAACGTCATACGCCTAAATGTGGGCAACGCTAATATTTTTTTTTGTCAAGTTATGTTGCTAACGTCGAACCTTTTAACATTGAAAAAAGTCCGTTACGAACTTTTTTAACATTAATATTTTTTTCATTTCACTCCCACCGCCAAGACCTGCGATAAAATCTATGCAATAGCTTAAAAAAAATTTAAAAAATAAAATAAAATAATATAACTTTAAAAATTTTGCGACTAGTTAGTCGAAAAATTTGTATCAAATTATTCTTTTGAGTTTTTGGCGAAAACAAGTTGAAAAATGCAACAAATATTACTAAATACGATGATTGCAATTTCGTTCTTGTTGAAGGATCTTATCAAACCGTTGCATCCATTACTCCGAACACTGCTTAGTGTGCCTGCTGGCAAATTGCAACTATGTTTTCGCCTTTTTTTGTTGTTGCTACTTTTATTAAACTTTGTTATTCATACCTAAGTGTATATACATAAAATAAAATAAAATTACGTGAAAAAAAAATAAATAAAAAAAAGAAAATATAATAAAATAAAATAAAATTAAAATAAATAAAATAAAATATAATGAAATAAAAAAAAAAAAAATAAAAAAAAAAATTAATAAAAACAAAATAGAACGAAATAAATGAAAGAAATGAAATCAAATAACATAAAAAAATAAAAAAAAAAACAAAAAAAAAAAATAAAAAAATAAAAAAAAAAATAAAAAAAAATAAAAATAAAATAAAATTAAGCAAATCAAAATAAATAGAAATTAAAAATAAAAAATAAAGCAGACTGAAAGAAAATATAATAAAACAAAAAAAAAAAAAACAAAAAAAAAAATAATATAAAAAAGATTTAAATAAAATAAATATCTATGTAAGTGAAGGCGTACTTCTTTTAATTTCCCCAAATTTTCTATGTGTAATATAACATTCTTTATTACATACGTAAAATTGCAAATGTCATTTGTTGATTTCCGTTTTAGCGCTAATCGACACAATTTATTTTCCAATACCCTTGAGTACTGAAGTTTAAGTGTTTTGAATAAAAAGTTGCTGCTTATCTATGAATTTTCAATTTCCACAGCTGCATAAAAGCTTTCAAATCATAAAATTTCAATCATCTTGGGAACTCATTAATTACATTAATTTTCAAGAAACAGGAAATGCAAAAACAATTTATTTAACTGATTGCGATAATAATATAGCTTAATACAAGAAAATGTTTCTAAAGTTGTGCAGATATTAGGGAGGTTCAAATTTTATCTGATAACGGTTTGGTATTGTTTCCAAAACTTTTGGATTTTTCAGAATCTCTTCGTTCTTATCTCCAAAATCATTTCCGCATCAAAGATCAGTAATGCGGTCGGCACTGGTATTGAAATACCTACCTGTACCCCGTTTCTGTATAAAATCGACAATATTCTCGATTTTCTTGTCATCACACTCGACACGATTCAAAATTGAAAAAAAAAAAAATTTAATCACCACCCCAAAAGCAAGTGAAAAATCGACAAAATTTTTATTTTTCAATAGGAAAAGGAAAAGGAAAAGTGAGTGTGACGTCATTATGACATCAAATCGAATATTTCAGTCGAGACGATCGATCGAACTTAATTACAGAAACGGGTTACTGATCACTTTTCCTCTCGCTCTAGTCATACCAATACCTCTGGAAAATGTCTCGCTGATTTCCTCGCTCTATTGAGTTCATGAGTACAGGTTGTGTTCCAGTTTTGAACAAGTTGAAGATAAGGACTTTTGCTCTCGCCAAAATTTGTCTCAGGCCTATATCTCCACTGAGCTATGTCTTTAACACCCAAACATTATTATTATTGAGCTTACACCAAAGTAGACATAATATGTAAATTTATCAGATACCTTAGATAGCAGCACCTTCGCTTCAAATTCCAACTTTTCTCACGTTCACGCAATTTCATTTCATTTAAGTTAGTCGATTCACCGATTTTTACTCATCATCAAATCTTACAGAAAAAAAAAAAAAAAAAAAAAAAAAAATGTTGTCTACATTGTTTGTCCCATCCGCTGCTATAGAGAAAAATCGCTATTCTGATAGAAAAAATTACGCGTGCAAAATTTTGAGCAGCTGCGCGAAAATATTCGATTTTTCTACCATCACACAATTTAATATGCTTAAGGCGAAATGAGAACAATAAATAGATGTCATCGACACCATTACGATACGGTAGATGAATGTAAGCAGCCTAAATATGTAGATGAACACGTTCAGATAACTAAGTGTCTGTCATAAGTACGAGTATAGTTAACTCTGTATAGACATGTAAGTAGAACGACTTTCTATTTTCTTGTCTGTTCAACAACGTTATCCCTGCTTCTTTTCATTGTTCTTAGATACCATGAAAATGCTTTTCTAATTTTCCACCGCCTCTGCAATCAAATCAATAAAAATCAGAGGGAAGTAAAAAAAGTGTTAGCATATTAAAGCAACAAAAATAACAATGAATAATGTGACGCATTTGGAACATCTGTTTGGAATACAGCACCAACCTGGAGCGTGAGGATGTTAACGTTGGGAACTATTATATATACCAAATAGCTGACACCTGAAATTGAGTTGAAATTCCGGTCATAAAGCGAAAGTTACACAAAATTGTATACATCGAAGTGCCTTAAATTTTGCATTTTTTGTCTGTCTATCTTAAAGTTTGTGCACGCATCACTCAAAAACTACTGCATGGAATTTAATTAAATTTTTCCTAGGTACTGCTAGAAGTTCAGCTCAAATTATAAAAAAAATGTTACTGCCTGTTGACGAAGCCTCTTACAACCACAGCCGTTTAATTTTAAGTAAAATGCGAATAGATAAAAACATGCTCAAACGCAAAAGCTACTTGGATTCAAAAAAGCTACTTGGATTCCTTCTTTTTCCTTGTTAACTTCGCAGTCGATGAAAAAGTTCTTGATATTTCCCAACTTATTCACCTCATTGCTGCTAGCTCTTTCACTTTTTCCTGTTATTATTATTTTTGTTTGTAGTATATCCATATTTATTTACAAAATATGGCAATGTGTTGGGCGTACTTCATATTTATTTCTCATTTGGCCTGAGGTTTTTGATTTTTATCATGGATGTGTAATAACTACTTCAACACCTCGTTTGCCAACTTAACAAGTCAAAGTGTTATGTGTTCTTGTAGGAAAAACAATTTTGACATATCACACGTACAATCTAAATAAACACTTAGACTGGCTAGAGAACATAACAGAAATTTCTGACTACATACAATTTTACTTTTTAGCTTATAAATAAATTCATAATTATGTTTGTATGAACATATGTTCAGTAAAATACATATATAATATGCTGGAGGGAAAATATCTGGCTCTGAATTAGTGAGCTTATGGTGCTCTCGAAGGGTGCAAGCTTTCGTTAGATAGTTATTGTAGGCCTACCCTTCAGGAGTAGCATTGTTACAGCAAAAAAAATTAACCCGGAACACAGGATTCCTGGATTTCATTTAAGCTTACTTTATTTTATTTTATTTTATTTTATTTTTTTTTTATTTTATTTTATTATATTTTATTTTATTTTATTTTATTTTATTTTATTTTATTTTATTTTATTTTATTTTATTTTATTTTATTTTATTTTATTTTATTTTATTTTATTTTATTTTATTTTATTTTATTTTATTTTATTTTATTTTATTTTATTTTATTTTATTTTATTTTATTTTATTTTATTTTATTTTATTTTATTTTATTTTATTTTATTTTATTTTATTTTATTTTATTTTATTTTATTTTATTTTATTTTATTTTATTTTATTTTATTTTATTTTATTTTATTTTATTTTATTTTATTTTATTTTATTTTATTTTATTTTATTTTATTTTATTTTATTATATTTTATTTTATTTTATTTTATTTTATTTTATTTTATTTTATTTTATTTTATTTTATTTTATTTTATTTTATTTTATTTTATTTTATTTTATTTTATTTTATTTTATTTTATGTTATTTTATTTTATTTTATTTTATTTTATTTTATTTTATTTTATTTTATTTTATTTTATTTTATTTTATTTTATTTTATTTTATTTTATTTTATTTTATTTTATTTTATTTTTTTATTTTATTTTATTTTTTTTATTTTATTTTATTTTATTTTATTTTGTTTTATTTTATGTTATTTTATTTTATTTTATTTTATTTTATTTTATTTTATTTTATTTTATTTTATTTTATTTTATTTTATTTTATTTTATTTTATTTTATTTTATTTTATTTTATTTTATTTTATTTTATTTTATTTTATTTTATTTTATTTTATTTTATTTTATTTTATTTTATTTTATTTTATTTTATTTTATTTTATTTTATTTTATTTTATTTTATTTTATTTTATTTTATTTTATTTTATTTTATTTTATTTTATTTTATTTTATTTTATTTTATTTTATTTTATTTTATTTTATTTTATTTTATTTTATTTTATTTTATTTTATTTTATTTTATTTTATTTTATTTTATTTTATTTTATTTTATTTTATTTTATTTTATTTTATTTTATTTTATTTTATTTTATTTTATTTTATTTTATTTTATTTTATTTTATTTTATTTTATTTTATTTTATTTTATTTTATTTTATTTTATTTTATTTTATTTTATTTTATTTTATTTTGTTTTATTTTATTTTATTTTATTTTATTTTATTTTATTTTATTTTATTTTATTTTATTTTATTTTATTTTATTTTATTTTATTTTATTTTATTTTATTTTATTTTATTTTATTTTATTTTATTTTATTTCATTTTATTTTATTTTATTTTATTTTATTTTATTTTAATTTAATTTATTTTATTTTTTTTATTTTATTTTATTTTATTTTATTTTATTTTATTTTATTTTATTTTTTTATTTTTATTATTATTATTTTTTATTTGGGTTTATTTAATTTCTTATTAATTAATTTCATTTCATTTTATTTTATTTAATTTTTTTAACCTTTTTTTCATTCTTCTATCCATAATATTTTAAGTTTTAATTAATCCTGCTATTAACCTCTTTAGCAGCTATATCTTTCCATCAACCCTTACCTTGTGCTGCAAATTTCTTAATTGAGTTACTGTTCGCTATCAGTGTAGTCTTCAGCATCTCTCTGCCCTTATTTTCTTTATCATAGCTCACCTTCCACATCCACCAACACAATATTATTGCGCACCGCAAGCAACACCTCATTACATTAGATCTCTTGGCGACCCATCAACAACATCATCAGTGACCACTTAATTGTCGCTAATTCCAATTTGAGTGGAAAATTTAATTGCGGATTGATTGAGAGAGCATAAAAGAGGCGGTCGTTGGTCAGCTTGTCGTTCTAACACAACACAACACAAAAAAAAAAAAAAACATTTACAAACGCATAAACAAACACCTTTACAGCGCCATTGAAGAGCTCTTCTTCTACTGCTTCATGCTTCTTGGCATTATTGTCCTCGCGTCGTTGTTATCCTTGTACATACTTATAAAACACAGTAGATAATATCCTATTGAAACTTAAATTTGTGTGTGTATTTAGCAGCTAATTGACAGCGCAAATTGCTCAAAGGTTTGGTAGTCAATTCAAATACTCGCATAGAATGACATACATACATACATTCATGTACTTATATGTACATATATTTTTGTATGTAGAAATATCAAATGTAGTCACCTATTCAAGCATTTCACTTGCTGTCACTTTGTCACATTCGCTGACACTGCGATTTTCCATCAAACAGCATACGTCGCAATTACAAACGCTGTGTGGGCAAATAATAGAGTTTGGCTATGTTAGCGATGGTGGTTTGGGTATGCTCTTGTGCTACTGGCCAAAGATAAATACGACTATTTGTGCTACATGTGATCGATTCAATTAGACTGTTAATTGCTACGCAAATTACCAACATCGAAGTACTCACTTTATTAGGACCTCAAATTTGTTTATGTGTGTGTGTGTGTATGCGGTGTATTTGTGTTGGTCTTTGAGAGTTTGTTCAATGCTGCTAAATATATACTATGTATCAATATGCACATAAATCAATTTATTACTGTAAACTTACGAACTACATACCTACAACTAAAACGACATCAGGGCTACATACAGAAATGACTTTGGTTTTACCGAATCACATTTAGTATAACACTGCTTCGCATCCCTAAGGATATATGCCACCTACGCAGGGCAAACAATTCTCACATAAATAAAAGAAAGTTTAAAATTCAAACCAAAATGTCATAAACCTTTTTCTTCTCTGGCTGTAAATATATTGTGGTTGTTTGTAACGGTAATATGTAATATGGAGAGCCTTTTATCGCTTACTCTTCCATATTCTCTCAGGTACTGGCAACTTGTAGCAGCCTTCTAGTCGTGGACCTTAGTTGTCTCTTACAAAAATTCTGCAAGTTCCTCTTTGTTTCTTCCTTTTTCTCCCGTTTTTTCCATCACATTTCTGAGTGTTATTTCAAGGAAAAAATTTCCCTTATTTCATGGAAAAATTTCTCTTATTTCAAGGAAAAATTTCCTTTATTTCAAGGAGAAACTTCCCTTATTTCAAGGAAAAATTTCCCTTATTTCAAGCAAAAATTTCACTTATTTCAAGAAAAAAATGCCCCTTATTTCAAGAAAAAATTTCCCTTCTTTCAAGGAAAAACTTTCCCTTATTACAAGGAAAAATTTGCCTTATTTCAAGCAAAAATTTTCCTTATTTCAAGGAAAAAATTCCCTTATTTCAAGGAAAAAATTCCCTTATTGCAAGGAAAAATTTGCCTTAATTGGCTCCAAAACATGCCTTCCTTAATTTAAAGACTTTTTCCCTCAATTGAAGGAAAAAATGATTTAAATTGAGGAAAAAAGGCTTTAAATTAAGGATATTTTATTTATGTTAAGGAAGCCATGTCTTTGGAGCCAAAATAAGACATTGTTTTCTGAGTGCACCAAAATAATCGAAATTAGAGTGCTTCGTACAATTCCTCACCTCATAATTTTTTTCTCTTTCTTGCAGTGATCTTCCTCTTACTCTACGCAGCCACCTTCATTTTGGTCTGCCAACAGCTCTTATCGTTCCCCATCTCTCTCTTAGTCTCTCTGGTCTTCTTACCTTTCCACCTTCTTTACATATGGCGTTGATTTCTCCATTTTTTTTGCTGTTACACTCTCTCGCTGCATCTTCGTTTTTATCTGTTAGGTACTTTTCTCCCCATTCTCTCTCTCAATTTATTTCTTTCACTCTCTCAACTTGTTTTTCAAAAAATACATATAATGAACCTGAAAACCACCCATGTGGATTTAATATTTTTTCTCTTATCTTTCTTTGTGCCACTTCTTCGCACATTTTTCTTCCGATTTTACCATCCTGCATCTTTCATATCCCTTAAGTTTTTTGGAAGCACTATTTTCTCTTCTGAATTAAAAACTACGACTTCCCCTAGATGTCACGTCTCTTTGTTGTTCAACCAAATTTTAAAATATGGAGTTTTTTGAAAAAGTTTTCTGGACCGTTTTTTTTAAAAAAAATTATAATGTAGGGTATTTTTAAAAAATATTTTGAAATAACTTGGGTGAACTTCCACTCGAATTTCGATTTAGTTCTATAGAAAAGCCTCTGCTGTAAGTTCCAAAGTAACTTGGTTCCAAAGCTGGGAGCAAGGAAAATCAAAGCAGAGAGTGGTTCTGGATGTCTGAGAGTGTTTATGGGAGAACAGTAACGCAAGTAAAGCCACCAAAAAAGCTAGTTCCATGAAAGTTTACTAAGAGAATTCTTATTTGTTTATTGATATATAAAAAAATTTGTTCATAGCTCTTATTGATAAATTTTCTTTCTCTCTTTACAGGTATGTACCATTTTCTGAAATAATGATCTAACCACCAGATGCCGCTTTAAATGATTTCTATATAAAAGTAAGTAGCTAAAAATGCCAAATATGCCCAATAGAGTATATCGCCAAAAAAAATGTTTATAATGTTCCCCGCTGGTTCGAATGTTTACTTGGAAAAAAATTTTTTTCAGCACCCTGTAAAAACAGCGAAATTTGTTTTTTGCTTCTAACTTTTCTATTTAGTATTTGATTTCAAAGAGCAATATATTGTTATAAAGGCTTCAACCCATATAAGCCGTTAACCTGTGATACCAACTTTAGCTTTTATTCAAATTTACTTAAAACCAACACCCTGTATTAAAAAAATTGTTTGGATAAATTAAACGGCGGCCGCCGTGGTGTAGCGGTTAAGTGTTCGGCCTTCTACACCAAGTCGTGGCGGTTCGATGCCCGGCAAAAGTAACATCAAAAATTATTTAGAAAAAGAATTTTTCTAAAAACGGGGTCGCCCCTCGGCAGTAGTTTGGCAAACTCTCCGGGTGTATTTCTGCCATGAGAAGCTTCTCAGCAAAAAATTCATTTGCTTTGCAAGTGCCGTTCGGAGTCGGCAAAAAACTGTAGGTCCCGCCAACTTGTAGGAAAAACTCAAAAAGCAACACACCACAAGTTGGAAAGAGAAGCTCGGCTAAAAATCTCGTTAGAGGTTATGATGATAACCTGTAGGTATATCGCCGCCATTAGTTTTTTTTTTTTTTTTTATATTTTCCATGCCATTCTCAAAATACTGAGCGTTTTGTTCACGTAGTAAGTGATTTTTGTACAGAAGTTGCCGACGAGGAAGGCCTAGGTTATACATATATTCGCTAAACTAAGTAGCCGAGAACGTTACAGAAAATTAGAGCAACAATTTTAGGAACCTCCTGTGAGAGAACCGTTTGACTGATTTGAATGAATTATGCACCTATGGAAAGCAAATTGAAAAAAAAACTGTTGTATAGGTGGTATATTTTCAAGGAAGTCCACGAAATTTAAGGATGGGGTATGGGGCTAGCGACCCCACGACCCCCTCCAGTCACCATCACCAGATTTTTTTGGTCGAATTTTCGATCACAAGCGATACTAGTTTAGCATAAATGCTTTACATTTATTTCGTCATTATCTGCAGGTAAATATTCTTTTTTTTTCTTAGTTTTCAGGAATCAATTTTTTTTTTTTCAAATACAGGGTGTTGATAGAATAAAAGCTGAACTTGGCATAATGGGCTAAAATTTTCTATGGATGAAATATTGCCTTGGTTAATACCTATCTAAAAATGTATCTTTTTTGGAAATCAAACGTCAAATATAGAAATTATAGAAAAAAACAAATTTTTGCTGTTTTTACAGGGTGAAAAAAATTATTTTTTTTTTTTTTTTTGGAAATCCTCATAAGGTAAGTTTTCAAACTAGGGGGAACATTTTCAACTTTTTTCTCCTTACACCGTGCTCTAACGCCCAAAAAGAGTAGGTACTGACTAGAATTCAGTCGGACTCAAATGCATTATCACTAAAACTTTCTGGACCAATTTTCGAAAATTGAGGATTTTATGGCTCAAAATATTGGTTCCGTAACTATTTCACAAGAAATTTCAATAACGACCAAACTGAAATTTTAGTTTTAACAAAACACTTTGTTGCATTCAGAATAATGACATGTCTTGGAACAAGCTAACAAATATCATAGATAGTACATGTTGAATGCCATAAAATCACTAAGCATAACACATTTTCGAAAGGTTATTAACAAAGATGTGAGGAAATACTAAAAAATGTGGCAGTAGTAAAAAGAACTACAGTAACATAAGCAACACTTACAACAAAAACAACAACACCAGCACCAACAACAACAAAAACAACAACAACAACACCAGAACCACCACCGACAACACCAGCACCACCACCACCAACAACAACAACAACAACAACAACAACAACAACAACAAAACTTAAGCTAAACAAGTTCAATCAGTCTTCGCTGCTTTCGCAAGCCGTTTCTCAATATTGCTTACTGAGCTTTAGAGGCAAAATGTAATTTGATACTTTGTCATATGGATTGGCACTCAAAAAAAGAACAACAACAACCGAAAACATTGACACTTGGCAAGCTAATTGCACTTAAGTAAATATACAAGATGTGACAAAGTCTTAAAAAAATATAGGAAAGTAAATGTTCGGGTGCTTAAAAATCCGGGTTTGTTTGTTAAGTTTTGAGGTCAAGTAGATATTTGAACATACTGGGATTAAAATCACAATACAGTGGCTGACCTATAAAATTATATCGCTTTAGCTACCGAGATATGTCAATTTGTGTGATTTTCGAATTTTTCGATATCGAAAAAAGGGGGCGTGGTTATCATCCGATTTCATCCATTTTCAATACCAACCTACCTTGCTCAGAGAGCATGTATACATCTGAATTTTGACTCAAGTTATCATGTATACGGACAGACGGACAAACGGACGGACATGCCCTTATCAACTCTTCTTTTCAACCTAAGAACTTTCATATATGGAACTCTATATCTATCTCGATTATTTTGTGCCGTTACGTTGTACCGTTATGTGGACAAAATTATAATACACTTTTTCTAGTACTAGTACGGTGAGTTTAAGAATTTATACGCGTTCGCAGATAAGAACTTTCGCTAATGAGAACGTAGACAATTTTTTTTTAGTTATGCTTGCGCGAGTCAGTTTTGGTGCACTCTTGAACTAATCTACAATGCGCCGTTCTTCTTGTGTTCATCTTCAAAATCGAACCCGATGTAAGACCTCTCTGGGATCCGTTCAGGATTATTTCAAAAATTATTCGAGATCTTTTCTGGATTTTTTTAGGATAATTTTTGGTTTCTTTCGGGACTAGTTCCAGATCATTTTGGTGCGCTCTTGAGCTAATCTACAATGCGCGATTCATCTTGTGTTCATCTTCAAAATCGACCGCGATGTGAGACCCCTCTGGGATCCATTCAGGATTATTTAAAAAATTATTCGGCATCTTTTCTGGATTTTTTTGAGGATCATTTTTTGTTTCTTTCGGGACTAGTTCCATATCATTTCGAAAAAGTTTTCGGGATCATTTTAGAATTTTTGCGCAACTTTTCGGGATATTTTAAGGTTTGTTCTTGAAATTATTTTGAAAATTTTTTTGGACGATTATTAAAAATTTCGGCCCTATTTTAAAAAGATTTTAGTATTTTTCTAGATTGTCTTGCTTTTTTGAAGTATTTTAGGTTATGTTCCTAAAATTCACATCATTCTTCCAAGATATCCTTTACTTTGACAGCTACAACAGAGAAGTGGTAGGTCCAACGGTATTACTTATTTCTATTTTCCCAGGCTGATATTTTTGTTATCAGATTTCTGTAGCTGAGTGTTGTTTTTGTTGTTGTTGTTGTTGTTGTTGTTGTTGTTGATGTTGTTGTTGTAACAGTACTTCGCCCTGCCTAGGCGAAAGATCCATTTGTAAAAATTTACGTGACGAACCATGGAGGATTGCACTGATGTTGACAGTCCTTTTCCGGATATAAATCCCGTACGTCCCGGTGAGTAACAGCTTGAGGCACTAGCCCGACTGTCTTGGGAACGATTTCGTTGAGCCCGTAGCCGGGGTCGAAGTGGATTTTCATCGCCGCTTACGACAGGCACTCTTACCAGGGGCATATTCTTAGCTCCTCACCCACAGGGGTTAGCTGATCTCAGTCCCTAGCTCATTCAGTTTACATTAGGTTCTGAGAGAGAACTCTCAGCCGGGATCTTGCCAATAGTCCCTGGCCAGACGAATTGGAAGTTAAATTTATATCTCTCATGGTATAACGTGGATCGGAAAACTTGATTGCAGTTCTTTTACGACGTTTATCCAAGGAACTCATTCCATTATCCGGTTCTTCGGTTCTCTACATCACTAATCTTTTTCTGTTAGTATGTTTGAGTATGTTAGCATGTGTGCTCGTTATTAGAGATTATGAGTAAACCTGCTTGCTTTCAATAATATTTGCAAAAACTCTGCACCTGTGCGGTAGCAACTAATCCAGCCGTAGGTAGCAACAATGCTACTGACCGACCAGCCGTTATCATTAACTTATTATGGCTTCTTTGCTACGCTTTGAAAGAGTTGCAAAAAAAAAAAGAATGAAATTAATACTACTTCCATATTTTGCGCACTGAACAAAAGGCTTTAGAGATGCACTTCTTTGACAAGCAGCAATGACAGGAAGTAGGCAATGAAGTGTAGAAAAAATATTTTTAATTTTCTGGTGCAAAAAAATCAGAACTGTGTGGAGTAAAGGGACTGCAGATGAATGAAGCTAGTGCGTTTTGGGGGCGCTAAGGGTATATGTTAAGGGGAACGAATGGGACGTTATAAACTACCTATGGATATTATTTGTTGACACTCGAGCGCATATTGACCAGCTGCTTGGTTTAGTAAAGTATTAAGAAGTTTCCAGTAGGTATGCGTGTGTGAGTCACCTGTGAAGTCAATCAGGCGTCCAAGCAATTTTTGCAGATTTTTTTTTCTTCTTTCACGCTCACCCACTCCACAAAGCTTTAACGACTTAAGCTCATTCATTTAAACCCCTTTAAACATGCAGGCAATTTCAAAAACTACAAAAAAAAAAAAATAAGTTTATTAATATTTTCTCTCATGCGAGTGCTTTACATGATTTTTTGTGTTGAATTAAAAAAAAAAATTGCATATTTGCGTGCGTTTTTTTCGCATGCGTCCCACAAGCGGAAATGATATTTTGATTAATTTCCGGTGTTCGGTTTTAATTAAAAAATTAGTAAATAAAATATTAGTTAAAGAAATGGCAGCGAGGGTGTAAAGTTTAGTAATATTAGCTATTTTAACATAATATCCCATTCGCGTGTTGAATTTGTATTTACTATGCTTGTCGGTCACAATGCGTCAACGTTGACAGCTGAAATTTTTTGACAACACTAACGCATTGTTGTTATTGTATGCGTTTTCATACGGTTTGGTGGAAATTAATTGAGTTTGATGCAAACAGGAAATTTGTGTTTAGAATTAAATTAATATTTTGATTAAAATGTTTCTCGATAAGCTTAGTGAGCGGATAGGTAGACTTGAGTAGTTCATGAACTAATTAGTTCATTAAACAAGATCATGGAAGTCATCGCGAGAACTAGTTCCAAATTTCAAATGAACTACCTGAACTATGTAAAATTTTCATCAATTTTATAGAATTTATTGAGTATGAGAAAATACCGAGAAACCAAAATGCGTGCCAAAGTAAAGTCCCTCCCAAGCAGGGCTAGCCCTGATGAAAACTAAATCACATATTAGCGCTGTACAATACCAAAAATGACTGTGGGTAAGTGTAGGCATCCAAATAACAACGCATAATTCGATAATGTTCGACATGAATCAGCAACTCCAACATAGGTAGAAAAATAGCCCCGCTGAACAAAATTGCCCACTTTCTTATCCTGTTTTTTGGTAAGCGCGACCCAGTAATTTCCCAAGATTTTATCCGCTGCTGATTAGCAGGGTTGGTACTACCGTACATAAGGTTGTATTTGTTTCCTTTATGAGTGAACTGCAAACAGTGTAGGGGGAGGTATAAAAAAGACGCGTCTCTGGATTTTTGAGGCCGAAAGGCATCTTTTAAAACCCCTCCAAACATTTTTGGACATATTTTAGCAGTTATTTCCTAAGAGAAACAAAAACAAGCTATTGAACTAAAAACGAACTACACGAACTAGTTCTTTTTATTGAGTTAGCTCGAAATCTCGGATCACTTTATTGAACTAAAATTACCAACTCATTTATCTTCATAAATTGAATCATATGTTGCGTGAAACTTTCGCAGGAGGTTGCAGTTCTCAGTGAATTTGACTACTCCAACATGTTGCAGAAATATCGACCGAAATAAGGACCAGAAAAGGATTATTTACTTTTATTTGGAGAAATTTGAGGACCTTTTGGGATCCGTTCGGGATTACTTAGAGACTTTTTCGGGTTCATTTCGTAATTGATTTTTTTTAAGCTATTGCATAGATTTTAATAGTTCGTAACGGACTTTTTTCAATGTTAAAAGGTTCGGCGTTAGCAACATAACTTGCAAAAAATAAATATAAGCGTTGCCTACATTTAGGCGTATGACTGATGTAAGCAGCAGGCCGATTACATAAAATTGGAGCTGTATATTACATTACTTTAAAATTGGGTCTGTAAGCGTTGCCTACATTTATGCTATACTACTAACCCTGTGACGTTGTACTGATATAAGCAGCAGGCCGATTACATAAAATTGGAGCTGTATAGGCTATACTGTTAACAGGTTAAGGCTGTACTGCTCTAAAACCATAACTATGCTCATTGAGTTTTCATAAATATTATAATTGCATAAGTTTATAAAAAGTGATATGCAATAGCTTTACCACGTTTTTTGCTGTAGTACCGACACTGTTTTTAGAACTTTTTCGAGAACTTTTCGAAGCATATTTGAAACTATTTTCGGGATGACTTCGAAATTTTTTCACGGGATCGTTTCGGGACAGTTTTCAATTATTTTTCAAGTTAATTTAGGAATTGGTTTCGAAATCATTTCGGGACTTATAGGGATCCCTTCGGTCCTTTTTCGCGAGCAATCCTGAGCTGTTTCTTTGACTTTTCAGAAATCATTTCGAGACTTTTTTTGGAATAGTTTCCGGATTTTTTCGGTACTATTAGGAATCATTTCGAAATTTTTATCGACCAGCTCAAGATCATTTCATCACTGTATCGGCATCGTTTATGGAATCATTTCAATATTTTTTTGGTATCATTTCGGGAATTTCTCAAACCCATGCCGAAAAATTCGCTCGAAAGTCCTGAAAACGCCCCCGAAGTTATTCCGAAACTATTTTAAAAAATTACTAAAAAAATTCCGAAAGTCGACAGATCTTAACAAACGATTGAATTCGTTGCAAGCTGTATACAAAAGTTACAGTGTTGCCATACAGTCTGGTAGGTTGCTATTGAGAATGGGCGAAATCGGATGATAACCACGCCCCCTTTTTCAATAATATCTCGGTAACTGAAAATGGCTAAAATGACATAATTTTATACCCTGGTCATTCTCTTATGATTTTTCCATAAATTTTTATAGTGGGCGTGGCACCGCCTTTTATGGGAGGCATTTTTCAAACTGATTAGGGTAGAACGATGAAATTTGGCACAAAGCATACGAGTATCGGTTGGAGTATACCTGATGAAACTGGATAAAATCGCTCTCCAACCACGTCCACTTTCGATATCCAAAGCTTCGAAAATCACCTAAATTGATATAATTCGGTAACGGAAATGGCTAAAATGATATAGTTTGGTAGGACGAACCCCCTAGTCATTCTATTATGATTTTTTGATAAATTTTTAAAAGTAGGCGTGGCACCGCCCACTTTTCAGGGAGGAATTTTTGAAAATTCGACTGGTCGTAACTTTTAAACTTATTACGGTAGAACGATGATTGTGGTACGAGGTATACTAGCATAATAGGGAGTATACCTGATGTAATTGGACGAAATCGCTTCCCAACCACACCCACTTCCGAAATGGAAAATTTCTAAAATCATATGAAAACTAGCGCTGGGTATTTAATGTTCGGTTTACCCTAACTTAGACTTCCTTACTTGTTTTTTATTTGCATTGTAAATCTGAAACCCTAAAATACCTTTGACTAACAAAGCGCTTAGTTTACTATATTTAATGCGATTAAATTTACAAGCTAAAATTTGCTAGTTTTGCATTTTTACTACCTTTTCACTTTATTGGTCGTTTACATAGATATTTAGATTTTACTAGGCAACATAGTGCTACATACATACATATTTTTACGAGTAATTTTACGACTACTTTTTGCTACATTTGTTTTTTTCGAGCTCACCACCTCCCAACAAAAGTCACAATATAATTTTACGTATGTTTTTTTTTCACTTGTTTACTAAACAAGCCCATAAAGTGTATTAGAATTTTTACTACTATAAACATTTACTACATAGATACTCTACGACTAACTAACTTTTTACAACTAACCAGTTTTACTGTCGCCATTTTAGAAATGTTTAGCTGTATTTTCGAGTTATTAAATGCAAAAGGTGGGGTAGAAAATTTTTAAGTTTTAGTATGCTGATTAATAAAAACTTGCAGGTAAACCAAAAATTGAGGATTTTATTGTTTACTTGCTGGTGCCCGCGACTTCGTATGCGTAGTTTAGATATTTAAATTAATCAAATGGCTTATGACAGCATTCTAACACATTTTTGTGGAAATATTCGTCGATACCTCCGAAACCGGTCGAGCTATCGAAATTTCAAGATATCTCCCAAACCATTTCAGATATTTCATGATATCATATCGCATATTATAGCACTCATTGACACCTTTCGTTTGACACCCATATTGTACTAAGACATTTTTGCTCACCCCTGGTCCACATATTGGGCGATAACCCCAAAATCAGTTGAGTTATCGCAAAAAATAATATCTTAAACTTTGAGTTGAGCGTCTCGCAATAAAACGATTCAATTCCATTCAGTGCTTTTAGAGTGTTACGACCACAAACATACAGACAGACATGGTCCACATATTGGGCGATAACTCCAAAACCGTTTGAGATATCGAAAAAAGTAATATCTTAAATTTTAAGTTGAACGTCGAGCAATCAAACGAAAAAAGTTGCATTCAATTCCATTCATTACTTTCAGAGTGATGCGGCCACAAACATACGGACAGACAGACAGACATACACACAAAAAATTTTAAAATGATTGATTTGGATTATACTCGCTTAATAAAAACGGTCGAGCTATCGAAATTTCAAGATATCTCCCAAGCCATTTCAGATATTTCATGAAATCACATCGCATATTATAGCACTCATTGACACCTTTCGTTTGACACCCATATTGTACTAAGACATTTTTGCTCACCCCTGGTCCACACATTGGGCGATAACCCCAAATCCCGTTGAGATATCGCAAAAAATAATATCTTAAACTTTGAGTTGAGCGTCTAGCAATAAAACGATTCAATTCCATTCAGTACTTTTAGAGTGTTACGACCACAAACATACAGACAGACATGGTCCACATATTGGGCGATAACCCCAAAACCCGTTGAGATATCGCAAAAAGTAATATCTTAAATTTTAAGTTGAACGTCGAGCAATCAAACGAAAAAAGTTTCATTCAATTCCATGGTATGGGTATCAAATGAAAGGTATTTTCAGCGACATGTCAACTAAAATTTTCTCAAGTAGAGTTTCCACCTAGGGTTGCCACCTTACCGCAATATATTTGTATATCCTGACTATCTTGACCGATTTGGATGAAATTTGGCATATATGTAGATAGTATGATCGATTCTAAGACTATCCACTTAGGGTTGCCACTTGGGCTCGTACAGGGTTGCCACCTATCCCAATTTTTTTAAATTTTGGAGTTAGATATGCCAATATGGGTATCAAATGAAAGGTATTTTCGCCGAAATACCAACTAAAATATTTTCAAGTCCAGGGTTACCATTTTACCGTATTGTATTTGTATTATATATATTTGGATTATTTTAGGATCATCTTCGGGGTCACTTTAGGATAATTTATAGCTATTTTACGATAATTGTGGGTTCAATTTTGGATTAATTTCGGACAATTTTGGGGTCATTTTCGGATCATTTTTGGATCATTTTTGGACCGTTTTGGGAACATTTGAGGGTCTTTTTGGGATCATTTTTGGATCATTTTGGGAACATTTGAGGGTCTTTTTGGGATCATTTTTGAATCATTTTGGGAACGTTTGAGGGTCTTTTTGGGATCATTTTATGATAATTTTGGGATTATTTTAGTGTCATTTTGGGATCATTTGATAAACTGATAACACCGAGCAAGCTCGGTCACCCAGGTACTATATCTTTTACTAGCAGCCCCGGCAGATGTTATCCCGCTCAAAGGTAGATCTACGCGAACCTCCCACCCTTCGGTTTTTTTCATCTGACATTTTAGGATATATGTATCTCCAAAACCAGCCGAGATATTTAAATTAATCACGTTTCTTATGACATCACTTCGTAGCACCTTATGTTTGACACCTTTTTTGTTTACACATTTTTGGTTACCCCTGCCCCACATATTGATCGATATTTGCGAAACAGGACGAGTTATCGCAACAAGGAATATCTTAAATTTTAAGTTGAACGTCTACTAATACAACGGTGAATGTTTTATTTAATTCAATTCGACAGCTTACGAGTGATACGACCACAAACATACAGACAGGCACAAATTTTGAAAACGGTAGATTTGGATTGCTTTGATTGACCCCATTCATTTTCTTTTTCAATATCTGTATCTAAGCTGGAGTTAAATGGTGGGCGGCGAGCAGTTTATTATTATTGTTGTTGTGATATTATATGGTTGAGGGAGTTGGCCGGGGTTGCCGGTTCGAATCCCACCTCAACCAAAGCCTTTTTAATTTTATTTAATTTATTATTTTTATATTCCATCAAGTCTCATGGACTGTGTTTGGTTCTTTTTAATTATTGGTATGTACCATCAAGTCTAGCGGACTGTGTTTTGGTATTGACACTCTGTATGTATTAATTGGGGCGAGCACTTTGGCTCTGAGAATGCATCGTTGGCTATTCTCACTTCCTTAGAAAACCCCTCAAAATTGTTGGTGGTGAGCACTTGGGCTCTGAGGCATTGGCGGCTATTGGCTTACCCCATTTTACTTATGAAAAACCACCTGTGTTGGTAATTACACTCTGTATGTATTAATTGGGGCGAGCACTTTGGCTCTGAGAATGCATCGTTGGCTATTCTCATTTTCTTAGAAAACCCCTCAAAATTGTTGGTGGTGAGCACTTGGGCTCTGAGGCATTGGCGACATTGGCTTACCTCATTTTACTTATGAAAAACCACTTGTGTTTTGACACTCTGTATGTATTAATTGGGGCGAGCACTTTGGCTCTGAGAATGCATCGTTGGCTATTCTCATTTCCTTAGAAAACCCCTCAAAATTGTTGGTGGTGAGCACTTGGGCTCTGAGGCATTGGCGACATTGGCTTACCTCATTTTACTTATGAAAAACCACCTGTGACTGCGACTATAAGCTATGTATTCCGAATATTCCATAAATTATCTGCGAATTACAATAATATGTAATGCAGATGAAATAAACGAAACCATGTTATGTCGCTTAAACATACTCCCCGCCCTAGACGGCTTAGTCGTCTAGTAAAGAGCCATAGCTTGCTGGTTTGATCCGGCTCGAAGGACCATATCTAAGCTGGAGTTAAATGGTGGGCGGCGAGCAGTTTACTATTATTGTTGTTGTTATATTATATGGTTGAGGGAGTTGGCCGGGGTTGCCGGTTCGAATCCCACCTCAACCAAAGTCTTTTTAATTTTATTTATTTTATTATTTTTATATTCCATCAAGTCTCATGGACTGTGTTTGGTTCTTTTTAATTATTGGTATGTACCATCAAGTCTAGCGGACTGTGTTTTGGTATTGACACTCTGTATGTATTAATTGGGGCGAGCACTTTGGCTCTGAGAATGCATCGTTGGCTATTCTCACTTCCTTAGAAAACCCCTCAAAATTGTTGGTGGTGAGCACTTGGGCTCTGAGGCATTGGCGGCTATTGGCTTACCCCATTTTGCTTGTGAAAAACCACCTTTTGTGACTGCGACTATAAGCTATGTATTCCGAATATTCCATAAATTATCTGCGAATTACAATAATATGTAATGCAGATGAAATAAACGAAACCATGTTATGTCGCTTAAACAATCTGCAAGGTACAGACATCAAGAAATTGCGTTGTTTTTTCAAGGCGTTGTATTTCTAATCCTTTGACTTATTTCAAAGGCGCTGTACCAAATTAATTTGCCTAAAATAAAGAAAACCCATAAAATTTACATTCAACATATGACCCTTTCTCACATATTTTGCCCTTAAGTCCTCTCAACCCAACTTGCAACATTTTATTAGCAAAGGCATTTGCCAGTTTTCTAACCAGGTACTTTCCTTTCATTTATTATTCTTACTTTTTCATTTCGCTAAAAATAGTAATAAACTTCAGCCACACCTTACTTTGCCCGAATGCGTAATACCCGCATCTTATTTCACCTAATCGACCTGGCTAAGCGTATAAAGTCGCAATTTTATTTACGTGGTCGTAGTATCTACCTTTCAGCCTAACTTTTAAGTAGAAGGTAGACAGCATTGGCCTCCCCAACATAACCTCTAAGCCCAACACACGCAGTTCTTGCACCTTTTTTCCACTGAGTATGTGTGTTTGATTTATTTACATTTTTTTTTTTTCAATTTCACGCTGCCACTACAAAGTTAAGTGAAAAATTTTCTTCATATAATTGGATTTGTTAGCTGAAAAGGGCAGAAAGGTTGAAAGGCTGATGATGATGATGATGATGCTGATGAGAAGAAAAGAGAGTGAGCGCGCGGTTGGTGCATTTGTTTGAAAGAGTGTCAGAGTAGAGAGCGATTGCTGTCACCGCCATTGAGATGCACAGTGGGTTGGGATTGATAATTAACTCAGAAAGGTAGATAAAGTTCTTGCAAAAAATTAAAAAAAAAAAATCGAATATCTTATCTCGAAAGTCGCAAAAATTGTCAGAATTGTTTTGGTTTAAATTTTGCTGTACTATAAAAGATCTTGGATCATATTGTGCTAATATTTTTCAAATAATAATTAAACCTCTCTTTTCTCTACGATTCATTAAAATCATGAATTTCCTAAGTACAACGAACTAGCAGAAATTTGCAATGCCACAAAAATGAAGCACTCACAAACAGACACCATGGCGTATTCGTGACAATTTTTCTAGACATTCGTGTTTCTGGCACAAGGAAAATTTAGATTCATGTTTTGGCGCATCGAAAATTTTTAAAAATTTTTAAAAATTTTTTTTTTTTTGGAAATTTTTAAAAGATGAATTAAGGAATATGTTAGTAAAAACTATAACAGTGGCAACATATTTATGTCAAAAACTAAAATTTCACATTTTGCGTGAACCATAAACTTTTCGATTTTCCAAAATTTAAATTTTGGCACATTCATGCTTCTGGCAAGCGAGAGACGATATTAAACTTATACCAGTATTCTGCAATTCTGTCTCATATCAAGTCAATAAATTTGAGATATTTCTTAAAATAGAAAATTTGTGACTTGAGATGACTTCGGCATTCTTTAAGAGAAAGGCACAATAAATTCGCCCAAGTCTCTCTCTCTCTCTCTCATTTTAATGTACGGTGAATACACAAAATGCATAAATTTTAAGTAAAACATTTGACAACCGTGCTGAAGATGCCGAGGTAGCCCAGGCGTTAAGCACTTTTTTATTTTTCCTGCCTACAAGGCGATCGCAAATCAGTGACTATTTTTTTATACTATTGATGCATCTTGAATACCAAATTGTATCAAATTTTTAATAGACCTCGAAATGTTTCTTTTAGTGACTAGATAAAACTTACCGAATTGCAAATTCCAAATGTAAGTCACAGCTCCTCTTAGTACAAAATTTGAACAGAGTTGCCAGCTTACCTTAATAAACAATCTTAATAGATTTCTCAATTTATCTTAAAACTACCGATTTGTATGAAATATTGAATATAGATAGTATGGTTGATTCTAAGACTATCCACTTGGGGGTTGCCAGTTGGGGCGGTTTACAGGGTCGCAAAATATCTAATTTTTTTTATAGTATGGAGCAAGATATGCCAAAATGGGTATCAAATGAAAGGTATTTTCGACCGTATTCAAAATATGTCAATTTCAAGCAGGGTTGCCATCTGGGTTTGCCACCTGACCGTATTTTATTAATTTTTCCTTATATCGCGAAAACCGCTTGACCGATTTATATAAAATTTGGCATAAAGACAGTTTGATTCATTCTAAGATTATATACATGGGCGCTGCCACTTGGGTAGGTTTATAGGGTTGCCACCTTTCTCGAGTTTTCTTTTTAAATATCGTATATCATATGAAAGGTATTTTCTCCATATTCCAACGATGACACATTTAAGCAGGGTTGAAACCTAGGGTTGCCAACTAACCGCATTTTATTTATTCTTTCTTATCTCGATCACTATTTTGGTTGTCTATTGACCCGTTCTGATTGAATTTGTTTACATGGTTAGTATGCTTCATTCTAATTTTTTCCACCTGGGTGTTGCCACTTATTTGGTTTTTTTTTTTTGAAAATCTCTTTGGGAAAGCTTATTCTGTTGGAAGGTAAGATTTGGTGACAACTTCGAGGAACACCGAGCAAGCTCGATCGCCCAGGTACTGAAATCTTAATTGAGTTGTCAGCCTGCCTTGAAATAAAATCTTATTAGTGTTGCCAAACTTACATTAATATAAAGATATTTTAATAGAAAATCATAATGACGGTGAAAAGTTACTTAAAATTAATTTTTAATAGAGTTGCCAACTACCCTTACTATACCATCATATGATATATTTTATTTACTTCATAATAGTATTACCCACAAACAATATATCATCCTACACCACTGTGCGACGTGTATCCTTAAAAAGCGAGCTGCAAATAAAGTTATATTACCCACACATAAACATACGCGATTCTTGTACTGAAAAAAATAAACTTTTTAAATTATAAAAAAGTAGCAACCTAAGTGCAAGTAGCAAAGAATAAAATTAGTAAAGAAACTGCAGAAAAAAAGTAGCTTTCATAAGTATTAGTTAAGTAGTGAAAAGCGCGTTGCGCGTAAAGTGTAGTGTTGCATTTTGCACACAACAAACGAAAGTCAAAACAACAACAAATAGACTGCAACAAAAATATCAACAATAAACCCGTTTTATTGCTGTCGGCTTTGTGCTGACGCAGTAAGTATCCTCAACCTCCTATATGAAGGTACTTTTTTTCACTCGCGCCTGGCATTTCTATGCAACTCGAGCAATTTGAGTGATCCTGTCTCCATGACGAGCGCCGCACGCTACACTACACTACTCTGCCTTCCTTGTTAACTAACAAGCCTTTAGAAAAAAAAAACAAAAAAAAAAAAAAAAAAAAAAACGCGTTATACGTATTTAACTTTTTTAGAGCGTACATTATTAAAAGGTTACAAAGTTGCAAAGCCAAAGCGCATTAAACATTTTGTACAAACGAGACGCCGATGCAGCCGTCACTGTTCAAGTGAGGCAGAGCTAACGAAGGTTTGCCGTCATAAAAGAAAAAAATTAACATTTTAGTAAACTTTTATAGCAAACTTGGAGTGAGCGCAAAAATGAGAAGTCGAAGGGCGGAAAAACGAGTTTATTGAACGTTAGCACTAGCATTAGCTGATGTATTGCCTTACTAGTTTTAATGTTGGAGAAGGGTGGTAAACTTTTAAAGAACTATTTAGTAATAACTACTGTAGGCAATTGAGTTTTGTTAGACGGTACAGGTTTTATTATATGCAAGGTATGAAACCGATTGAAATAACGTTCCGGTTTCGGTTTTGTAATGTGTTTCGGTTTTGGTTTCGGTTTCGTTCTCTAAATTTATTTCGGTTTTGGTTACGGTTTCGTTCTGGTTTCGGTTTCCAAATAAAAACCCGGACACAAAAAATTTTACTACTAAAACTCAAGTACCCTGCCAACCAGAGCTGTCAATGGTGAATACAAAATCAGAAATTAGAGCTGCGCAACATCAAAAATGACTGTGAATAAAAATAGGCATCGAAATACCAAATCATTGTTCGATATAACTCGATAATTCGAACACTTCCTTAGCACCTTTAACATGGATAGAAGTGGAACAAAAAAACGCTCACTTTTTTATCCTCTTTTTGGGTAAGCGCAACCGAATTATTTCCCAAGATTTTTCCCGCTGCTGGTTAGCAGGGTGTGTAGCTTCGATATAGGTCTACTTTTTTTTTATACTGACGTAAAAACGTTACCTTGCTCGACAATCTTCCACGAAAATTTTTCAGAGAACTTGTTTGACACTAAAAAAAATTCAAAACTGTTTGGAAACGGTTCCGAATTTTGAAACGTTTTCAGTTTCATTCTTTTTTAGATCAAAATAACGGTTAGGGTTTCAGTTTCGTTTTTGAAAAATGAATTGCTTCAAATCTGTTAGGGTTACGGTCTCGGTTTTAGTCCATGATTAATTTGGAGCAAATTTAACTTTTGAAGTGTGGTGGTTTTTCGGCTAAACTTTGCATCCGTTTAGTGGTAAGCTACTTTTGTAGTTAATACAATTGTTTATGTTTAAAATTTTAAGTCTTCGTCGTTGGGTATATTATTGTAAGAAATTCGTGAAACCAATTGAAAGATTATTCACATTGATCACTGAAAAGTTAGAATTACTCGCCAATACTGTTGTTCCTTTTAAATGCCAGTCCCTCTGAGAGATAACAATTGCGGTGGTGGAGGTGAAGGTGTATTAGTGAAAAGCGGCCATCGCACCAAACAGATTTTGTTATCTCTTTTTTCCGTCGCTCACTAGCATATAGCGAAACAACAGCGTATGTGTTGAGTCGTTGCTTGTGAGTAAGAAACTGAGCATAACCAACGGCATGTATTGATTGGTCAGTGTGATTTTAGTGCTCTCACAAGCGCAGAATCAATTTCATTGTTAGAGAGGCCAAGCAAAGAGCGTATTCATTTATCTGAATTTGGTTCTCGGACAATAATCCCACTAGGTGCCTAGTCCTGGTTTAGAATAAAAAAATACGGATTTTCGCTGTAAGTCCTCATTAGTCCTCTTAATTAAATTTGTTTTTTTTTTTGTGTTTGTTGGAGAGGAAAATGCTTTGGAGTTTAAGCCCTCGTTACTAGTAACTCTATCAGGGGGACTCTCCGAGTGTGGGACTCTCTTCTTATCTTCTAATTTTCTCTTCCACCCGCCTTCTTTCTTGAGCGAATTGGAAAAGTTTATGTTGGTAAGTGGGAATATTAAAAAAAACCGCGTACACGTGAAAGAAGTTAACTTCTTCAATTCAGATATAACGAAATATGAATAAGGTGTATTCGAGAATGGTTTAGATTCACAATTTCTTACTTCCGGGAAGTGGAACAGGGAACCGATCAATTGGGGATAGGTGGCAACCCTGCAAACTGCCCTAAGTGGCAAGACCCATTTATATAATCTTTAAATTAATCAAATTGTCTATATGCCAAATT
This sequence comes from Campiglossa producta, assembly GCA_964058755.1. Classification (NCBI taxonomy): domain Eukaryota; kingdom Metazoa; phylum Arthropoda; class Insecta; order Diptera; family Tephritidae; genus Campiglossa; species Campiglossa producta. The sequence goes on from CAXKVI010000002.1 coordinate 136,256,276, forward strand.
TTGTCCAATCCCGAGATATACGAAAAAATAAATAAATTGCCGTTAGGTGGCAACCCTACGTTGCAACCCTGCTTCAAATTATCATAATTGGAATATGTACTTTTCATTTTATACCCATAGTGACATATCTAACGCTATATTAAGAAAAAAATGGGAATAGGTGGCAACCCTGTAAACCGCCATAAGTGGCAATACCCATGTATATAATCTTAAAATACATCGATTTGTCCATATGCCAAATTTTATCCAAATCTCTACAGCAGTTCTCGTGATATACGAAAAAATAAATATATTGCGGTTAGGTGGCAACCCTGCTTAAATTATATTATTTGGAATACGATCGAAAATACCTTTCATTTGATACCCATATTGGCATATCTAGGTCTATATTAAAAAAAAAATTGGATAGGTGGCAACCCTGTAAACCGCCATAAGTGGCAACATCCATTAATTCTGTTCGGCCTAACTAAATATTACAATTTGTGCAATGTTAACTAAAAAAAAAAAAAAACTAATGGCGGCGATATACCTACAGGTTATCATCATAACCTCTAACGAGATTTTTAGCCGAGCTTCTCTTTCCAACTTGTGGTGTGTTGCTTTTTTTGAGTTTTTCCTACAAGTTGGCGGGACCTACAGTTTTTTGCCGACTCCGAACGGCACTTGCAAAGCAAATGAATTTTTTGCTGAGAAGCTTCTCATGGCAGAAATACACCCGGAGAGTTTGCCAGACTACTGCCAATGTTAACTAGATCCTCGAAATTCACCTCCTATTAGATTTGCACAGCTAAACATCGTGGTGAAAATCGCCTACGCCTTAAAGTCTGCAACATACGCCTGAAAGTCGGCTACAATTTCTATTTCCGTTGCATAATTTCCGTTGCATTTTCTTAAGTTTTACTCTCAAGCAAAACTTGATATCGCTGCCTAAGAACTTAAGTTCAAAAATGTAAAAATCGATATCAGTCAATCGGATCATAGTATGTTATTTTATAATATTTTTATTACTTTGAGAAGCATACTTTGAGGAGCAACTTATAAGGTAAACTATGTCAAAAAAGAACGTTATATTTTTGTTTTTCAAGTTGAATATTCACCAAATAATTAAAGTTTCAGACAGTAATAAAAAAATTAACACAAGAAAACATACATATCCATAGCTGAAATTGCGCCAAAATTTCCGCTTCTACGCCTAAAATTATACGACAAAATTACTCTGCAAACTTGCATAAGTAAGCAGCAAACTTTACAAATGTCATATTTAACTAAAGCGCAAACTCGCGCCACGCAGTTGAGAAATTTCGACAATCAAAACATAAGAAAATACACAAAAACTCAAAACTTATTTAAAAACTTTGTTATGCCACTTTGAAACGCAAAAATGTGCGAACAGCAACAACATAATCTCAAACATTCAAGACTTCGTTATGCGAAATGCAAATGAATGACATGAAGCTTAAACATAAACTAGTGTTTGAAATAGTTTAAAACTGTCAAAATATAATGTGACAAAATTGTGATTTATTTGTAGACGAATGGGTGTAAGAAAAAAATATAAATAGGCGTGGCAATGTGCTAACAACCACACTTGCAATTGCTTTAATACTTGAGGGAGTAGTAATAGGGAAAAAATGTGGAAAATAATATCATAAGCCGTCAAAGTAACAAAGTTTTTAAGTAGCGCTCAAACAAACGAAAAGTTATATAATACAAAATTACAATTTACACAATTGTTGGCAACACTGGCTCTTCGGAGTTTGTAGATATGTATGCATAAGAGGCGCTAAAAGTTGACAGCAATTTAACAGCCAGCATGACAAGCACGCAACGCTTTATTGTTGTTTAGTGTGAAGCAAACGAAATAGTATTTTTAGGAAAGTTGGAAATGGGAGTGGGTAGTGATGCGTGGCGTTTTTGAAGTTGCGCTGGAAGCTGGTTTGATTAGTTTCATTAACGCATAAATAGAGGACAATGGCAAAAAACTTATGTTCAAATGAAGACAAAAACCGTTGTTGCATTTGCGGTTCTTGTTGCGGGGTATGCTGCGATCCTTTTTCTTTTTGGCTGCCCAATCTCCAGGGCTTCGGAATCCGTTCAAGATCGCTTCTTGGTTAAGCCCGATTCGTCGTTCTCCTCTTTATTTGAGCCGGGTTCGTCGTTCTTCTCTTTATTGAGCCCAGCACCTCTTTGTGAAGAACCATTCCTGTTTCAATGTCCATGGACATGGCATGCTCCAAAAGTTCGTGTCGAGTTTTCCCCTTAAGGCTAAGGAGTACTAGTGCGCCTCTTAAGGTGATTGCCTTCTTGTCTACTGTCGAAGATCGCTGTGAAAAGCCGCCGGCGAAAACGAGTCAGAGCCGGATTGCAACATTAGTCCGGAGTTCTTTCAACTGAGCCTAACCCACCAACTTAATGGCGACGTAGTTTGAACGTACTTAAAGACCTGCTATGGTTTTAACGAGACGGAGACGATGCCGATATTATGTTAGGGTTTGGTTCAAGGCACACCTAGGCCAGTATTAAAAGGCCCATTTTAAAACCACCGATACTAGGAATCCCGGGACTGACGCTCCTAAACCGACACCGTTACTCCTCCTCGAACCATTTAGATGACTTGATGAAGGCCATCAAGTCCTTTATGTGCAGCTCCGCGAACTGGCGTAGGCTATCCAGAAAGAGAACCCCAAAAAAGCACATTCTCGCGCCGCTTAAAGCCGGGCAGTTGCAAATGAGGTGCTCCACCGTTTCCTTCTCTTCATTATCTTTGCAACTCCTACAGCATCGTCGGTAGGGCACGCCTAACCTTTCTGCGTGGCTAACAATGACGCAGTGTCCGGTGAGTACCCCTGTTAATGTGAAGATTTCTCTTCTCCTTAGGGCATAAATGTGTCTTGATCTTTTATGATCCCATTAAGGCCAGGTTTGTTTGGATATACGGCAGCCTGGAGATTGTAGCCATTTTTCGTTGGCTTGGCGGAGTGTGTACTCTTTCAGCATTAGCTTACCAGCCATTTCGCGGAGGTTTTACCCTTGGTTAGTAAGGTGGGCTTTTCATTATAGGGTTACCAGTTTCGGTCTTCAGGATCTTACTGGACTCAATCCTGAGGATGCTTAGTAACAGTTTAGGGGCAGCGTCCAATCGGCCTCAGTACCACCCATCCCTGGGAACCGTAAATGTGTATAACTTTTTGAACACTCTGAAAAAGTTAGATTAGATGGCTTTTATCAAGCCGTAAATATTCTGCGCACAATCATTAATTTTCCTCACAAAGCTAACAAAGCTATGAGTTTGTAACTCAATTTCAAATATCACCTATTTTCAAACAATATTTAAAAAGCCAATTTTTCTCTGTCAAAACCACGTTTAATTCAGCCAACTCTTTTACATTTAAAAAAATCAAAAAAAAAAATCGCCACACGCCTGCTGCAACTACATAAACACACACACATACACTCACGCGTCTAAGTAAATGTTCACACACAAATGAAAGTGTTCAAAAACAATCTGATAATGTCCAAAAGCCAGATTGGTTTTTTCCTGTATGGCAGTGTTAAATTATATCCGTTTGTGCCATCGTTTGCTCTTTTATTTCACATTTGCCACTTACATGCATACATATAGCTATATTTTTGTGTGTGTGTCAAGCGGCGCCAAAGGGCTCACCATGTGCCACATATTCGTTTGATATGGTTGAACGTGTTAGCCAAGCCAAACCAAACCAACATGTGCGGCCATTTGGTGTGGCAGGTGTCACTGCAAATGTCAGTTGATAAGGAAATGCGCGTAGCGAGCGCTCCATTTAAAACATTGAATGCACAATTCTTGTTTGTGTTTGTGTTTGTGTTTTTTTTTTTAATAATTTAATTTAAGTTATTTAACGAAGGATTTTTGTGTGAATTGAGTAACGAAAGGTGAGCATATTTTAATCTTCCACTATTTCCTTCACTTTCATATTCAGCTCGCGCCCTCTCAATATCACACTTCTTCAAAGTTTACAAGTTATGAATCAGGAGAAACTTGCTTCGCAACACACTTATATGTGGTCACAGATTGTACCAATAAAATTGATTTTCATTTGCTTGCAACGCCATTATCATTTTTGTATGTATTTTTACCTCTTTCGCACCGTTGATTTCGGTCACAACTTAAATCAAATCAACTTATGAAACCAAATTCTCTTTGCCAAAAACCATTCCAATACACGCCAAAAAAAAAACATAAAAATCATAAAAATAAACCAACTAAAAAAAAAATAAATAAAATCTCGTAAAATAAAAACTTTTTCATCACTTCAAACAAATTTCGCTCCACATCACCAAAAAAAGTTTGTTCCATTTTACCTGTAATTTTATTTGCTGGCCCAAGGGTCATCACATTTGACCTTTCTGCATGTTTTTGAAGAGAAAGAGAGAGAGAGGGAACTGAATTATACAAATAAAATTGGGGTAGAGAAAAATGTTTGGAAACTTTGTTGGGCAGAACAGGAAACAAAATAAATTAAAGTAAAATAAAATAAATTAAAATAAAATAAAATAAAATAAAATAAAATAAAATAAAATAAAATAAAATAAAATAAAATAAAATAAAATAAAATAAAATAAAATAAAATAAAATAAAATAAAATAAAATAAATTAAAATAAAATAAAATAAAATAAAATAAAATAAAATAAAATAAAATAAAATAAAATAAAATAAAATAAAATAAAATAAAATAAAATAAAATAAAATAAAATAAAATAAAATAAAATAAAATAAAATAAAATAAAATAAAATAAAATAAAATAAAACGAAACAAAATAAAATGTAATAAAATAAAATAAAACAAAATAAAATAAAATAAAATAAAATAAAATAAAATAAAATAAAATAAAATAAAATAAAATAAAATAAAATAAAATAAAATAAAATAAAATAAAATAAAATAAAATAAAATAAAATAAAATAAAATAAAATAAAATAAAATAAAATAAAATAAAATAAAATAAAATAAAATAAAATAAAATAAAATAAAATAAAATAAAATAAAATAAAATAAAATAAAATAAAATAAAATAAAATAAAATAAAATAAAATAAAATAAAATAAAATAAAATAAAATAAAATAAAATAAAATAAAATAAAATAAAATAAAATAAAATAAAATAAAATAAAATAAAATAAAATAAAATAAAATAAAATAAAATAAAATAAAATAAAATAAAATAAAATAAAATAAAATAAAATAAAATAAAATAAAATAAAATAAAATAAAATAAAATAAAATAAAATAAAATAAAATAAAATAAAATAAAATAAAATAAAATAAAATAAAATAAAATAAAATAAAATAAAATAAAATAAAATAAAATAAAATAAAATAAAATAAAATAAAATAAAATAAAATAAAATAAAATAAAATAAAATAAAATGAAATAAAATAAAATAAAATAAAATAAAATAAAATAAAATAAAATAAAATAAAATAAAATAAAATAAAATAAAATAAAATAAAATAAAATAAAATAAAATAAAATAAAATAAAATAAAATAAAATAAAATAAAATAAAATAAAATAAAATAAAATAAAATAAAATAAAATAAAATAAAATAAAATAAAATAAAATAAAATAAAATAAAATAAAATAAAATAAAATAAAATAAAATAAAATAAAATAAAATAAAATAAAATAAAATAAAATAAAATAAAATAAAATAAAATAAAATAAAATAAAATAAAATAAAATAAAATAAAATAAAATAAAATAAAATAAAATAAAATAAAATAAAATAAAATAAAATAAAATAAAATAAAATAAAATAAAATAAAATAAAATAAAAAAAAAATAAAAAAAATAAAATAAAATAAAATAAAATAAAATAAAATAAAATAAAATAAAATAAAATAAAATAAAATAAAATAAATTAAAATAAAATAAAATAAAATAAAATAAAATAAAATAAAATTAAAATAAAATGAAATAAATAAAATAAAATAAAATAAAATAAAATAAAATAAAATAAAATAAAATAAATTAAAATAAAATAAAATAAAATAAAATAAAATAAAATAAAATTAAATTAAATTAAATTAAATAAGATCAAATTAATATTAAAAATAGACCTCGTCCCACCCCAATTCACACAGCAGTCAGAGCACTCGAAAGCTCTATTGCCCAACTTTTGACCAAAAACGCGACTTCCAAAAAGGGAAAGCAAAGCAACGCCAAATTGAAAATGGAAATGGAAATAGAAATGTGACCTAACTCTCTAAGCGCGTCGTCTATGTCAGCGCGTGATTTTCGTACATAAAAGTTCACAATTTAGTTGAGCACACGACTTTTACTAACGTGGTCGCTCACATAGTACGAAAATACCTAAAGTCCTTGCCACAAATACAAACAGCAATTCCCATGCATGAGCATAAATTATTTATGTAAGTTATACAGTGATGCACAGCGCTGATTTAGATTTCAACAAAGATGAGATATCTCTTTTTTAGACTAAGCGTGGGAACACAAAATTTTTTGATGAATAATATGCACATGGGAAAGTTCTAACAAACAAGCCCATGGGACTCATGTGCGCATCACTGCACCAAATACATTTATATGCAGATTTTAACACATGACCTCTATGCAGCGTAGGTTGTAGTGTCCAGCGATAAGTAAATCGGTTTAAATGTCTAGTTTCTCTTTTTCCCCAAGTTAAGCCACCTCATTTTTTGGCTTTCCTACACAAAACATTTGTACATTGAGTCTAGAGTGCGCTAACTTATGTTACTAAATTTTGTTTACTTTTTGGTGTCATGCGAGTTGAATCATTTCATATTCACCGCTTTTTATATCGCTTGCATGGGGTGTAGTTTATACTATTCGTTTTGGAAATGGTGGCCAAGTTTAAGCTTCAATGTACTTACATAAGTTATAGCTCCGGTGTTTGTCCAAATAATCACGGATAACATGCATTTTAACGCAATTTAAGTTTAAACCAGAAAAAGTAGTGGAAAACTGACAGCTGGGCACGTGATATCTATCTGAACCAAGGCCCGGCAGAGATGAAAGTGAGGGTGTATTAGTGAAAGAGCGGTCAACACAGCGATGAAATTATGTTATCTGTTTTTGCTGCCTAGCTCATGAGCGAGCCGAGGCAGCAGCTTTGCTTAAATAAACTAAAATAAAAATAAAACAAACAAAAAAAAAAATAAAAAAAAAAAAAAATAAAATAAAATAAAATTAAATTAAATTAGATTAACTTAATTAAAATAAAATAAAATAAACTAAAATAAAATAAAATAAAATAAAATAAAATAAAATAAAATAAAATAAAATAAAATAAAATAAAATAAAATAATATAAAATAAAATAAAATAAAATAAAATAAAATAAAATAAAATAAAATAAAATAAAATAAAATAAAATAAAATAAAATAAAATAAAATAAAATAAAATAAAATTAAATAAAATAAAATAAAATAAAATAAAATAAAATAAAATAAAATAAAATAAAATAAAATAAAATAAAATAAAATAAAATAAAATAAAATAAAATAAAATAAAATAAAATAAAATAAAATAAAATAAAATAAAATAAAATAAAATAAAATAAAATAAAATAAAATAAAATAAAATAAAATAAAATAAAATAAAATAAAATAAAATAAAATAAAATAAAATAAAATAAAATAAAATAAAATAAAATAAAATAAAATAAAATAAAATAAAATAAAATAAAATAAAATAAAATAAAATAAAATGAAATAAAATAAAAAAAATAAAATAAAATAAAATAAGATAAAATAAAATAAAATAAAATAAAATAAAATAAAATAAAATTAAATAAATAAAATAAAATAAAATAAAATAAAATAAAAAAAATAAAATAAAATAAAATAAGATAAAATAAAATAAAATAAAATAAAATAAAATAAAATTAAATAAATAAAATAAAATAAAATAAAATAAAATAAAATAAAATAAAATAAAATAAAATAAAATAAAAAAAATAAAATAAAATAAAAAAAAAAATTAAAAAAAATAAAAAAAATAAAATAAAATAAAATAAAATAAAATAAAATTAAATTAAATTAAGTTAAAGAAAATAACATAAAATAAAATAAAATAGCATACGTTAAAATTAAATAAACTTAAAGTAAATTAAATTAAATAAAAAATAAAAGGAAATAAAATTAAATTAAATTAAAAATAGTAAAGTAAAATAGAATAAAATAAAATAAAATAAAATAAATTAAAATAAAATAAAATAAAATAGAATAAAATAAAATAAAATAAAATAAATTAAAATAAAATAAAATAAAATAAAATAAAATAAAATAAAATAAAATAAAATAAAATAAAATAAAATAAAATAAAATTAAATAAAATAAAATTAAATTAAATTAAATTAAATTAAATAAAATAAAATTTAATTAAATTGAATTAAGTTAAAGGAAATAACATAAAATAAAACAAAATAGCATACATTAAAATTAAATAAAATTAAAATAAATTAAATTAAATAAAAAATAAAAGGAAATAAAATTGAATTAAATTAAAAATAGTAAAGTAAAATAGAATAAAATAAAATAAGAGATGGTTAACTTTGTTCCAAGTTTAAAAATGTTTCTTATCCCATCAGAAGGTATCCTCCACCTTATTTCTCAAAAAAAAAAAAAAAACTAAACATTTTTTTATTAAACTCACTTTGAATAATTTTATATGGCTTAAATTGATTATCCCATATTCTAGCGCTTTCCATCAAAACGAAAATATTAGCACTGCAAATTTACAACTTAGAAAATACTGCAGGGTTTCTCTACTAACTAAATATAAAGTTAATTAAAATCTTTGCGATATCCAAACATAAGTTAAGGTCATAAAAAAAATCTAGATAATTAATCGAAAATAAAATTTTTCCACGAAAGTTAAATTAATTAAAATAAAATTGTTTGTGCTATGCCACATCCACTACCGTTCAACGTCATCTCTTAGAATTAAACTAAGTGCCGTTTTTTTTTTTTAATTTATACCACATAGAAAGCCAACACAGTAAATAGCATAAAACGAAAAAATACAAAAAAAAAAAATTAATATAATTTCAAAAGGCAGTACGTAAACTTGAGTCTTTAAAAAATAAACAAGCAAAAAGTTTGAGCGAACTTAATTTGATCATAACAATAACAAAACAAAAGTGCAAACAAACTTCGGCAGCCACTTTACTCGCACCCAACCACAAGCCACCACTTCCACTTTATGCGCTTGGCTTGCTTGAACTCCACGCGCAACTTGTGCCAACACAATCAAGATGGAAGAACATAATTCGTCAGACATCTTTTTAGTTGCATGCCACAAGCGCTGGTTGGTGGTGGGCAGCAGCGAGTATGTAAGTCAGTTGCCGCTTTGCTGCTTTCAACATAAAATAAACACAGCAAACATTCACTAATACATGCATACCAACACACACACACACACACACACACAAATGTACTCATAATACACCTTATACCATACTTAAAGTACAGTTGGCCGCCTCGACTGCCACACGTGTGCTCAGGTAACGACCACTACAACCACATAGAAGCTAGTTAGCCGAGAGTAAATGGTTGAAGAGTATGAAGCAGCGACGTTTCCATAACATATGCAAATTTAATATTTTTATTAAAAAACTTTTTTTTGAAGAACAAGGAAAAACAAAAACAATAATACTAGCGTAAATTTATTGCAGCAGTTGAATGTAAGAAAAGAATTAGGTGCAAAGAAAAGTTTGTTGAAACGTAGAACATGTTTGTCAAAGTTATCTTGAAAGCATAAAAGGATTTGCGATTTTAAAAGAAATTCGTGCAAAAAAAAAAAAAAACTCAAAAAGTAATCAAAAAGAAGTGTGAAAATTCGACTGAAAACTGTAGAGGATAAGGGTGGGCGATAAAGACATGCGCGCATGTTGGTAATTTGTCAGTTGAGTATGAGAGAGGAAACGGTGATACTTGTTTGCAATACCGTTTCAACACTTTACTCTAGGAGCAATAAACCCTCGTTAACCGATGTCGACTTTTTTTCTAGAAAACATTTTTTTTTCAAAGGGGTTGAAAAAAAAAGTGCTGGTTTCAGATATGTTTTTCTCACGGGGTTTGTGAGGAGTGTACGTATACGTAACATTTTGTCACTTTTATGAATATTTCAACCGTTTTTTTTTGCCCTTAAATCAAGTTTATGTGAAAGGGGCAAATAGGGGCAAACAATTTTTTCAGGAATCACTCGAAAATATTTTAAACTTTCATTTTGTAAGAGTTAGAAGGTGTAGCACGCTGTAGCACACACATTTTTGTCTATCCAAAAAACAAAAGGTAGCATTTGTGAAATATAATTGTTGCTAACTTATTCGGTCGATTGGACTGATTTTTTTACCCGTCAAAATCAGAATTAAGTTATGTGTTAACTTTAAAAGTTACATACATAAATAGAGAAAATTCTTTGCTAGTTCTGAATGAAAAAAAAACACTGAACTGGGAGGAAACGGCTTGAAATTAGATGATCGAGTTGGAGGCGTTGTTTTCTTCAAAGGAGCTGGAACTTGAGCTCTCCCGAAGAATACTTGATCATTGCAACGTCTTCCAGGCTAAATTCTCAGCAAACTTGGACGCCGCGAAAACGAACTATCGGAGAGGATATCGTTATTTTGAGCAACAGCCAAGTGGACGTCAAATTCCTTGGCTCTTACTCGCTCTCCACGAAACTAACACTCAACTCGTCGATCACTAAAAGAGATAACCCAACAGAACCGCGTGACTCTCACATGGGTCCCGGCTCACAGAGACACTGAGGGAAATAGTAAGGCAGCCGAACTTACTAAGCAGGACACGACGTAAAAATAACAAAGAGGAAGAGACCGTGGAGCCGATCAGTTGCAATTGCCTTATATTAAGTGGTACCAGAAGGCTCTACCTTGGATTTCTTTTCCTGGATAGTTCAGGCCAGGATATGGAGTTGGTCATAAGGTACTTGATTTCCTTAATGAAGTCATCTAAATAGTTCCAGGAGCAGTGATGGTGTGGGTTTAGGTGTGTCAATTCCGAGATTCTGTAATATGGAAAATTACCAGATTTCCATATGGCCAAGTCCTAGGATTGACATTCCTAGTTTCGGTGGCATGATTGCGTGTTGTAGTTGTTGTTGTAGCGAGGTGTAGCCCTGCCTAAATGTCAAACAGGGTCACCCCGAATGTATTTCTCTTGGCCGGGTCGATATAAGAAAACGGCCCGGGTCGTTTCGGCACGATGGGTACAGCACAAGTACTGGTACCGTTCTCGTAGAAACGGCAATACAAAAAACTAGCCGGGTAGGCCATGTAGGTCATTTAGCGTCACCCAGGGTACACCAACGGGGAGGCGACCTACTCTTACACAGGGCCAACGTGTGCTTCTGCGGCAGCCACCTAATCTAACCTTTGTTGTTGCTCTTATAAGGACAGTCCTCCTAGTACCTGATCTAACCGTCGGGTGCTGAAATATACTGCCGGAAAGGTGGGAAAAACTTGAGCTGATTCCCAATTTTTAAGACTCCAGCTAGAAGCAACATTCCCGAGAAATCCCTTCTACGCTTTGGTTAAGCTCCTGCAGCGGGCCCTCTATCTCATTCGCTTCTAATTCAACAACGCCCCACCCAATTAACTCCAGAGTATAGTCGAAATCCTGCTTCATCGAGTTTTCCATTGTTGACTTTCAGTTATTTGGCTTTAAAGTCGGTTTGGCTATCTATTTGAATTTAATACTAAATTTGCGAACTCGCGCATTGGGCACTGCGTGCGCTTTGTTGTTCCTATGTACAAACAAAAAAAAATATATTTCAATCTATATAAAGCCACTATCCAAAATCCCATTTAAGTAATTGTTCAAATGCACCATGGCACATTATCAATATTTAACAGCAACAGCTGATGTAATGTTGTTTTATATATTTACAGCTATGTATGTATGTATGGGTGTGTGCGTTCGCCTACTGAAACAAACCACATTTGTTGTTGGTATTTAAGCTGAATGCAACAACAACGACAATGCAATTTCCTATCAATATGTATTCTATATTCTCATTTTGTTTGCCACCTGTGTCAATGTATTACACCACTAAACACTGAAATAATTGTACTATATAGATACGTATATGGATCGTTCCATGCCAAATCGTCAAGAGAATCGCGTTCCGATTTGAATGAATTTTTGCTTTGGCAGAACTAAAGTTCAAGTGGCTGCCGCAGATCACACTTAGGCCAGGATTATAAGGCCAGGATTATAAGGCCCGTTGTGATACCACCAATATTAGGAAAGTCAAACCCGACTTGGCCTTATGGAAAGTTTCTGTGCTATTGGGATTCACCACATAGCAGAATCCCGGTCCTGACAATCCGAAATCGATATCGTTACTGCTCCTCGAATCATTTGGGTGACTTGATGAAGGGCATGAATTCCTTTAAGTCCAGCTCCTGGACCTATCGTGGGCTATCCAGGAAGGAAGCTCTCAAAAAGCGCGTTCTCGCCCCGGCTAAAGCTACACCGTTTTCTCCTCCTCATCATCTTTGCAACTCCTACTGCATCGTCGGTAGGGTACACCTAACGTGCATTCCACTCGGTCATGCCCAGCCTAACAAGTTCGTCTTCCTTAGAGTTTACCTCAATATCCCTGTCTCCCGTGATTCATGCAAGGTTCACACGGCTCTGCTGGGCCATCTCTTGTAGAGTACAACGACAGCGTCAGTTCAAAGTTGAACGAGTAAGAGCCAAGGTATTTGATGGCTGCTTGGCTGTCGCTGAAAAGAAATAAATCTTCTCCGATAGTGCGTTTACCTATCCAAGCCGCGGCGTGCATGATTGCTAAGACTACAGCCTGGAAGACATCACAGCGATCTGGTATTCTTAAGGAGAGCTCAAGATTCAGATTCCTTGAATAAACCCCCACTTCAACTCTGCAGTCTAATTTCGAGCCGTCGGTGTAAATAGAACTGCCGCCAAGAGTAGCGAGATACCAATCCGTCTTCTCCCATCCTTCCCTGCTGGGAATGTAAATTTCGAAAGCAACTATCTCCATCTGTTGTGGTCACACATTGGTGCTTATCAGCAATTACGATGAAGCTTTTAGGTGGAAGAATTGTAATAGAATTCATATGGATCATATCGACGGTATCGAAATCCACTGCCAAATTCTCCCCAGATCTATTACCGCGAAAGCTCCGTCGTAATTTCTGATCCCAGAACTGGAGCGTCCAGTTGTGCTTGCGGCCCCACCTAGAGGTTTCCCATAGACGCAGAGAGCTGCTGCTGCCCGGTACCCTTCCAGATCGAGTGGCTAAATAACTAGAATGACCTGTAGAGCTTCTTTAGGCGTGGTCCTTTGGCGCACCGCTTATTCAGATCATGTTTGATCTGTGGAATTGACCAATATATTCAGGTTTGTTTCCTTTCTCAGTGCAGGTCACCATACCGCGACTCGATATAGCATAATTGTTCGGATATTTGCAGTGTAGATCCATCTGCATATTTTCGGGCTGATCCCCTATTTTTCGCTAATAGCTCTTTGCTACAAAAATGCAAAAAAAAAAATGCAAAAAAAAAAATATAAAAAAATTAAGAAAAATTATAAGGGTGGTTCCATGTAAAATCGTACTCGTTATAATTAAATCTTAAGAGTATGATAAATAATTCGAAGACTCGACATGAAATGACCCATATACATATGTATATAAATGTCAGCATATTGTTGTTTTTGTAAATATTTTAGTTAGTGGTTGTTTTTGTGTTTACAAGCACATAATATTTGCCACAGTCATTACTTTAGCTTAGTACACCATATAAATATTTATATCTACATGCATGTAATATGTATGTATATTTCCTATCCCTTTATTGTTGCTCTTCAGTGTTGATAATACTGCATTTTGGTGTATGATAGTTGCATTAACGCTTTACGCATCGTTTGTTGGGGTGATCCAACCAACTGCTATTACCAATGTGTTCTACCACTGCCAACAACCACTCTTATATAGGTATGTATGTTTGAAATTGATAAAATGCATTCAACATGCAACGACACCACTTTTACAAGCAATGTTAGTGTAGAGAAATGTTAAATATGATGACAGGTCGATAAGGTGAGGGTCAAATTTTGCATACAATAATGCCTACATAAATACTTAAACAGGTTTTTTGAACTCACTACCAAAACATTGTACAAAGTTACGCTGAACTTTTCTCTTTGCTCTAGTTGATTTCGACAATGAAGTAATGTTAAAGATGTGGTATGCAACAGGCACGTTTGCAATTTCTGCATTAGAATAAGTTTTCTTCTGAAGATATCACTTCTTTTTCCTCCGAATGAAAACTCAAATGACTATTTCTGTAAAATTTTTCCGAAATACATATCGACTGTTATTGAGTTAGATCATCACATCTGAATATGCACAATTTGAAACCTTGAAATATCTTTATCAGTTAGCTCGCTTTAATAATCGTATAAATTTCGGTGAAAAAAAGAAGATACAGGAAATAAAATAATGCCCCCTCCCTTTACAGTACCAACGACTAATTGAGTGCACGTGTCTCATATAAACAGGAAAAGTATCTAACTCATATTGCACTACTCATTAAAATTTTGTATTTGTGAAAATTGTTCAAAATGATACGCTACCAATGTTTGTATTTCATTCACATCCTGTTCATCAGCAGTTTCTAAAACAAAATTATTATTTTCCTTCAGTATGTGTATCACATGCTCTTGAGTATATGTGAACTAGCTACACTTCTGCTATTAGCATGGAAAAAAAAAACTCAAATAAAGTCAAATAAAAAACATATACCTTTCATGAATAAGCGTCACGATTTTCACTGTTCGATACCCAGTACAGCCTGTGTGAATTTAACTTTAGCTCATACCGAAATTGTCGGAACTATCGATTATATGGGGGCGATGTGTTTTGTTGGTCCAATCTCATTGATTTTTAACATCGACATTCCACTTTCTAACAGAGCAATAGTTACGAAATTTCACGACCTTACATATATAATTATAGGAGTTATAGCCCAAAATCCGTTTATCGGAACAATCGATTGTATGGGGGGCTATGTGAAATATCTATCCCATCTCAATGATTTTCAACACCGATATTTCGCATATGAAGACATCAACACCTACAAATTTTCACGTTACTAGCTCTTTAATTACAGAAGTTATGGCCCAAAATCCGTTTATCGGAACAATCGATTGTATGGGGGCTATGTGAAATATTTATCTGATCTCAATTATTTTCAACATCGATATTTCACATATGAAAACATCATTACCTACAAAATTTCACGTTATTAGCTCTTTACTTACAGTAGTTATAGCCCGAAATCCGTTTATCGGAACAATCGATTGTATTGGAGCTATGAGTAATTTTGGTCCGATCTTGCTGGTTCCGACGAATGATTATTCTCATATAAAATAACGGCTCCCTACCAAATTTCATCGAGATATCTCTAAAATTGAGGGACTAGTTTGCGTACAAACAGACGGACAGACGGACGGACGGACGGACATACGGACATGGCTAAATCGAATCAACTCATCGTCCTGATCATAACGGTATACTTATTAGTGGGTCTATCTCTTCTTCTTCTCATACTTACAAACATCGGAACAAAGTTATAATACCATTTCATGTTCATGAAAGGTATAATAAAACTTTTTTAAAAACTAGTTTAATTTTATTTTATTTATTTACTAGCTGTCCTGCAACAAATTTATTTCCCTGCATGTTTCTCTAACCCGATCCCTATATCTATTTTAATCCATATCCCTATCTCCTTCGTATAGGAGGACCACGCCCCCTTTTTCATTATCCCCAGTTTTTTTTTTTGGAGGTTGCAGGGATTGATTTTATATAACTCACAAAATTTAAATGGTCTAACCTAGAGGTGCCACGCCACCTTTTTCGTTAACTCGAGATTTTTGGGAGGTGTTAGGGATCGATCACATATAAACCCTCACCAAATTTCAGTGATTTAACATAAATAATTGCAGCGATATGGACTATGAAATGTTTCCTTCGTATGGGAGGTGCCACGGCCCCTTTTTCTTTATCTCCAGTTCTTTTTGGAAATGATAGGGATTAATCTTATTTAACTCCTCACCAAATTTCAGTGGTCTAACCCGAATACTTCCAGAGATACGGACAATGAAAAATTCCATTTGTATAGGAGGTGCCACGCCCTCTTTTTCGTTATACCCAATTTTTTTTGGAGGTGGTAGGCATCCATCTCTTACAACACCTCACCAATTTCAGTGAGAGGTGCCACGCGCAATTTTTTTGGAGGTCATAGGGATCGATCTCAACCAAATTTCAGTAGTCTAAACCGAATACTACTAAGACGCCCCCTTTTTCGTTATACCCAATTTTTTTTGGAGGTGGTAGGCATCCATCTCTTACAACACCTCACCAAATTTCAGTGGTCTAACCCGATTACTTCCAGAGATACGAACAATGAAAAATTCCATTTGTATGGGAGTTGCCACGCCCCCTTCTTCGTTATTCCCATTTTTTTTTAAGGAGTTAGGGATCGAACTCAATTTTTTTTGAAGGAGTTAGGGATGGATTCCGTACAACCCCTCACAAAATTTCAGTGGTCTAACCCGAACACTTCCAGAGATACGGACAATGAAAAATTCCATTTGTGTGGGAGTTGCCACGCCCCCTTTTTCGTTATCCCCAATTTTTTCTTGGAGGTAATAAGGATCCATCTCTTATAAACCCTCACCAAATTTCAGTGGTCTAAACCGAATACTTCCAGAGATATGGACAATGAAAAATTCCATTGTATGGGAGGTGCCACGCACTTCATTTCATTTTTATTTTATTATTTTTTATTATTATTATTATTATTTTTTTTTTTCATTTAATTAAATTTTTTTTATTTTACTTTATTTGGTTTCGTTTGAATTTTATTTTATTTTTTTATTTTATTTTATTTTATTTTATTTTATTTTATTTTATTTTATTTTATTTTATTTTATTTTATTTTATTTTATTTTATTTTATTTTATTTTATTTAATTTTATTTTATTTTATTTTATTTTATTTTATTTTATTTTATTTTATTTTATTTTATTTTATTTTATTTTATTTTATTTTATTTTATTTTATTTTATTTTATTTTATTTTATTTTATTTTATTTTATTTTATTTTATTTTATTTTATTTTATTTTATTTTATTTTATTTTATTTTATTTTATTTTATTTTATTTTATTTTATTTTATTTTATTTTATTTTATTTTATTTTATTTTATTTTATTTTATTTTATTTTATTTTATTTTATTTTATTTTATTTTATTTTATTTTATTTTATTTTATTTTATTTTATTTTATTTTCTTTTATTTTATTTTATTTTATTTTATTTTTTATTTTGTTTTAATTTTTTTTATTTTATTTTATTTTATTTTATTTTACTTTATTTTATTTTATTTTATTTTATTTTATTTTATTTTATTTTATTTTATTTTATTTTATTTTATTTTATTTTATTTTATTTTATTTTATTTTATTTTATTTTATTTTATTTTATTTTATTTTATTTTATTTTTTTTTAATTTTCGTTGAGCCAGAAACACAAATATGTGGCAAAATTGTTACGTATACGCCACGGTGTTTGTGGTTCAGTGCAAGGCATTAATTTTTCTGGCTCAACGAAAACTTTCACAATCATACCTCTGGCAAGCAAGCGACGACATATTAGTATCCATACGCGCCTTGCCACTTGTATTGGTGGCTTTTTTAAGCTGATTTTTCACATTTGCTCAACCGAAACCATCTTCCCTATGAAAATAAATAAACAAAATTTCAGTTAGTGATTCATAGAACTATACAAGCTATCTTATCTATTTGTTTAAGCTTCCCAAGGGAAAAAGCAGAAAAATATTATGAAAATTTGCTTCCCTCTTTGTATATGTCTTTGAGCTCATCTTTAACTGCAAAAAGCCGGAAAACGCACTTGTAGGGATTTATTTCAGTTATTCAACAACTAGATGCAGTGATGTGTGTACAGCGACGGTATAGCCAACAGTTTATGCGACAAAATTCCAACTTGTAGCTGATGCTGAAGGGTTTAAGAAGTACCAAGAAACCCTTACGTGCACCGCGGAACTTGAGAAAAAAAAAACAAAATGTGACAGGAAACAGAATATCAAAAATGCTCGCACCAACAGAAAAAGCTCGATGTCTGCATGCATACAATTTTAAGCGTTTGTGGGCATACCTGCCATATATGTCAGTCTGTCGTACTTATCAGTAGCAGGGGACTGCGTGTGGCAGCTCGTTTTGAGGGTACATAAGTATACAATGATAACGTTCTCAAGAAAAATATTGACGGCAACAAGTTCACCTGCCAAAGCCGGCATACAATTTTATGAGCCACCATTTATGCCCCCCACGCGAGTATAGCCACAACAGAGATTTAACTTTTGGCACTTTTCGTTGAAGGCTTGCAGCGAATGTGACAGAAAAGAAACGCAAAAACAACACATAAGAAACCATGAAATCTTACATTCAACAATGCGTACGTGGTAATTTTCTTTCAATTTATGTGGTTCACAATTCTTTTCCACAACTGATTTCGTTATACTGTCGGAAAAAAGCCTATTATTCGTTCCTTTCGCTTTGTACTTGCGGGATTTGGTTAGGCCTGATGGGGGCGAACTCTTCTTGTTCAAGTTTTTCTTTCATTTAGCCATTGAGCTGGCAAGAGTCTGGTTTATGTTTACTATGGAAACCCATACAACTCAACATTGGCAAAAATTGGAAACGAAAGAAAAAGTTTTATGGAAAATTGAAGCTGCATTGAGTTAACAAGAATTTATGTTTTCCTGTTTTTCTATTAAGGAGGGTATTGTGGGAGATTGTAGTAAAATGGAGTAATAAGAGTGGGTTGTAAATTTTTGGAAATCTTCATACCAACTTTGCCATGCTTGGCCCCTACAGCTTTGTTCAATTAATAAAGGGCTTAATCGTACTAGGCGGCCGCCGTGGTGTAGCGGTTAAGTGTTCGGCCTTCTACACCAAGTCGTGGCGGTTCGATGCCCGGCAAAAGTAACACCAAAAATTATTTAGAAAAAGACTTTTTCTAAAACGGGGTCGCCCCTCGGCAGTAGTTTGGCAAACTCTCCGGGTGTATTTCTGCCATGAGAAGCTTCTCAGCAAAAAATTCATTTGCTTTGCAAGTGCCGTTCGGAGTCGGCAAAAAACTGTAGGTCCCGCCAACTTGTAGGAAAAACTCAAAAAGCAACACACCACAAGTTGGAAAGAGAAGCTCGGCTAAAAATCTCGTTAGAGGTTATGATAACCTGTTGGTATATCGCCGCCATTAGTTTTTTTTTTTTTTTTTTTTTTTTTAATCGTACTAAAATCTTAGTTTATGAGATAGTGAATGATATCTAAAGAGAGTTATCCGAGATTAGTTAATACCTTTCTTTCACAGTGAGCTATAATTGAACCTAAACAGTCTCTTAAGGCTGATTTACACGTGTCGATCTTCTGATCGATTTTTTGTCGTTTCACCGTGTGAATATCATTTCGATCGATTCACACCTTGTATTTGAAGGTCGAATGAAAAATCGACCAGAAAATCGACCTGTATAATTCAGTCTTTATTACAATAGCTGTCATAATTAAATTGTCAAGGGTGTAGCATACTTTTAGGTGTTGTAAGTAAACATATCCGGCCGTACGCTTAAGGGATCAATGTGGATCTGCCTGATAGTTTTCTTTTGGGCATAAAAGAGACCAATTGGTCTCTTTAAAGGACATGATAAAGGGATCATAACTGGCATAAGCCGCATGCTCCTCTCCTGCTAAGCCCGGGTTGATCCTAGATTAATGGCATTTTTGCAGGGTATTTAGCGAAAAAAAGTGTTAAATGTGCTTCGAAAGTCCACACTACATCTAAAAAACTAAATCTCTGAAAAGCGCCTAAAAATATGCAATGTTAATATAAGTCACGAAATATTGGAAAACTTCTGTCAAATCTGGTAACCTATAAAGTAGTAGTTATCAATAACTTGCTATCACTTGGTTAAAAAACTACTCACGGGATTTTTCCCAAATTTCGACCATTTATTCTTCGGATTCGCGGAAGTCGCTATTTTAAAAAAATTCATATTCATGGTCAGATATTATTCAAATTTGACCAGAAGCATGACTGTGCAGAAATTAAAATTTTAAGAAACCGTATTTGAAAGTTCTTTGCTCTCGAAAATTTGAAATTTTAGTTTTAGACATAAACATATTTTTGCAAGTTATATTCTCATTACACTCTTTCCACTGATATAGGTTTTAGGTTAATATTCAGTCAATTCCTCTTTTAAAATTTCCAAAGTAAATTTTCTAAAACTTTTGTTGTTTGTTTTGGCGCAACGAAAATGTTTAAAAATTGAATTTCTATATTTTTTTTAAATTTTCGTTTAGCCAGAAACACGAATGTGTAGCAAAATTGTTACGTATACGCCATGGTTCAGTGCAATGCATTCTTGTTTCTGGCACAATGAAATTCAATTTTTAAACATTTTCTTTCCGCCAGAAACATGAATGTGTAGCAAATTCGTTTTTCTGGCATAATTTTCAGAGATTGAACTAGACATTCATGAAAGCTGCATTGAAAATTTCCGGGGTTTCTAGTACTTTGGAAACCCAGGATTTTCGTGAATTGTAGAGTAACGAGAGGTTAGTCACATGAGCCCATTAACTCAAAACTGGAAAATTTTCACATTCATGCCGCTGGAAAGCTCTGGGTCTTTATAAATCATTCTTTCAAGTTTTCCAAAACATTATCCCTTCAAGTATTAAAACTCGCTTATCATCCTCCCCAAAACCCCATTTTAGTTTACACCAAACGAGAAATAAACACTTCCTAAAAGTATGTCACACTTAATTAATGTCTTAGCTTTTGTGTAAAAAGTGCTAAACGCAACTGTAATTAAATTCTTGTACACAAAAAGAAATTAACCTTTAATTTTTATGCAAATCACATGCTTTAGTTGAAAGCTCGACAACGACAAATGGGTAGCTAATGTAGAGCGCAAAAAACCCTAAAAGTATGCTACTAATTTTTCAGCATACAAAGAGTAGGCCAGCTAAGGAAGGAGATTGGCTGCGAATGTTGAGGGGCAAACAAGTTTAGTCACAGCATGATGTTGTACCTTTGCGAGTTTTTTGTTTAAGCCAAATAAATTATGCAAAGTCAAAGTCAAATTAAAATGAGAATTAAAAGCCAAGAATGAGGGAAGGAGTAGAAAATAATAAAAATACTATTTATTTAATGAATGCAATAAACAATAAAAACAAACTGCGGCTTATGGGGAATGTTGGTACAGTGGTTTCTTGTGTGTGGGAGGGGGAGAGTTGGGAGGGGGGGGTTTTAGTTAGTAAGAGGATTTACGCTTTTTTCTATAAACTAGAAACGAATCAAAACTGAAACCTCAACTGTGTGAATGTTATGCTATAGAGAAATCGGAACGGAAGCGAAGCTAGAACGTGATACATACATGACAAGAAACCGAAACCGGAAGGAAAGCAAAGTCGAACGTAGGAACCATAGAAGGGAACTGAAATGGAATCGACTACCAAATACAGGTAAATCCTTGACGAAACCGAAGCCGGCAGATATGTAGCTACAGGGTTTTAAATACATCCGAAATTGAATTGAAACTGAACGGAGCCGAAACCGGAACGTATTCAAAATCGAAACGAAATTGAAATTAGAACCGAAACTAAATCGATACAGGAACAAAAGAAATCGCAATTATAAGCAAGCCAGAATGAAATAAGATTCAGAACACAGCTGGAACAAAACCGAAAGCGACAAATTTGATTAAAAATGTAAACTAATCCAAACTGAATCCGAAACTGAGACTGCACCAAAAACTGGCCTAAGTAAAAGAGCAAAAAAAATGAAGCGAATCGGAATCGAATACGTAAGGAAACTGAATCCGAAATGAAATCTTAACCGACTTCAGATGCTTAGAACGAAAACTTAGCGGAAATGCAGCCAGAACAGACCAGGAAAAAAAACCGAAGCCGAAACTATCATAAGTCGTGGAAAATGAAAACAGAAACGAATCGAAAACAAATACGGAAAGAAACCGAATGCGGAACGGATTCGAAGCTGACATAAGCTTTTTCAAACGAAAACAAAGCTAAAACGAAGTAGACAATGAACGGAGCCGAAACGAAATCGAATATGAAACGAAACCGAACCCAAAATCAGGAACGAAATCGATTATGCAACGCACACGAATACAAAATGAAATCAGCTTTAAAAAAAAACAAATATAAAGCTGAAACGAAATCGCAACTAGAACGGAACGGAAACGAAATATAAAACAGAACGAAAACGAAACCAGAACGAAACTTAAGCCCAAACGACTTACTTTGTTAGGAGCGAAAATAAAGAAGCAAAGAAATCGGAAGAAAATGAGTTAGGAAAGAAATTGAATATGGACTACGATTCGGAATACGAACCAGAATCCGAAACGAAATCGAATGCGGAACGAAACATTGGTTTTGTAAGCACGAAAGCAAAGCCGAAACTATAACGAAACTGGAATAAAACAGAAACCAGACCGATAGCGAAGCCGACAAAAGTATATAAAAACGAAAACAAAACCGAGTCAAAATCGAATAGGGAATGAAACGAAAACCAGAACGTACCAGAAAATTCAACGATATAAAAAAAGAACAGAGCCGACACCAAATCGAATGTGGAAGGAAACCGAAACCAAAACTAGGAACGAAATCAATTATGCTATGCCCACGAATATAGAATGACACCGAAGCCGACATGAGCTTAAAAAAAATAAAGATGAAACGAAATAGAAACGAGAACGGAACGGAAACGAAATATATAACAGAAATAAAGCGAAGCCAGAACGAATATGAAGCCCAACCGACGTACGTTGTTAAAACCCAAAATAAAGAAGCAACGAAATCGAAATAAATTAGAGTGGGAAAGAAAATGAATACGGAACGCACGCGAATCCGTAACGAAACATAGGTTTTATGAGTGCAAAAGCAAAGACGAAGCTATAATTAAACTGGAATAAGACAAAAAGCAAGACGATGGCGAAGCCGACATAAGTTTATAAAATAGGAAACGAAAACCAGACCGCAACGAATAGTAAACGGAAAGCAGAACGGAACGGAAACGAAAGCCAGAACGGAACGAATAGGAAACGAAAAGCAGAATGGAACGAATAGGAAAAGAAAACCAGAACGGAACGATTAGGAAACGAAAACCAGAACGGAACGAATAGGAAACGAACACCAGAACGGAACAGATGCCGACGATTGTCAATTTGAAGAAGCAAAACAAAACCGGAACAAAAAGGGATTGATGTAAAAAAACTTAACCGAAATCGGATGAAACGAAATTGGCAATAAAAAAGGAATCCATATCAAACGCCAAAACTGAAAATAAAACAAAAATTAATCTTTAAAACGGAATGCATAGCGAAACCGAAACCAAAACCAGTCCGAAGCTGCTCTAAAACAAAAATTTCAATTAATTTTGAAAAACAAGAGCAAAACGCTTAAGAAAAACACCGAAATCATAACTTTGCTTTAAATCGGCATTACTCCTTGAATGAAATTATACAATAAAAGACACTTTACTAAGAACTGAAGCATTTCTTACTTTGTAGTTAACATTATTTTTTTTTTTTAAATCTATAAGAGGCTCCACTGCTGGAGTTCTCCAACTCATGACCACTTGTGGAACATTGTGGTTGGTTACTTTTAATTTTCATGTAATTCCCAAGATATTTATAATTGAGTGCCCCTTCTACGCTGGTTGGGAGCATATTTAATTTACTTCTAAGTAAAAATTTAGCCCACTGCATACCTGCTGGCTGGCAAGCTTGCATATCAAAATTAAAATATGCCATTACACTGTTTCTTCTTTTTACTCTGTATTTTATATTTCTAGTTAAATGTAAATTTTATTACATTTCATTTTAATTGAGAAATGGTGCGCTGGCTATACAAAATACTCGTATATACAGTTGTTAGCGCACCACCGTCTTCGAGAGCGCATATTCAGATATGCAGTGGTATCAGATGCTTTCGTTGGTTTGATTGCGAAATGCACTGAGGGTGCATATTTTATGCATGAAAAATATTTTAAAGCTTTTTCTGTGAATACGAATGTAAGAGTAATAGGTTTCCCATGACCTTAGTGCTTTTAGGAGTAGCGAACGAGGTCATTACGTTTGTTATATGTTTCTTTGATCATTCTTTGATATTCGTGAAATGTTAAAGATTGCTTGGCTTTGACTGAAGCAGCATTAATAAATACTTGTGTATAGTATTTCAAAATTCATTAACATAAAAAATATATGCAATGTTGACTTGTTGCATCGAATGATTTGAATTAATACACCTGTTGCTGTCGGACTTCTGGCAATGCTCAGGTGTCAAGGTACAACCAAATACAAATTTTTTTAGTTTAAAAAACATTTTAAAAGTGGATTATTCATAAATCTGTCATCATTATCACCTTTTACCGGTAAGCTGTCGTTAATCGTGTCGCACAAAATCACGCCAGCCATCCCTTCCCAGCGATAACAGACGCTTCACTTGTTTTTTTTTTACAAAACGGCCAATACTTTCGCCTATCTTTTATGCCGAATTTTGCTTTCGGTGGCAAACACTTGTATCGCGAGCCTTCCTTCCCCATTTCTTTAATAAGACACAGCTGGCGGACCTGTGGGCTCTCCAATCATATCTTCTTTCGACATAGCCGAATACACTGCTATATGCAGCTGGTAAGGTATGATGAGTCACACTTAGACTGTAGTCCATGTTCAGCCAGCGAAGAGTTGACTACTTAACTCTGTTACTTTGCTTCTTGAGGGTGAAAAAGCCAAGCTGCAACGATATCGACAGATAGATGTAGGTTGCGGATCTTCATATCATACCTTGGGAGAAGTCCGGAAATGATCCCGAGAGCAAACCTGAAGTGGTCCCAAGAATGTGCCGAGATGATTCCGAAAACAATCCCGAATTGATTCCGAAAACAATTCCGAAATTATCCCAAATAGTCCTGAAATAATATCGAAAAATTACTTAGTACATTTCCAAAATGGTTAAGAAATTAATCCCGAAATGGTTCAGAAATCAATCCTGAAGTGATAAGAAAATCCTCCCGGAATGGTACCAAAAAAATACCGGCAACCATATCGAAAAAGTCCCGAAATAGTGCCGAGATCAAGATGATTCCGAAATGTTCGAAAAAAGTCCCAAAATAGGTCCTTAAAAAGTCCCGAAAACAGTATAGAAAACTGTGCCTAAATAGTTTAGAAATCAATGCCAAAATCGTTCAATCCCGAACTTATACGGAAATTATACCGAAATGATCGCGAAAAAGTCCTAAAATCATCGAGAAATGGTTCGCAAAAGTCCCGGGTAATAATTTTTTGGTTCACATTTCAGTCGGCATACCTGCAATAGGATTATTAAATTTTACTTCTCCAACCTTTAGCAAATATTCCACATAAAATATGCATTCATTTCCAAGGATGAACGGTAAGAAGAACGTTCCCACATTTATTCTTGAATGCATTCGCGAATCATTCCACCCAACATATACATCTGAACTACAAGAACAACGTTTTTATTCGCGAATGCGTAAACCATTCTTTTAAAAAACAATCCCGAAATGGTGCCGAGAAAGTTTCAAGATGATCCCGAAATGTTCGGAAAAAATCCCGAACAGGTGCCGAAAATGTCCCGAAAACAATACAGAAAACCATCCGAAATGGTTTAAAAATCAATCCCAAAATCGCTCAGAAATCAATCCTGAAGTTATCCGAAAATCATACCGAAATGATGCCAAAAAACTACATTTCGGTCGGCATTCCTACAATAGAATTTTTTCAAATTTACTTCTCTAACCTGTAGCAAATTTTTCACACAACATATGCATTATGGTGATTCAAATTAATTTTTTTTTTTTTTTTCGGTGTTACCCCCTGAAATTTAAGATATTGATGAAGCCTTGCAAAAAATTAATTAAAATTAATTAAAATTAAGGCTTAGTGCTAGCTATCTAGGGTCAGTGTAGAGCGCTAATTTTTTGCTAGGCTTATTTTCTCATCAATACCTAACCGTTTAGAGGGTAAGACCAAGTCGAGATTTTTTTGGAATCACCCTAATATGCATTCATTTTTGAAGATGAGCGGTAACAAGAACGTTCTCACATTTATTCGCAAATGCATTCGCGAATCATTTCACGCAACATATCTAAATATACATCTGAACTACAAGAAGAACGTTCTTGTGGCTTTTGCTTTTAGAGAAAGCATTCGCGAACGAGAACGAAGTGGATTTTTGTATGCGTTCTTATTAGCATTCGCGTTCCGGACTATCTCGGCAACCGTTTGACCGATGTGGATAAAATTTTTAATATAGATAGTATGATTGATCCTTAGACTATTAACTTGGGGGTTGCCACTTGGGGCGGTTTACAGGGTTGCCACCTATCTCAATTTTTTTTTATTTTGTAAAAAAATATGCAAATATGGGTATCAAATGAAAGGTTTTTTTTAGCCGACATACCAACTAAAATATTCTCAAGTATTGTATTTGTATTTTATATTTTTGGGATCATATTTGGATTATTTTAGCATCATTTTGAGATCATTTTGGGGTCATTTTGGGATCATTTTGGGGCTATTTTGCGATCATTTTGTGTTCAATTTTGGAGTCATTTTCGGATCATTTTGGAGTCATTTTGGGATCATTTTAGTATCATCATTGGATTATTTTTGGGGTAATTTTGGGAAAATTGATAGCACCGAGCAAGCTCGGTCACCCTGGTACTAATTATGTTAAGTGAAGAAACTTTGCTATAAATAAATATGCATATTCTGTTAACAAATGAATAAAAACCAAGCAATTTAATGCGCTCAATTGAGTTGTAAATAAAAGTTAGTATTTTAGCTATTCAAGGCAAGTGAACTGAGGTGTAATAAAAATGTGATAGAAATTACACTAGAAACCCAAAAACATACATACAAACTAAAAAATCAACCAAAAGAGTTATGAGCAACATTCAAACCCACATAGATACATCTTTAACACACCATAAAAACGGCATTTTATGTTGCTAATGTCAGTCATTTTTGTTTAATTTACATTTTGTTCAAACCAAGCTTTCAACACCTACACAACCTTTTAGCTGACTTGATATCATTTTGTATGTCTGTAAAAGAGTCTCATAATTTAATTTAATTACATTTTGTAAAATAAATAAAACCGCAACGAGCAATGACAAACCAGTTAGGCACACAAACTACTACAAGTAAAGTTATAAATAAAAGCTTGTAGGCATTTGAGGTGCGGAAGAGGTGACATTCAATGAGCGACTAGACAGTCATTTAAGCACACATACACACATACATATATACGGTGAGGTAAACAGACAGCGCTGAAATCAAACAGTTGGTTGTACGGACTGTGAAGGCAGTTAAAAAGGGTGTCAGCCTTAAAGTATGCAACACATAGCAGATATAGTGGCAAGTTAACGTAGTTATGGGACATTTGACAAAGTCTAAATTACACTTGTGGCTTTTGCTTTTAGTTTTATGTACAATGTAAGTTGGTGCTTTTATAGCGTCGCTTCTGACTCGCAATGCCTAGGCGAGGTAGTAATGGCCCCATTAAAGTGTGTGATTTTCGAGAGAATGAACTTAATAGTAAATGGGTGCGTTACTTAGCCGCAAAGTATTTCAATGGCGTATACTCTACGCACATATAAACAAGCACACATACACATACATACCCATTTACCCACACAATTCAAAGTTGTTGAATGTGAGGTGGTGTTTTGGCAGTTTTGCAATTAATGTGCTTTCGTATGGAAAAAGTAATTTAGCATTGCTGCTGTGGTGTGTGATATCTATAGCATTTACACCCTAAAACACAAACACACACACAGCCATCGATACCAAACCAGACACGCATTTATCACGCACACAAGCGCAAGTAAGTAAAAATCGCAGCAGCTGAAATTGACATAATGACTTGAATATCAATGAGTTTGTTATACACTGTATGTATGTATGTATTTGTTAAGGGAATTTGTATGTGCGTTAAGCTCCGCAGTTTCATTAGCATTGACTGTCTGAACTAGAAATGTGTTGCTCGTTTTTTTTTTTTTTTTTGCTTTCTTTGAGGCTAATTAAAGCAAGACTTTCAATTGTAGCTACCTACTAAACATGTGGGCGAACAGTAGCAAATACCAGCACGTTCGTAACGAAATGACTAAATTATATTAATTTTCACATTTATTGTTTATTCTTGTCAAATTTGAGGCGATTAATCAATTTAGCTAAAGGAAAATAACTAAATCGTAGTCTTTGACTTGTTGAGCCATATGTTAAAATGTTCATCATACGACGTGGCGTACCGTTACAGCTGAAAATAAAAATATATATCTATGACAAAAAAAAAAAAAAAATAAAATAAAATAAAATAAAATAAAATAAAATAAAATAAAATAAAATAAAATAAAATAAAATAAAATAAAATAAAATAAAATAAAATAAAATAAAATAAAATAAAATAAAATAAAATAAAATAAAATAAAATAAAATAAAATAAAATAAAATAAAATAAAATAAAATAAAATAAAATAAAATAAAATAAAATAAAATAAAATAAAATAAAATAAAATAAAATAAAATAAAATAAAATAAAATAAAATAAAATAAAATAAAATAAAATAAAATAAAATAAAATAAAATAAAATAAAATAAAATAAAATAAAATAAAATAAAATAAAATAAAATAAAATAAAATAAAATAAAATAAAATAAAATAAAATAAAATAAAATAAAATAAAATAAAATAAAATAAAATAAAATAAAATAAAATAAAATAAAATTAAATAAAATAAAAAAAAAATTAAATAAAATAAAATAAAATAAAATAAATAAAATAAAATAAAATAAAATAAAATAAAATAAAATAAAATAAAATAAAATAAAATAAAATAAAAAAAAATAAAATAAAATAAAATAAAATAAAATAAAATAAAAAAAAATAAAATAAAATAAAATAAAATAAAATAAAATAAAAAAAAATAAAAAAAATAAAATAAAATAAAAAAAATAAAATAAAATAAAACAAAATAGAATAAAATAAAAGTAAATAAAATAAAATAAAATAATAAGGTTCGAGGATTAAGGTATCTGACATCTCCAATTGCATTCTAAATAGGAAACATTCAGTATGTCTAAATAACTTAAGGTCTAACGTTCTCTTTAATGTTTAATTTTAATTTCTTAAGCATTCATAAAGTTATAAAATTTAGAATTCAACAGAAATTTATATGACTGCCTGTCTAAAACTGTCTTCAAGCATCAAAGCATACACATAAAGCCCCACCATCCCCTTTCGAAGTTATGCTACATCTGACAAGTAATTTTTATAATTTTTCAACTGTAATACAAAAGCTTTTTCTGAGTTCTGACACTTGTGGCTAGCACTTAGATAAGTAAAAGGTACCATTAGTGGGAACATGTATGTGCTTTACATAAATGAGTGTATATGTGTATAACTTAAGTTTCTTGAGTGTATGTGTGTCTCTGTGCGTTAATGCTAGTCTGAAAGATACACATTTTTATGTTTGCTGATAATTTTACAGACTGCAAATGACTCCCCAGTGCGCAATTAAATTGTGCTACAACAATAATTTGTGCAGGCACTTTGTTAACAATAACAAAAACAACTACGCAAGTAAATAATAATAATGTTGGTACACAAAGCAACATACTCTTATAAGGGCACACACAAAAAACATAAAATCATTACAGGCACTTTGTCATTATGGTCGCTTATCTAAATCGCGCACCCTCGCACACTCCAGACATACACAGCACAACCAGCTGGCTCGTTGTTAAGCTTATAAGCTCTGCCTGCACACTTAATGTGAACGCTCATACCTACTAACGATGTACATTTCAAAGTCTAAGCATCTTTACAAATTTCATGCTTTTCCAGTGTTTTCTTTTGCCTCCACCACCTTCTTAACTCACTCTTACTCCTTTCAGTTATTTCATTTTCGATTTGACAGATAATTATCTTTGGTTTTGTCTTTCCGGTCAATCGTGTCGCCAGCAGTATTTTGACTTAACCACAAAATGCTTAAGCTTTTGGTTGTGGGCATCAGCTTAGTAAGCCTATAGCACGCTTCGCTTATTTGTCAAACAGATTTAAGGGATGAGCCTCTGGTGGATTGCATACATTTAGGCGCTTAGAAGGGAAAATTAAAAGCAATGAATTTCTTCTGCCCCAGAATTGAAATAGTAAGAGAGAAGAAAAGCTCGCTTAAGCAGTTTTAGGAAAATTATTTGGATACATTTTAATTTAATGAAATATTGAGACATTCTTGTTTTCAAGAACTCTTGATCCCTAATGAATTTATTTTTTAATAGCCTTCGTGTATGAGGTTTTTTGCTGGGTTGATGTAATGATGGTTATTTGGCAAGATAGTTATCACGAAGATAAGTTCAAATTGATTTCAATTGCTTTTGGAAATGCCATATAATGAATAATGCTGGTGTGTAAAGCTAAAAATACAATAAAATAAATTAAAATTAAATTAAATTGAATAAAATCAAATAAAATCGAATTAAATTGAATAAAATAAAATGAAATGAAATAAAATAAAATAAAAAAAAATAAAATAAAGTAAAATAAAATAAAATAAAATAAAATTAAAATAAAATAAAATAAAATAAAATAAAATAAAATAAAATAAAATAAAATAAAATAAAATAAAATAAAATAAAATAAAATAAAATAAAATAAAATAAAATAAAATAAAATAAAATAAAATAAAATAAAATAAAATAAAATAAAATAAAATAAAATAAAATAAAATAAAATAAAATAAAATAAAATAAAATAAAATAAAATAAAATAAAATAAAATAAAATAAAATAAAATAAAATAAAATAAAATAAAATAAAATAAAATAAAATAAAATAAAATAAAATAAAATAAAATAAAATAAAATAAAATAAAATAAAATAAAATAAAATAAAATAAAATAAAATAAAATAAAATAAAATAAAATAAAATAAAATAAAATAAAATAAAATAAAATAAAATAAAATAAAATAAAATAAAATAAAATAAAATAAAATAAAATAAAATAAAATAAAATAAAATAAAATAAAATAAAATAAAATAAAATAAAATAAAATAAAATAAAATAAAATAAAATAAAATAAAATAAAATAAAATAAAATAAAATAAAATAAAATAAAATAAAATAAAATAAAATAAAATAAAATAAAATAAAATAAAATAAAATAAAATAAAATAAAATAAAATAAAATAAAATAAAATGAAAAAAATAAAAAAATTAATAATACAATACATAACAGCAATAAGGCTTGAGAGTTTATATAATTTAAGTAAATCCTTAATAAAATATTTGATTTCCTGGTCAATCATTGGAACATAAAATCCCATTGAATTGGATATAAAAATTCCAGAGCAATCGTCTGATAATTTACTCAAACAAATATATTTCGATTTATTTAGTCTAATTGATCTCAAGCGTGAATACCTACAAATGTATGCATGTAAGAACTCTTTTGAAGAGGTCTGTTGAACATCCAGCAACCATGAACCAGTCTCCGCATTTTTATTTCATTTATTTTTTGTTGTTCTTGTTGTTGATTTATTAATCAAATTTAATATCGATTAATTCATTGATGAAGCAAAACCATGAATACGTGATGAAGGTGAAACGCAATCTGTAATTTTTTGTATTTCTTCACAACGTCTATTTATTTATTTATGTACATATGTATTTACATACATACATATGTATATACGCGCGGCTACATATGTAAGTTGTATAAGCTCTTTTTATTTGTACGTTTCCGTTGTGCCTTCGCTGTCGGCATCACATCCTGTTGGGCGAGAGAGATACCTTTGGCTGTAGGATTGACTGAGTGGCTGGCTGTGTTGGATGGTTGGTTGGTTTG
The DNA here is from genome assembly GCA_964058755.1 of Campiglossa producta. NCBI lineage: Eukaryota > Metazoa > Arthropoda > Insecta > Diptera > Tephritidae > Campiglossa > Campiglossa producta. Next base: position 136,288,327 of record CAXKVI010000002.1, read on the forward strand.
AAGCCTGTCAGCTCATTGAATATTTTCACTGTTTTCATAGACATGCAAAAAAACAAAATTGGCATTGCTGAAAAAAGGAAGTGCGCACGTATGTAGGGTCCACTGAAGTTTTTTACGGATTCAGAAAGTGGCTACAATACAGGTATATACAAATTTTCACTATGGTTTGGTTGCAAAAAATTATTTTCATTATGTTTTTATAGTTGTTTTATAAAAACAATTTTAGTAGAGTTGCCACCTTATGTTAGATATGTTTTAATAAACAAATTTGTATTCGCTTCAACATAGGATCTCACTTGACCGATTTGGATAGAGTTTCGTAGGGAGTTAACGTTTTATATTAGTTTATCTGCTTAAATTTTGAGCTTCAACAAATGTTGCAGGGTTGCCACACATTATTATTATTATTTTTTTTTTAATTAATAGTAATAAATAAATAGTTGAAACGAATGATTAACATTTAAGTGGATTTTGGAAAACAAAAAATGTTTGCAGAGTTGCCACTTTTACAGGGTTGTCACTTTTAAAACTTATTTCTTAATTAAAAAATTCGTGAACTTTTACTTAAAAACATTTAAATTTGCTTTAAAAAAAATTATTCAGGGTTGCCACCTCAACTTAACTCCATAATACTTCAATATCATAAACCTTGCAGATTTTTTTGTTTAAACGATTTGTGTGCAAGTTTATAAGAAGATACGGTTCTAATCGTTTATTTTTTCATTTTTTTTTTTGCTCAAAATTTTTAACTTATGCGAGTGTATTAGGGTTGCCATACATTTAAAACTATTTGTAAAATTTAAACAAAACCATTATTTACTGTACCGAGTGAAAAAATGTTTAAGTGGTGAGTCAATAAAAATTTTTTTTTGGGGTTGCCACCTCAACGAAATTATATGTTTCAAGTTTAAAATCCCGGAATGCGCGGTTCTTCTTAAACAATTGTTTGCCACTTTGTTGCGGGTTGACTTGTAAGATTTTTAGTTTTCTTCCTTCATTTTAATGCTTGTAAAACTTTTAAAGAGTTGCCACTTATCTATTAAAATTATTTTTAAATCAAGAGAAATACATTAAGTGTTGTAGATACAAGAGGAAAACTTTTTTGTGGTTTACAAAAAAAAATTTGTGGTGCTGCCACATAAACTCAATTATGTACATATACTGGAGTTCGCCCAGTGTTTGAAATTCAACCACAAAAGCTTATTTTATTTTCCTACCTTTTTGCTGTTTCTTAAATTTTCCATTCTTTTCATATTTTTTATATTTTTGGTTTCTATACATTTCTGTTCATTTTGCCTTTTCCTCCCTCTTTACACCATTCAGTAATATGGTTTCAATGTTGATAATTATTTATTCTTCTTAGGTAGTCTTCATAGGTATTTCTTTCCTTTCCTTTCCTTTGCTTTTATTTCCTTTCCCTTCCTCTCCGTTCATCTCATTTTATTTCTTTTGCTTTTCTTTCCTTCCCTACCCTTTTCTTTCTTTCGCTTTCTTCCCTCTCTTTTCTTTTCCTTTTCTTTCCTTTTCTCTTCTTTCATTTCATTTTATTTCCCTTCTTTCTTTCTCTCTTTCTGTTCTTTTCTTTAATTTTCCTTTCTTTTCGTTTCTTCTATTCTCTTAACTGAAATTTCTTTCCATTTCCATTACATTCCTTTTTTCCTTTTATTTTCTTTTTCTTTAATTTCCTTTCGTTTCATTTGCTTTAGTTTCGTTTCCCTTAGTTTCCTTTCATTTTATAAATTTTTTTTTTTCATTTCATTTCTTTTCTTTTATTTTTTTTTCTTACTTTTATTTTCTTTCACTTTTTTCCTAACCTTTCCTTTCCCTACCTTTCCTTTCCTACCGTTTCCTTACTTTCTTTTTTTCCTTTTGTAACTTCTTTAGTTTTATTTCTTTTCCATTCATTTCCTTTACTTATTTTTTTTAGCTTTTCATTACCTTTCTTTCCTTTATTTTTCATTCTTTTTTATTTTCATTTATTTTCCGTACCTTCCTCCTCGCTACCTTTTCTTTTCTTTCTTTTTCTCTTCTTTCCTTTCTTTGTCTTTCTCTATTTGCCTCTCTTTTCCACTCCTTTACCTACATTACATTTCCTTTCTTCCCTTCCTTTTTTCTTTTCCATTCCATACCTTTATTTGCGTTTGATTTTTCTCTCATATTTTCCATTCCTTACCTTAACTTACCTTTATTTTCCTTGTATCCATTCCTTTCCTTTCCCATTCTTTCCTTTATTTTATACTTTTATTTATTTCATTTTGTTTTATTTTTATTTATTTTATATTCTTTCCTTTCCTTTCATTTCCAACAAATTTCTTTTTTTACTTTCAATCAATTTTTGTATTTCTTATTTTACCTTTTTAAGTTTTATCAATTTTCCTTTTTATTTTATTTCACTAAGTCTAGCGACCAAGGGATTTGTGCTTTTTTTTTCAAAACATCATGTCTGAGCAAGCATTTGCTTCTCTCAATACCCACGCACAGATTTTGTTTTTGTAAACTCTGTTTGTACCTACGCTCAATAAAGTTGACGCCAGCCCCATGTTTATTATTGCTGCCAACAAAACAACTCACACTCGGACTCTCGCCAACTACAATGAATGCAAGCACAACAATGCAAGTGTACCTACCCTGCAGCGAAAGCAACTAGTTGAAAACTACTTTACAACTAGATGGTGCACCGGACTAGTCAGTGTTCTGTCTTTTTTCCATATAAGCAACTGGTATTTTTTACGTGTTGATGTCCTACGAGATGCCAATTGTCAGATTTCGACCAGAATATACCAGTTATCTACTAGTCAGGAAATACCAGTTTCATACTAGTTGTAAAATACTAGTTCCATACTAGTTAAACCTGGAATAGTATAATTTCCATAAAATGAACTAGTCCACATACTAGTCCAAATGTTTATTCTTAAGAAAGCAGCGGTTATTTGTATTTACCCTATCACGAAAAAGCATCTATGAATTATAAGAGAAAACGAAACGAATGAATTTTGTATTTTTCAACTGGTATAATTTCACCCAGAAAAATCTAGTTGTATACTAGTATGAAGTGGATATTTCCTGACTAGTATGAGTTCTGCCAGAAAATTATAGTTGTATACTAGTATTTTTCTGACTAGTTTGAGGTTTCGCTGCAGGGTACATACACACATAACAGCGGCTCTAAAAAGTGAATGCGTGTTTAGCACCTGTAGTGGTGTGACTTTGAAATCATATTATAATAAATTTTTTTTAATTTTTGGTTTGTTGTCGCACACCCTGCTCGGCGAGACCTATCGATACATATCAAATTTTATATAATAATAGATAGCATTTTTATATAATAATAGATAGTTGAATGCTAGAAGACTTGGCCGACAAAATTTTTTAAGTAATAATGACTTGATGATTTTTTTCTAATATGAGCCACTCTAGTGTTTACACCGACGATACCTGTAAGTAGGTGTATTGATTGAAGAATGTATGTATAAGTAAAAGAAGATCGAATATGGGCCAAATGAAAAACAAGTAAAATTATTTGCAAAGCACTTACTTAAATTTATACGTATGTATGTGTGAGATATAAAAATACATACGTGCAAAGTTGTATATGTCTTGAATAAATATATAAAATATGTCGAGATATATGTACGAGCACATCTACATATGTACGTAAAACGGCATCTCAAAAGCACTAAAGCAACAGCATAAACCCTCATCGTACATGGCTGCTGGGGAATAACAAATTGATTGTATTGCACACTTTTTTGCTGCTCGAATAAGTAAAGTGGAGCAAGCCAGCATATCAGCAATACTCCACTCAACTCAACTAAAGCGTTTCACAAAAAAAAAAAGAAGTATACTACAACACAGAAACATGCATAAATCGCTGAGGTGTAAAACATGCCATCAGCAGTTTTAATAGAATTTCGTATGTGTGCGCATAAGCGTAATCGAATGAAGTTAGTTATATACAGGGTGATACGTAGAGAAGTTAAAAAATGAGATTTTACAACAAATAGCTTCATAGCTCGCATTGGTATCGGCAGGGATTGGACTTCATTTAAAGATCAACTGACTACTGGAGGAGCTGGGGCTTCTTCGAGGAAGAATTTTGAAATAATTGTATATGCGCCTAAAAGTGTGCAACCTTTACTACTACATCTTCTACATAGCTAGCATACACACTGTTAGATCCGGTTAAGATAAAGGTTGGACCGCTGTATTTGAATCAAATTGACACAGATGGTGGAATTACAGCATCCATAACAAAATAAAAAAAACCGCGTGTAGAGAGTACACGTGAAAGAAGTTAACTTCTTAAATTCAGAAATAACGAAATATG
>CAXKVI010000002.1:136297653-136300153 GCA_964058755.1 Campiglossa producta
CCATAACGACCAATAACCGTAGCTATGAGCGCAACCGATACATAAATATGATAAACTGCCCCGTAACCTTAACCGATTCCATCACTATAACGTTAACTGTGGCTAAACCGTAACCGTATCCGTATACGTAAACGATCCGTAGCCGTTACAAAATCCTTAACCATAAAGCTAGCCATACCACGACCTTAAGCATAAAATATGTACATGAGTACTTACAACGCATGTTGAGACACAAGACCAGCCATCCGCATAATATCTTCATCCTTGTCTCATATACATTTAACACTTCATTTATTATTGTACTCAATCAGCTTAACTCCCCCCGTTCAGGCTGCCGTCAAACAAATTCGGTATTTTGTTCCAACTTTTCGGTTGCTAAGCCAATTTGTTGGCTGAGTCAAGGTTGCGAGTGTAACTTTCGTTGTAGCTTTGTTGTTGCTTTCATAAACATCTTTGCGCTGGGGGTCTATCCAGAAAAAGTTACATTCAATGTATTATGTAAGATGTATTATTATTATTATTATTATTATAAGGTCTTATTACACCGCGACCATTAGTACGATCTATTGTGTGACCTATCAGCTTATTGTTGTATGTGGAGGCTCTTTATAGATTTGAGCACCTCCTCAGGTTTTTTATTCCATATTACGAACGGATTGAGAGTGACCCCACCTAGGTAGCAGACTCTCTTTCTTGCTTACGCAATGCATTCGCAGAGTATATGAACCGGCGTTTCATCGTCCAGTTCGCAAAACCGACAAATTGTTGTATCTGACAGATTCAGCTTACTCAGGTGATAACGCAGACCGCAATGTCCCGTAAAATACCCAGTGATGGTTCTTAGATCCACCCTCCTTAGATTAATGAAACTGGCTGATGCTCTTTGTGAGGGTGATTTATGACTCGTCTATGAGTCATTTATGACTCGTAGTTGAATCATTTATGACTCATCCCTTATTCATGTATGACTCATCCCTTATTCATGTATGACTCGTGTGTCTAGTTAAATAATACATCAAACTTCACGAGTACTTGCTACTCACGCCTCTTTTGAGTTTTGTATTAGGGTTACATATTCTATTCATATCACCTCATTTTTCATTTTAGCACATTTTAACTAATTTTTACGACAGGTTGTGCAGAGGCACATCCGCATGCAATAGCTACTGCGTTCATTTACACTTACAGCACTTAAATCGTTACTTAAGCAAATACAAAAACCAATTTTATGTGCATCCAACTTCAAAGTTTGTAAACTAAAGCCATGCAAGCAAATTGAAGTCTTATTTATGACCAAAAGGCTAGAAAAGCTGGTTCATGCGATATCGCCTATACTCAGTTGTGGCCTCATTGTCCTCAACAAGAAGCGGGTAAAAATGATTTTGGTGGTGAATGAAGTTAAAACGAAGTACCTGCTGGCATTAGTCAAAGAGTCAGCGCAACTCACCACATGCTAGCCCGCTTCGCCTGTTCTCTTTCTCTTTTTGAAAGCAAGCTAACTTGACTATCTTACCTGACCATACCTAAACTCACAACCGAGTATAAAATATGAATAAGGTTTCTGTAAACTTGCCCAAGAGACGTCATGAAGTTCAGGCGGCAAACATTTCTCTGACCAACCAGCCACACCCCAGTCACACACTTTTACATTCGTTCACACTTGTTTGCAAGCTTGCTCGTCTAACAATTTAGCTGTGAAAGCAATCAACTGAAGCAAAACTAAACTTTGATTTCAATGACCATAAATCGCACTTCATTTCTGATGCATTTCCTAACACACACACATACAGCTGTGTGAGCTAAAAGTTTTTTTTTTTTACTTTAGCTGATGTAGAAGTACAAGATTGGCGTAGTCGTGACATGCAGCAAGTAGCTTCAAGTGGGTGCAGTTTCCTATTCATAAATTTCCAGTTTTTGCTTAAAAAATAAAAAAAGGACTGTCTGGCCTCGAAGTAATTTTATGAACAAATACATCGAAATTAGTCTACACACTTTTGACAAAATGAATATAAAAGTCCCTCCTTACTAGTAAGGATTCATTCAGGTTTGTAACGCAGCGCTACCACTGTACGACCCCCAATGTAACTCCACTACCGCCTAAAAGCATGCCATAACTGCGCGGCACGGAGACCAGCTGATAGCAACAATGGCATGGCGATCATCAGCAGCCAACACAAATTCAACAACAAACCATGATAAGCGGTGAAATTCTCGATAGGTTCTTAACTGTCCCAATATATGTATAGGGAGAGATTGTGCCAAACGAAAATCAATCACTATAGGTGAGTTTTTTATGTTATTTTATTTTATTTTATTTTATTTTATTTTATTTTATTTTATTTTATTTTATTTTATTTTATTTTATTTTATTTTATTTTAGTTTATTTCATTTTATTTTATTTTATTTTATTTTATTTTATTTTATTTTATTTTATTTTATTTTATTTTATTTTATTTTATTTTATTTTATTTTATTTTATTTTATTTTATTTTATTTTAT
>CAXKVI010000002.1:136302653-136304116 GCA_964058755.1 Campiglossa producta
AAAATAAAATAAAATAAAATAAAATAAAATAAAATAAAAAAATAAAATAATTTCGTTTTCATTTACTATTGCAAATATGTCATCAACGTATTTCGTAAGTAATCTAGGTTTTTTATCGCATTTTTCAACGGTATTTTGAAGCAATTTCTCCATAACGATATCTGCGTGGAGACGTTGGCGATCCCATTGGCAATCCCCTTATTTGTGTGTACACTTTATCCTCATATATAAAATATCTATTTTCTTCGATACAAAATTTTAATATTTCTAAGAACAGTTTTTTTGGAATTTTAGTATGTTTTTCTATTATTGTGAATTTTTCTTGAATAACTTCAAGTGCTAGTTGTGTGGGGACACTGGGAAACAGCGAGACAACATCAAACGAAATTAATTTTTCGTCTTCATTGATATGAGTATTATTAATCTTTTCTTTAAATTCTAGGGTATTTTTGACATTGTAACTAGAGTCTAATGTTACTTTTTTTAAAATGTTTGTAATATATTTACATAGACCGAACGATGGTGAGCCCGTGGTTGAACATATCGGCCTAAGAGGTGTCCCTTCCTTATGGATTTTCGGAAGTCCATATATTCTGGGGGATACTGACGTAGTAGTGATCAGACTGTTTCTTTCCGCCTTTGAAATTAACTCCATTTTAAACATTTTATTGACCAAATTATTATTTTTAGTTTGCAATTTTGACGTAGGGTCTTGTCTTTGTACTCTGTACATCGATAAATCATTTAATATTTCCTTCATTTTCTTATCATACTCATCTTTCTCCATAGCTACAGTTTTATTGCCTTTGTCCGAGGTTAGAATTCTAATGTTGTCATTTTGTCTAAGTAATTTACGTGTTCGGCCCACTGTGTCAACTATTACACTATCCATTGCACTCAGTTTGTTAGCTTTTGTATGCTCTTTTATTATTACACCAAATTTTGAGCGAGCCTCTTCTTGCTCTTCTTTGTCTTTGATTGTTTGTACAAGTTCTTCTCCATCAGCGATGCATTCAAATAGAGGAAAACTTTTATTATTTATAGGTAACGCGAACTTTGGACCCTTCGCTAAGAGCGACTTTATGTCTGATGGAAAGCTAACCGTTGTTGTGTTGATAAACCAATCGTGGTTTTTGTTGTTGTCAAAAATGTTGTTGCGCTTGCTTTGCAGTTTTAAGAACTTGTTTTCTTGTTTCTCTTTCAATTTTACCTTTAGCTTTCTTGCTATATTTTCCTCACTCATTTTCAATATTTCAAAGTCATCTGCGCTCAGATGGTTTCGTAGTGTTTTTGTAATTTCATCAATTCGTTGCTTTTGTTCTTTTAATGCTGTATGTTTTTGCTTAATTAGTAGACTTAATATTTTTGTATGAAAACAATATGTGTATCTATCTATGATTGAATTGATGAAAAAACACTACGAAACCATCTGAGCGCAGATGACTTTGAAATATTGAAAATGA
>CAXKVI010000002.1:136304316-136309316 GCA_964058755.1 Campiglossa producta
ATTTTGCAACTCGAGTACTTTCTATTTATGTAGTGTATATAGTGAAAATCGACGAAATCGGGCAAATGTAACATATAGCCCCCATACAACCGATTGTTCAGATATAAGGTTTTTTGACTAAAACTTCTGCAATTAAAAAGTTAGGAACGTACAATTTTGCAAATCGAGTACTTTCTATTTACGTAGTGTATATAGTGAAAATCAACAAGATCGGGCAAATGTAACATATAGCCCCCATACAACCGATTGTTCAGATATAAGGTTTTTTGACCACAACTTCTGCAATTAAAAAGTTAGGAACGTAAAATTTTGCAACTCGAGTACTTTCTATTTACGTAGTATATATAGTGAAAATCAACAAGATCGGGCAAATGTAACATATAGCCCCCAAACAACCGATTGTTCAGATATAAGGTTTTTTGGCCAAAACTTCTGCAATTAAAAAGTTAGGAACGTAAAATTTTGCAACTCGAGTACTTTATATTTATGTAGTGTATATAGTAAAAATCAACAAGATCGGGCAAATGTAACATATAGCCCCCATACAACCGATTGTTCAGATATAAGGTTTTTTGACCAAAACTTCTGCAATTAAAAAGTTAGGAACATAAAATTTTGCAACTTGAGTACTTTCAATTTATGTAGTGCGTAGAGGAAAATCAAGAAGATCGGGTAAATATAACATATAGCCCCATACAACCGGTTGTTCCGATATAAGGTTCTTTGGCCAATACTTCCGCGTTTAAAAAGTTAGGAACGTAAAATATTTCACCTTTAGTACTTTCTACATATGTAATGTGTATAGTGTAAGTCAGTACAATTGAACACGTATAATATATAGCCTCCATACAATCGATTGTTCCGATAACTCGGATCCTATTATTTTCTAAGTTTTTTTAAATTATAACAAAGTGTAATGTGTATAGTAAATATAGTTAAATTGAAACAGGCTGTACTGGGGATCGAACAGTGAAAATCGTGACGCTTATTCATGAAAGGTATATAGCCTTCGGCACAGCCGAAGACAGCTTTCCTTACTTGTTTTTATTTTATTTTTTTTTTTGTTTAATTGTTTTTTTTTTTTAACTAATTTTGCTTTATTTAATTTTATTTTGCTTTTTAAGTTTTTGTTTTAGTTTTTTTTTTTGGATAATTTTTTTTTTTTTTTTTTTTTTTACACTATTTATTTTTTATTTTTTTTATTTTTTTTTTTTACTTTGTTACGCTTATTCTCCACTATTTCATTTTTCTTAATTTTTTAATTTATTTTTTTTTATTTATTTATTTTTTTTTTTTTTTATTTTTTTATTTTACTTTTTTGTTTTATGTTACTTTATTTTAAGTTATTAATTTTATATTTTATTTTTTTTTTTTATTTAACTTATTGGTGTATATTATTTTACACTATTTTTTGTATTAATTTTTTTTTTGTAATTTTTTTTACTGTATTTACAATGCCTACACTACTGGGTATAAACAAGTCACACATATTCACTTATGTTTCTACTCACACACATGTGGAAACACAATTTTAATTAAGGTAAACATTTTAAAACGAAAATTAAAATCACAAGACGCACGGTTATGGGTGTCCCACGCCACATAGACTAAGCTCCCGCACAAGAGGTGGAGCGCATGAAGAGAGTGTTGCAAGTTAATTGGAGCGAAGTGAAATACAAATAAAGAACTTACGCCAGCGTGTTAGTTGAGCATGGCAGCCGTCTGGAATTTAATGTAGCTCCAAATGGAGTGAGTAAAGCCTAAGGCAAAACTACTTAGTACATTTCTACATATGTATGTATGTGTGTAAATTTGTATGCAGAGGTATTATTGTTAAGCAAACAGCTGGGGTTACGACTGCCGGATATTATTAATTCAATTAGTAGAAGTTATAAGAAAATTAATGTAAATAACTTTGCATGCATGCATGTACTTATGTGTGTGTGTATGTGTGTGTGTGTGCTTGCTTGTGATATTATAAGTAATTTATAACAATAAATTGAAAATATTTCATCAATTGTCTTTATTAACTATTATCAAGCATATTTGTTTACGAAACTCTACACGGACGTATGTATGTGTGAATGTGAATTTGTCGACGCCAAAGGCATATTTGCTTTAGAAATTCATACGTATTCACATTTTATTTGCATTTAATTAACACAATGTTTCAAAGAACAATTCAAAATATCTGATTTGAAATGGCTAAAGGAAAGAAAAGGTAAATATCGAAAGAACTTTTGATCAAAAAAAAAAGTCCAGTACAAATTTTTTGTTTAAAGACTAAAGCATAACACCACTCATCCTCAAAATGGTTGGTGGCCGCGGTGGTGGTGAGTGAGTTCTATGCTACATCAAACCCCGCGTCAAGGATTGGCAGGCCCTTAGCGTCTGTTTCTGCTATGAACTGTGCTGTTGCTCAGTGGAACTTCGTGTGAATTATCAGAAAAATTTTCGACATGCATTTTTTTTTTTTTTGTTCAATTGTTTTAAATGGGTTTATTTTATATTTTATTTTTTTTTTCATTACTTTACTTTATTATTTTAATTTTAATTTTTTTTTATTTTATATTATTTTATTTTAATATATTTTTTATTTTTTCTATTTTATTTTATTTTATTTTATTTTATTTTGTTTTATTTTAATTATTTTATTTTATTCTATTTTATTTTATTTTAGTTATTTTATTTTAATTTTATTTTATTTTATTTTTTTATTTTATTTTTTTTATTTTATTTTATTTATTTTTTTTATTTTTTTTTTATATTTTTAGTTGATTTTACTTTACTTTATTCTATTTTATTTTGTCTTATTTTAATTATTTTATTTTATTTTAATTATTTTATTTTATTCTATTTTATTTTATTTTAATTATTTTATTTTAATTATTTTATTTTAATTTTATTTTATTTTATTTATTTTTTTTATTTTATTTTTTTTTATTTTTTTATTTGATTTTACTTTACTTTATTCTACTTTATTTTATTTTATTTTACTTAATTTTTTTATTTTATTTTATATTATTTTATTTTTTTATTTTATTTTATATTATTTTATTTTTTATTTTAATTTATTTTATTTTATTTTATTTTATTTTATTTTATTTTATTTTATTTTATTTTATTTTATTTTATTTTATTTTATTTTATTTTATTTTATTTTATTTTATTTTATTTTATTTTATTTTATTTTATTTTATTTTATTTTATTTTATTTTATTTTATTTATTTTATTTTATTTTATTTTATTTTATTATTTTATTTTATTTTATTTTAATTTACTTTATTTTATTTTATGTTATTTTATTTTATTTTATTTTATTTTATTTTATTTTATTTTATTTTATTTTATTTTATTTTATTTTATTTTATTTTATTTTATTTTATTTTATTTTATTTTATTTTATTTTATTTTATTTTATTTTATTTTATTTTATTTTATTTTATTTTATTTTATTATATTTTATTTTATTTTATTTTATTTTATTTTATTTTATTTTATTTTATTTTATTTTATTTTATTTTATTTTATTTTATTTTATTTTATTTTATTTTATTTTATTTTATTTTATTTTATTTTATTTTATTTTATTTTATTTTATTTTATTTTATTTTATTTTATTTTATTTTATTTTATTTTATTTTATTTTATTTTATTTTATTTTATTTTATTTTATTTTATTTTACTTTATTTTATTTTATTTTATTTAATTTTATTTTATTTTATTTTATTTTATTTTATTTCATTTATTTTATTTTATTTTATTTTATTTTATTTTATTTTATATTATTTTATTTTATTTTATTTTATTTTATTTTATTTTATTTTATTTTGTTTTATTTTAGTTTAATTTATTTTATTTTATTTTATTTTAATTTATTTTGTTTTATTTTAGTTTATTTTATTTTATTTTATTTTTTTTTTGTTCAATTTATTTTATTTCATTTAATTTTTTTTTTTTTTGTTTTATTTCATTTTATTTCATTTTATTTTAATTATTTTATTTTATTTCACCTATTTTATTTTATTTTTTTCTTTTTTTATTTTTTTATATTTTTTTTTTTTTTTTTTTTTTTTTGTTTTTGTTTCATTTTTAATTATTTTTTACTCTCTTTTATTTTATTTTATTTTTTACTGATTTTTTTATTTAATTTAAATAATTTTTTCTTTTAATTCATTTTTATTTTTTTTATTTTATCTTAATTTCTTTTATTTTGGTTGACTTCATTTTTCTATTTTAGTTATTTTAGTGTTGCCTTTTTCGCCCTTGGATATTCTAGTCACTAAAGACAGAAAGATACCAAGTCAACGAGTAGTAGGGTAAATGTCAAGCATAGGTCTCGCTACATCCAAAAGACTTTAAGCTAAATTTTGAAGCTCATTTCAGTTCATAGAAGTGTTTGTCTACTTTTAGTAAAACCCTTTGAGGCATCTGTAACAACAAATCCAATTTAATAAAGCCTAAAATAATTTTACAAAAGCCTACACTCCTACATAAATGTTCCTAATTTGACTTATTTACTTTCACTTAAAACTCAACAAACCAGACTCAAGGCATGCGTCGTTAGGCAACTAAAATTTGCCAGCCAGACATTGAGAGACCCTCCTCACACGCCGTGTATCTTACAGTGATTTTTCTTGGGCCTTACTTCTTCGAGATTCAGTTGCGCACTTTTGAAGGACATTCGTTACTAAGGTCATAGGGCTTTTTGGCATCAATACATAGATACAATGCATGTTGCCGCCAAGTTATGTTGCTGCGCACACTTTTACAAAGTCAACATTCTTAAAATATCATTTTAACAAGATGCTTCCCAACTGATTTACATTACGCTGAGGGTTTGTATCTATGTCTTGTAAGCTTAGTAATAGTTACGCGCTTCGTTTACTTGCTGCTGCCATTCACTTGTGTAAACATGGCTATAACAAGGCAAATATTCATCTTGTCGTTAGTTTGTATTTCGCTACAAAGGCAAAGATATACAACCTTTATTGTTGT
>CAXKVI010000002.1:136311816-136314316 GCA_964058755.1 Campiglossa producta
TGACATCTAAGCAGACGAACATCATTCGATATGATTTGAGTTCGAGACCTTATTAACTGTACTAATTTGGCCTTTTGCCAATTTAATGAGCAATGACAAACGTTTTTCTATGCTCAAACTTAACCACAACAGCGGTTTGTGATTTGTAGCCATACATACATACGCGCATATTCGCATACTTATTTGCATATGTATGTATGTAGCTATATGTGTTCGTATGTGTGCTTGTGTGAATAAGCTTATTGTTCAAGCAGCGTATTGTCTGACAATGAAGAGAAATTTTAATTGGCTTTTCACACATTTACAAATGCATGTACTGAGTGCTTGTCTGTGTATGGGTATTTGTGCGTGTGTGCATGTTGGATATGCTTAACAATCCTTCTTTTTTAATAGCCACAGCACTTGGCTTATAAGTTCATATAAGTATGAAAGGATTATCTGTTTGAATGATGAGCATGTTAAATGTTGCAGCGGAGGATGAGATTATTTCGGCGCAAATCGATTGCAATTATATGATATAGTAAGAAAGACCCAGCAGGGAAAATGTTAGTTAAGAGAAGCTTCACTGAAACTATGAAAAAAGTCACATTTTTCACCTGACCTCTTTTTTATAAAGACGATTAAGAAAACCCCAAATAAACTTCAAAAGCTCAAATATACCACAGAAAAAGCTTAAAGCAAATTAAAAAAGCTAAATTTTTCAAAAAGCTTACTCATATTTACGAAATGCTCAAAATTAATTTGAAAAAGCTCAAACAATTAAATACATTTAAGAAACCCGTGAATGAACTTCAGAAAAGCTCAAAAAATGTTCAGAAAAGCTTAAAAGATATAAACGAAAGCTGAAGTTTTCCAAAAAGCTTGAATATATTTCAGAAAAGCTCAAAAGACATTTACAAAAGCTCAAATTTAGCAAAAAGCTCACATATATTATGAAAATGTCAGATGATATTTTTAAAAGCTATATTCTTAAATCAATTTACAAAAAATGAAAAACATTAACGAAAATTTGAAATTATTCTTCGGAAAAGCTCAAAGGAAATTAGAAACAGCTCAAATTTTTCAAAAACTTTAAATATATTTCCGAAAAGCTCAAAACTATTTGCAAAAGCTCAAAAAATTAAATACATTTAAGAAACCCATAAATGAACTTCAGAAAAGCTCAAATTTATTTCAGAAATTCTGACAAGAAATCAACAATCGCTTAAATTTTACAAAAATTCTAAATAAAGCTCACATAAATTATGAAAAGGTCAGATGATATTTACAGCATCTGTATTCTTTTTTAAAAGCTCAACCGCGTTTTCTAATTCTTCTTCGGAAAAGTTCAAAGGAAATTAGAAAAAGCTCAAATTTTTCAAAAACTTGAAATATATTTCCGAAAAGCTCAAAAGAAATTTACAAAAGCACAAAAAATTAAATACGTTTAAGAAACCCATAAATGAACTTCAGAAAAGCTCAAATTTATTTCAGAAAAACTCAAAAGTAACTAACAATAGCTTAAATTTTACAAAAATCTTAAATATATGTCAGAAAAGCATAAAAAAAATTGAAGAAAGCTTAAGTTTGTCAAAAGCTCAACTATGTTATAGAAAGGTCGGATAATACTTTTTCTTTTTTAAAAGCGCAAATGCGTGTCATAAAAAATTAAACAAATTTCCAAAAAATTAGAATGAAAAATTAAAAGAAAATTCTAATTGTATTTAAGAAAAGCTTGCATGTATTTAAAAAAAAGCTCAAGACAATTTCTAATGTTTCACAGAAAATCTTAGAAAGACAAAAATACCATTTTTAAATAAAGTTAAAATTTTGGGATTTCGTTAAGCCTTTTGTAAAGCAGGAGTGGAGCACAACAAGGGAATTTTCTTACAGGGTGCAAACATATACAGTGGCGGGAAAAAAATTGTGCCTAAATTTTATTTTATAAGCATAAACCTTGCGTACGTTAAACTAAAAAAGAGTTAGTTTCTATGTAGGTTGACAATTGTGTGCATTAAAACACATATCAAATGAAAACTTTCTAAAAACAAAAAAAAAAATAAACTAGGATTTTTTTAATTGTATGTTGCTATTTTTTTAAGCACAACTGTACACAAATATGAGAACATAAAAGTGTATTTATATACACTTAGCTATAAATAAATTTGTATGTATCCATAAATATGTGCAAGCATATGAACAATTGTGACATATAAAATATGAGCGAACAGCTTGGACTAACAATAGCGTCCTAACAGGATATGCGATAGCATTGGAATTGATATTGCAACGCTGATAATATAATAACGATGCCAACGGCATAGCTGTGCTACTTACGTAGATATGTATATATTGATCTAAGTATATGTATTGCGCCGCCATCTACAAGTGCAAATATTCATAAGTGGAACTATCTAACAGATAATGAACAAAGGCATGTCTACATAGGGAAAAGGAAACGAGCTACTGTGAGGTGTAGTCAAAGGATAGATAAACATACTTATGCACTAACTAAGTGTAA
>CAXKVI010000002.1:136319316-136329316 GCA_964058755.1 Campiglossa producta
AGGTATTTTCGGCGACATGCCAACTAATATAGGTATTTTCAAGTAGGGTTGCCACCTTACCACAGTACATTTGTATATCCGGTACTATCTCGAGAACCGCTTGGCCGATTGGAATGAAATTTGGCATAGACTATCCATTTGGGGATTGTCACTTAGGAGGTTAACAGGGTTGCCACCTATCTGAATTTTTTTTTAATTATGGAGCAAGATATGCCAATATGGATATCAAATGAAAGGTATTTTCGCCGACATGCCGACTAAAATATTTTCAAGTAGGGTCGCCGCCCAGGGTTACCATTTTATCGTATTGTATTTGTATATTTTGGGGTAATTTTGGGATCATTTTTGGGATAATAGTGGGATTATTTAAGGGTCTTTTTATGGCGTTTTGAGATTATTTTAAGATTATTTTTGGATTATTTTAGAGCCATTTTCGAATCATTTTTAGTACATTTAAGGGTCTTTTTCGTGTCATTTTGAAATCATTTTTGGCGATTTTGTTGTCATTTTGGCATCATTTTGTGGACATTTTGAGCAACTTAAGGATCATTTTGGGATCATTTTTGGGTAGTTATGGGTTCAATTTCGGATCATTATGGGAACATTTAAGGGTCTTTTTGGGGACATTTCGGGATCATTTAAGGATTATATAACAAAGTTCTGCGAAAAAAAATGTTTGTCAGCTGCATGAGATATTTTTAGTGAATTACCTATATATAAATGCGCAATGTTCAAAAGTTTTCTCCCTTTTTTGCAATAACCACAGTTCTAAGGTATATAAAATATGATATGTATCGATAGGTCTCTCCGAGCAGGGTGTGCGACAACAAACCAAAAATTAAAAAAAAAAAATGATTATAATATGAAATGCTAAGCACGCATTCACCTTATAGAGCCGCTGTTATGTGTGTATGTAGGTATGACCACTTGCATTGTTGTGATTGCATTTATTGCAGTTGGGGAGAGTCCGAGTGTGAGAACAAGAGTTGTTTTGTTGTCAACTTTATTTAGCGTAGGTACAAACAGTGTTTACAAAAACAAAATCTGTGAGTGGGTATTCAGAGAAGCAAATGCTTGCTCAGACATGATTTTTTGAAAGAAAAAAAAAACACAAATAAGCTAGATCATGCACAAGGCCCTTCGTGGCTAGACTAAGTGAAATAAAAAAAATGGAAAATTGATAAAATTAAAAAAATAAAATAAAGGAAAGAATGGGAAAGGAAAGGAATGAATAAAAGGAAAATAAAAGTAAGTTAAGGTAAGGAAAGGAAAATATTAGAGAAAAATCAAAGGCAAGTAAAGGTAGGGAAAGGAAAGGAATGGAAAAGAAAAAAGTAAGGGAAAGAAAGGAAATGTAAGTTAAGTAAAGGAAAAGAAAAGAGAAGCAAATAGAGAAATACAAAGAAGGGGAGGAGAAGAAAAAGAAAGGAAAGAAAAGGTAGGGAGGAGGAAGGTATGGTAAATAAATGAAAATAAAAAGAAATTAAAATAAGGAGGGGAAGGTAATGAAAAACCAAAAAAATAAGTAAAGGAAATGAATGGAAAGAAAGAAAACAAAAGGAGTTACGAAAAGGAAAAGAAAGAGAGTAAGGAAACGGAAGGAAAGGAAAGGGAAGGAAACAAAATGACAGGAAAAGAAAGCTAGGGAAAAAAGAAAGTGAAAGAAAATAAAGGTAAGAAAAAAATAAAAGAAATGAAATGAAAAGAAAATTAATAAAATGAAATGAACTAAGGGAAACGTAACGAAACTAATGAAGCAAAGGAAACGAAAGGAAAGGAATGAAAAAGAAAATAAAGGATAAAGCAATGTAATGAAAATGGAAAGAGAGGTCAGGTAAGAAAATAAAGGAAAGGCAAAGAAAGGAAAAGAAAAGAAAAGGACAGAAAAAAGAGAAAGAAGGGAAATAAAATGAAATGAAAGAAGAGAAAAGGAAAGGAAAGGAAAGGAAAAAAACGGAGAGGGAAGAAAAGGAAAGGAAAGAAAAGTGAAGGGAAGGAAAGAAAAGCAAAAGAAATAAAATGAGTTGAAATGAGAGGAAAGGAAAGGAAATAAAAGCAAATGAAAGCAAAGGAAAGGAAACGAAAAATATAAAAAATATGGAAAAGAAGAGATTAAGAAGAATTTAAGAAATAGCAAAAAGAAAGGAAAATAAAATAAGGGTTTGTGGCTGAATTTCAACCACTGGGCAAACTCTGGTATGTTTTAAAGTGCGCTGATTTCAAAAGTAAAGGCCATTTTTTTCCATCACATAAGGATTTTTTGCAAATTCAAACACAAAAAATTGGCTAAAGCACTCCTTTATACAAAAATTTCAAACAATAATTATTTTTTAAAGGGGACTAATAAGTACACCATGTTTAAACACTCATAAAGACCTTTCATTTGATACCTACATATATTGCAAAACTACCATATAGCTTCACACCTGGTCCACATTTTGGACAATATCTCGAAAAACTTATGTGATATAATAATTTGAATTTTTTTCTGTTTTTGGTAGTAACTGTATTCCATCCTAAATCAAAATTGACTCTTATTTTTTTCTGCCATAAATCTACGAATCAATCCTTTTTCTAAATTTTGCTATACCATCGCAAGGAGTCAAATGTACCCCAGTTTACCCTAATTTAAAAAAATTTAACATAATCAGCATATCATGCTGAGATCACTGTTTTCAAAATATTTATTTTTCAAACATAATACGGGATTATGGTTATTTTTGTGTTTCTTTAAACCGCATAAGTTCACGCTGCGCGTAATTAATGTGCCACGATTTTGATTGTTTTTTACAATAAAATATTTTTTTTTTTTTTCAAATTTTTTTGTAATGCATTTATGTTATTATAATCTATCCATTAAATTTGAATGAAAAAAAGTTGTATATTGAAACAAATACCAAAATAATAAAGAGTTCTATATAAATCACTCAAAGGAATTTACTTTCATTAATTTATGAAAAGCAAATATATAAGTTGGTATATTAACTATTTTTTTCCGCCTAAACAAATTCGAAATCTCTACAGAGTAATGAAATCGTGGGCAAATCATACAATGCATACATAATTAAAATTTATTTTAATTGATTTATTTTTCCAAGCTTATGTTACTATTCAAATTAATTCATCAGCATTAAGCCTTTGCAAATATACTTGTTCAATGGAGGAAGAAATAAACTGGTAATTTTTATACCCAGTTGTGTTAACTTTTTTGATACCTACTTAATCATCATAGAAACGATTTTTTAAAAATTGGTCTGGTTTTCAATTAACTGCAAAGTTATCTACATATGTATATAAAAATGTATACATTTCTCCCGCTAGATGGCACGGAAGTCGCTATATTTACAATATCCGCATTTATGTTCCGATTTTCTTCATATTTGACACAAATATTTGATATACAATCAACAACTCTTTTGCCAAAAATGTGCACACTAGGTGGCGCTGCTGTCTAGATATAGTTAAAGTTAATATTTCGAGTTTTTTTTTTCAATTGCGTTTTAACCTAACAGTAGAGCTGCCGTAATACGCAGCTGGCTATAGAGCATTAACCTTTAGCCGAACTAAGACTTCTTTCCTATTTCATTGTACACATGTAAACAAATCATAAACTACCTTTTTGGATGTATTTGATTATATACCCACACACATATATAAATACAAACATATGTATTTGTAAATAAACCAAAAAATAAACTCATATTTTTAGCCGCAAATTTCCGGGTGATTATAAAATTTAATTAAATGCCGTTAATTAAAATCAACAAAAACACATGGAGAAACATTTTGAAAAAGTAAAGTGGAAATTGTATACCTAATACAAATAAATAAATATAAATTTATTGCATAAATAAATAACTGAATGAAAATGTGTAATTTTATGTAGGCAATTGTGCAGGATCTATTTATGAGTGAAGCATTGGTTAAGTACGGCGAGTCGTTATTATTATTATTATTTTTTTTTACAAATGAGTTATAGCAATTTTTATTAACTTTATAAATAGCTTGTTAACTATATGAATAAATTGCATTCATTTTGGGTATTGCAGTTACGGTTTGGTGGGATTTAATCATTTTATTTAACCCTTCGCAGGAGCAGGATATAAAAAAATTAAATCTAATCTACTAAGATAGAATGAAATTAAATTTAATTTAAATAAAATAAAATAAAATAAAATAAAATAAAATAAAATAAAATAAAATAAAATAAAATAAAATAAAATAAAATAAAATAAAATAAAATAAAATAAAATAAAATAAAATAAAATAAAATAAAATAAAATAAAATAAAATAAAATAAAATAAAATAAAATAAAATAAAATAAAATAAAATAAAATAAAATAAAATAAAATAAAATAAAATAAAATAAAATAAAATAAAATAAAATAAAATAAAATAAAATAAAATAAAATAAAATAAAATAGAATAAAATAAAATAAAATAAAATAAAATAAAATAAAATAAAATAAAATAAAATAAAATAAAATAAAATAAAATAAAATAAAATAAAATAAAATAAAATAAAATAAAATAAAATAAAATAAAATAAAATAAAATAAAATAAAATAAAATAAAATAAAATAAAATAAAATAAAATTAAATAAAATAAAATAAAATAAAATAAAATTAAATAAAATAAAATAAAATAAAATAAAATAAAATAAAATAAAATAAAATAAAATAAAATAAAATAAAATAAAATAAAATAAAATAAAATAAAATAAAATAAAATAAAATAAAATAAAATAAAATAAAATAAAATAAAATAAAATAAAATAAAATAAAATAAAATAAAATAAAATAAAATAAAATAAAATAAAATAAAATAAAATAAAATAAAATAAAATAAAATAAAATAAAATAAAATAAAATAAAATAAAATAAAATAAAATAAAATAAAATAAAATAAAATAAAATAAAATAAAATAAAATAAAATAAAATAAAATAAAATAAAATAAAATAAAATAAAATAAAATAAAATAAAATAAAATAAAATAAAATAAAATAAAATAAAATAAAATAAAATAAAATAAAATAAAATAAAATAAAATAAAATAAAATAAAATAAAATAAAATAAAATAAAATAAAATAAATAAAAATAAAATAAAATAAAATAAAACAAATTAAAATAAAATAAAATAAAATAAAATAAATTAAAATAATATGAAATAATGTACACAAAAAAAATTAAATAAAATAAAATAAATAAGAAAAAATAAAAAAAAATTAAAAAAAATTAAAGAAATCAAATTAATAAATTAAGTTAATAAAAAATAAAATAAAATGAAATGAAATAAAATTACATGAAATTACATCAAGTTCAGAATTGTGCTACATTTTTGCTCTCAGCGGTCATCTTAAGCTCCTCGCACATATGCTGTTTGGTCGCAGATGTTTTTACTTGATCGACTACCTCTCTCTCCTCACGAAAGTTGAGCTTCAGGTCATCTCATACTTTTTATTCAATCCGTACCAATGTACCTATCTCATACACACTTACCCCCATTTAGGTATGCCACAGCGTATGAGTGATATTTTACAACTTACAGGCAATTAAATGTGACACAAGCATGCCACACATGTACACTCTCTCATATACATACTTACTTACTTGCTTATCTTATTTTGTATTAAACTAAATTTTATAATAGCACATAAACATTTGAGCATCTGCTATGGCATGAAGCAACATTTTATACAACTGCAACAACAACATCAACTCACAAAATTTATTTCATTATTATGCGACAATGTTGCTCTGCTCGTGGATTGCGGCTATGCAGGCAAAGGAATGTCAACCAAAATGTGGTGCCTTACGCCTGTTTCAACGTTTTGTCACTTGTTTGTTGCATGTGGTAAACGAGCAAATAGCAACAGCAACAAAAAGCGCAACTGAATGACACATTGCGCTTACACACGCTTCCATACACACTCATATCCATGTGCTCACACACACACACACGAGTTGATGGCATATAAGTAAAACGCCTTTTACTACCTCTACTTTATCTCATACTAAGCGTTCCTCTTTTTCTGCTGCTGCTCCCTCGGTTCTTCTACTTTACCGCTGCTGCTTTATTTCCTTTCCTACACATCTTGCCTCTGCTACTGCTGCGCTTCCTTTGCTCTCTTCCTTATGGGAACCATTTGTACACCATTATGTTGGCAATTCGCTGCACATTTACTATTCTCCAGTGCCACGTCCTTGTTTAGTTAGATATTGCTTTTGGTCATCGAGTTATGGTCTACAGTCAAGCCATCATTCTACACTTGAAGCATTCAATTCCATCACACACACACACGCACACACAAGCATGACCTGACATTGCATTACCACTTTCATTTCGGTTTGGTAATTTTGTTATTGTCGTTGTCGCTGTGTTGGTAAATGGTTTTATCTACTTGTGTGTGTGTTTTTATTCTTCCTTTTCGTTGGTTCTTCATCTTTATCGTTTAGTTTAGTAGGCACCATCAGCACACGATTCTCTAGCCACTTGGGCTGGTAAATTTATCTTCATCTCATGCGGCTTTGAAGAGACGCTTCAACTGATCGTTACTCGGTCCATAAATGTGTGCTAGTTGTTGTTGTTGTTGACTGCATGAGCTACCGTAATGGATGGTGTGTTGAAAAGTAAAGGGTGTATTTTTGAGAGGATTTTATTTTGAAGTGATAGTTATGAATGTTCTTTTTGAACCAAGTCATTCTGAAAAACTCTCCATCTTAGTAAAAACCCTTCGACCCGTTATAATACTCGAAGATTCTAGAAGACAGCGGGCCTCCACTGAAAAAGATTTGACGAAGAAGAGTGAGTAGCCGTAATGACTTCTTAGTTGTGTACCAGAGAGCCTTGCCTTAACTAGCCCATACATACCTAACTAGCCTTAAAAGTAGCAGAAAGGAAGCTAATAACCTCAAATGAGTAAATCCTACGAAGCACTGACTATATTTACGACCTTATGGTAAAAGTAACTTGGTTTCAATAATCTTTGGTAGCTGCGCTGTAACGACTACCATCAAGTGCCATAAAATAAGTCTTTAATACGGTGTGCCTACTACAAAAAATCAACGACTTTTGGTTATGAAACGCAGTAACTGCGACTGCGTCCATTTACTGATATGCTACTTTAAAGTTGCAGCGACTTTAAAGGTTCTTTACTCTTTTTAATATCATAGTCACCATTACCGCAATATGGGTTCAGCATGCAATTTGTATAGGCACCATAATGTCATTGGGAACTTTGTAGTTAATATTACCTCAAAGTTCCACATTGCCAGTAGCGTTACCATCATCAGGATCTAATTACTTTGATTAATAAAACCAAGTGTAACTAGAAAACAGATATTTGTAAAGGCGCCAAAATCTCTTAAGGCAATTTTAGGTAAATATTACCTCGAAGTTCCACTCTACAAGTTGACGTCACTGCTCCCAAGTCTTAATTTTTTTGCAGACCAAAATCATGGTTTACATGAAACTTGAAATTTGCATAGCCACGAAAGTGCCATTCGGGAATTTGTAGTAAATGTTACCACCAAGTTCCATACTGACATTCGCCGTTTACTACTGTCAAGTTTCAATTACTTTGAAGATCAAAACCAGGCTAAACATAATTTGTAGAGACACCATAGTTTCATCAGCGAATTTGTAGTAAATATTACCACAAAGTTCCATTTTCTGAGTTGCCGTGACTACCGCCAAGCCTTAATGGAAGGTCGAAACTATCGAGACAAGAATTTGTAGTAAATATAACTTCAAAGTTCCATATTGTCAGTTGTTATCACCACCATCAAGTTTTTATTGCTTTGAAGCACAGAGATATGTACGTCTTAATGATACACCCTTTAAGACTGTAAAAGTTCACCAATTTAGTCGCTTTTCAAGAGTCAACTCGCATACGCTGCTAAGGTCATCACAAACATTTGATGTCAGCACAGTTGCCTCTGCCTGCTGCACCTACGGTAGTTGACGGTAGTTGGTATTGTCCACACAAAACTCAAACTCGGCCATAGATTTCATCGAAAGTTCCTGCAAAAAAGCGCGCACATGCCAACACATACACACACAAACAAGTTCAATTGTCGCAAATCCACTAAACTTTAGTGCAATTCAAGCCAAAATACAGTATGCTTCAATTCATTTTGGATGATCAGTTCATGTGTGGTCTGTTGGCTAAACGGCTCTCGCAAATCTAAAGCAAGTAAAAAAAAAAGAACAACAAAAACAACATCAAAACGCATACAAAGCAAATTGAATGCAGCAGCAGTGACAACAACAACAACAACAACAACTCGAACTTAAACTTATCGAATTCTTTTCACTGCAACCCACAAATCTGCAGTCACAAAGGGCGCATAAGGATACTTGACTGCTTACATCTTCTACATTCCCTGTACAGTGCTCCTCTCTGCAACAACTGCTGCACATCTACCTCATTCAAGCCTTTCGTTATGCTTGACATTTTGTTGGACTTGAGTAGAGTTTTTTTTTTCGCTTCCAACTGCTCTGTTCATAGTTAGTACACTTGTGGTTGGCTGCAGTGCATTCACAATTCTGTCTGAATTTATGTGCACTAAATTGTTATTTACGATGCGCTTCGGGCATTTTTGGTCACTCACAAAAGTGCTTGCACATTTCCTGCTCACAAATACACACACATACATATATATACCCATATTGAAATATGTTTATGTATTTGTGTAACCATTCAGGCTTGCAAGATGAAGTAATCAAATTGAATGAATGCTGCACACAAAATTCTTCTTTATAAATAAACTGCCATACAACGTCCGCATTTCCGTTGAAAATTTCATCATTTTCTTATAATTCAATACTGACCGCTACAAGCTGCCTGATATACACGTTTCGCTGCTTCCCATCTTCAACTTTTGTGAGTTTATACAATTATTACCTAATAAGGTATTTATTTCATTGATCCACAGAGATACGGGTATTGTAGACCACGGCGTATGAGTGACAATATGATGCTGACCAAAGGATAAATACGATGCAGGAAATATCTATGCATGTGTGCCTGTATTTTTAAGTTTATTGAATAAAATTTTCAGAATAAGGTCAGTCAGCAAAATGAAATTGAAAATTGTAGTTAATTTGTTAAACGTGCTGCATAAAGTTGAAGGCTTTGTGATGACCGAATTATGTATGGATAATTTTTAGCAAAAAAGAGATAAAAATTAATTTACTTTGTGCTTTAAAGTTATTGACGAAAAAATTTTTTTCCTCATCTCCCTTTTCTCTACCTCGCACTTTCGTTACGCTTATGCCAACTAGCTCATTTAGTAGCTGGAACGTAGCTACAACTATTTTTATTACTTCAAAGTGATTTCTCAGTATTCTTGCGCTCTTAATAGAAACCAATTTCACCTTATACTCCCCTCCCTTTTATTCTTTCTCTTCCTATATTTCTTGCTTTAAATCGCACATTTTCCTTCTCATTATTGCACTAAGACATTTAGTAACTGGAACGTAGCTTCGACTAATTTTGTGACTTTAAAGTTATTTTTCACTACTCATGGGCACTTGATAGTAACACATTCATTACTTTCCAGACGTTGCAACGTCGTTTCTATGTTCTGACTAGCTTCGATTACTGACGTTGCAATTACTTCAAAGTTGTGTAAAATTGTGGTAGTAATGACTTAAATGGAACTGAACCTACATAGTTTCTCCTAAAATAGTAGACAAATACTATTTTGATGACGTATTTTACAATGCATTTCCAAAAATAATAACTAAAAGTAATTACAACTTTGCAATAGTGACAGTAACTGTCAATAGGGAACTTTGAGGTAATATTTACTACAAAGTCCTGTATGACACTATGGTGCCGCTGCAAGCTTCATGTTTTCCTTTAAACAAGGTTTTGTATTCAAAGTAATAAGAACTTCATGAAAGTGGCAGCGACTGAGAGTATGGAACTTTGAAGTAATATTTACTATAAATTCCTAAATGAAACTATGCTGCCTTTACCAATTTCCTAG
>CAXKVI010000002.1:136336816-136341816 GCA_964058755.1 Campiglossa producta
TTTTTTTTAATTATGTTGCCACATATGCCAATATTTTAAAGTAGGGTTGCCACCTTACCGAAGTATCTTTGTATATCCGGTATTATCTCGAGAACCGCTTGACCAATTGGAATGAAATTTGCTATAGAGATAGTTTTATTGATACTAAGACTATCCACTTGCGGGTTGCAACTTGGGGGGTTAACAGGGTTATCATCTATCTCAACTTTTTTAAATTATGAAGCCAGACATGCCAATATAGGTATCAAATGAAAGGTATTTTCGGCAACATACCAACTTTCATGTGGGGTTGCCGCCCAGGGCTACCATTTAACCCTATTGTATTTGTATTTTATATAATTGGGATCATATTTGGATTATTTTAGGATCATTTGAGGATCACTGTGGGAAAATTTTGGGGTTATTTTGGTATCATTTTGGGATAATTTTTCGGTCATTTTGGGAACATTTTAGCGGCCGTTTTGGAATTATTTTGGGATTATTTTATTGTAATTTTGGGATCATTTTTGGATAATTTTGGGGTTATTTTCGGATCATTTTGGGGGTAATTTTCGGTGTTTTGGGGGTCATTTAGGAATCATTTTTTGATCATTTTGGGATCATTTTAGGGCCATTTTGGGGTAATTTTGGGATAATTTTTGTGTAATTTTGGGTTCAATTTCGGATCATTTTGGGAATATACATATAAGGGTCTTTTTGGGGTTGTTGTGTTATCATTTTAGGAATATTTTGGGATTATTTTAAGGCCATTTTGGGATCATTTTGGGTAAGTAAAGTTAGCGCTAAACTGATAGCACCGAGCAAGCTCGGTCACCCAGGTATGTTCCAAATATGTTTCCAGATTGTTTCTGTTCTTAGGGGCAGCTTGAGATAGGCTCAGGCTCAATTCAGATACTCGGATATTCGAGATACTCCGCTGAATTGTAAACTAGCTGCGATCGGAAGAAAATACCAGCGAAAGAAATAGTAAGGATGAGGCATGAATGTGAAAATTTTTCGCATTTGAGTTAATAGACTAATGTGACTAATCTCTCGTTTCTCTACGATATACGAAAATCTTGGGTTTCCAAAGTGCACTGCAACTTTCATGAATGTGTAGTTCAATCTCTGACAATTGTGGTAGAAAAACGAATGTGCTACACATTCATGTTTCTGGCAGAATGAAAATGTTTAAAAATTGAATTTCTATGTTTTTAAATTTTCGTTGAGCCAGAAAAATGAATATGTTGCACTGACCCATGGACACCATAGCGTATACGTAACTTTTTTGCTACAAATTCTTGTTTCTGGCTCAAAGAAAATTAACAAAAAAAAAGTTTAGAAATTTATTCAAGAATCACCGAGAAGCTTAAAGCTTTAGATTTCTCTCGATTTTTCTCTTTGGTTAAGAAACTGCATATCCATAACTTATTAAATGATAAAGGCTTCTTCCTCCCATGTAAATTACAGCCGATGCTCCTAGAGTCCCTTCTCAGCATACCTTTCAATAAAATAATTTTCCATTAAATAATTAGAATTGTAGAACTCATTAATGATTATCATAACCAATGGCAAGTTCAATAATCGTATTTATCAAATTGGCTTGTAAACTTGCACCGAAGCGTAATGCCTTTGGGTATAACGGCACCTGCTAAGCGTCAACGCTTCAATAAAATCGAATTCCCAAAATGTACGATGAACAAGAAATTACGCTGCATACAAATATTCTTGGGAAGACAGCTTCTTACTTTTACTTAAGCACAAAATCATAACGAACATACATCAGTACATATGAACAAATTTACGTCAGTAGATCTCTTATCTCTTCGAAGACTTTAAACCTAATTGATATTGAATCTGCTGTTATTCTCATATGTATGTACAAGTAGTAGCTCAACATGGATGCATCGCTACCCTTTACCACATTATGGCACTATCAGTTCGAAGAAATATTTTACTTGTATGGAGTTATACCCAGTAGTGCTAGGGCAATTTCGTTTTCTGGCTATACAAATATTTTGACGCCTATCAAATGTTTCTAAGATTCAAGTCTCTCTAAAGGTTAATTTACTTAAAAACTTATCTCAAGATTCCGTAGCCGCAGTCGAGAACGTAACGGAAACCGAGTATCGTAACTTAAGTAAGTAACCGGAAATAAACAATAACCATTGCCATTGCAAGTTCCTATAACAATAGTCAAGCACGAGACCGTGAGAGTTTTTGTAACCAGAAAAATAACCGCAACCGTAGTCACAACCTTAAGAGTGGCCAGATTCGTAACCGTATCAGTAGAAATTAAATCTTAAGCGTAAACGGAACAGCAACTACACGTAACAGTGCTCGAACCCAGAAACATAACCACAAACTTAACTATTAACCGTAACCATAACACGTAACCATAATCATAAGTGTAACCATATCTATATCTTAAATCATAACCATGTTCATTGCAAATCCTAATAGGATTAGGACTGCTCCGTAACAGTAACTTTAAGCGTAGCCATAACTATATCTACATATATCTGCACTTATAACCGTAATCATAACCATAACTGTAGCCGTAAATGTATCTATATCTATACCAAAAACCCTTATCATAACCACAATCATAACCAAAACCACAACCATAACCATACCCTTAACCACAGCCATAACCCCAACCATAACCATACACATAACCATAACCATAACCACAACCATAACCATAACCACAACCATAACCATACACATAACCATAACATTAACCACAACCATAACCATACACATAACCATAACCATAACCATAACCACAACCATAACCACAACCATAAACATAACCATACCCTTAACCACAGCCATAACCACAACAGTAACCATAACCACAACGATAACCATACACATAACCATAACCACAACCATAACCACAACCATAACCACAACCATAACCACAACCATAACCACAACCATAACCACAACCATAACCACAACCATAACCACAACCATAACCACAACCATAACCACAACCATAACCACAACCATAACCACAACCATAACCACAACCATAACCACAACCATAACCACAACCATAACCACAACCATAACGACAACCATAACCACAACCATAACCACAACCATAACCACAACCATAACCACAACCATAACCACAACCATAACCACAACCATAACCACAACCATAACCACAACCATAACCACAACCATAACCACAACCATAACCACAACCATAACCACAACCATAACCACAACCATAACCACAACCATAACCACAACCATAACCACAACCATAACCACAACCATAACCACAACCATAACCACAGCCATAACAATAACCAAAAAAATACCCGTAATCATAACAATAACCATAACCTTAGCTATAACCATATCCGTAGCCAACACCTTAGCCATAGCCATAACTATAACCCACACCGTAACCATAACAATAGTCATAACAATAACCACAACCGTAACCATAACCAAAATAATACCCGTAATCCTAAACATAATCAGAGTCATAATCATAACCATAAACATAACCATAAACATAACCATAAACATAACCATAACCTTAGCTACATATAAGCAAATAATTGCTGAAACATATAAACAAACCATAACCCTAGCCATAGCCAACACCTTAGCCATAGCCATAACTATAACCATACCCACACCGTAGCCATAACAATAATCATAACCAAAACCACAACCATAACTATAACTATAGCCTTAACTATAACCAAATCATAACCGTAGCCGTAGTTACAACCACATAACAGACACTGTAACCATAACTGCAGCCATACCTAAACTATTGTGGCCCTTATTTTTTCCTCTTTGGGATTTTTTCCTACTCTCTTTACTTTTCTAATTCTGTTTATTGTCTTGATTTATTTACACCCTTTAGAAGTTACCGCTGGGTATGAAGAAGAAACTTTAGTTCCCCTGATCCTCTGTTCTTGTTACTTACTCAGTTCATGTCCAATGTTTGCTGATTACATTGGTCCGCTGGCAATATGTAGCTGGCATGTTTATGTAGCATTACGAATATGTCTAACCAATACCACTTTACCTTGAGGGCACACATACACACGATAGCATGTTAACATGCTGCTCTTACTTTGATATACCTGATTGAATAGATTTGGCAGATAAATTGGTTTGTGCAATCACAAACATAGAAACATATGCGTAAGTCCTTACACATATACTGCACATACATATACAATATTTACATACCGCATAAACAGCAATCCACAAATGTTTACTAAAATTCAAAAACACACTCACACTGACATCAATTCATTAATAAATTAATATGGTTATTTGTTTGTGAGTTGTGTAGAGGTTTGTAATTCCATTTGTTCTTTAATTCTAATTTGTAATTCTATTTATTTACATAGATTGGTGTGTGTTTTGCATTTGTTACGATACATATTTACTGTTTTCATTAACTTCATTAGATTTTGCAGCGTTTGATAATTTGCAATTAAAATTAATTTCATGTTTTCCCTTAATTTCCCCTGCACTTCTTGTTTTTTTTTTTTTGCTCGCTAATAGCGTTTGTTGCTCTGGCCTTTTTTGATTTAGCGGTCAATTTGCTTAGCGCCTAAAGGTATGCTTTTGTATGTTAATATCCCACCGTAAATTGAATTATTTATGCGCTCTCATGGCACTTGTAAAATTTTAAAATTGTGCCTTGTTGGAACATCTTCTAGTTAATATTATTTAATTACTTCATTTTTATTAATTTAATTTTTTTTATGGGAACTTCTTTTATTTTACTTTATTTTATCTTGTTTTCCTTAATTTTTTTTTATTTTTATTTTTTTATTTTATTTTATTTTTTAATTTTATTTTATTTTATTTTATTTTATTTTATTTTATTTTATTTTATTTTATTTTATTTTATTTTATTTTATTTTATTTTATTTTATTTTATTTTATTTATTTTATTTTATTTTATTTTATTTATTTATTTTATTTTATTTTATTTTATTTTATTTTATTTTATTTTATTTTATTTTATT
>CAXKVI010000002.1:136348481-136375981 GCA_964058755.1 Campiglossa producta
CAAATCTTTCATATAAGTTAGCATTGAAATTAAAGAAATGTTCTATATGGAAGTATAAATATATGCATAAATGGACACTGAGAAGGGTTTACCTTCAAGCTGGGTAGTGGCCTAAGGTGTTAGACCTTCTAGCATACAAGTCACTACAGTGTTGTGAGTTCGACTCTCACAATGCCGGGAAGAAAAGTCCATGAAGAGATGTAATTCCAGTATCATCGAAACATATGTCGGCTTGTCTGGTTCCTGCAGCGCGTGGGTAAATTTTTCTCAAAAAACACATTTTCATACAATCCCGAAAATTGCTTCACAATACCGTCGGTATTTACAGCAATAGACTACAAGTCAAAAGCAACAAAGAGTTTAAATGTTTAAATGAAAAAATATTCGTGCATTAAGCATAGAAAATTCTTTCATAGGTTTCACACCAAGTCCTAAAAATTCGCAAATCTTTCATATAAGTTAGCATTGAAATTAAAGAAATGTTCTATATGGAAGTATAAATATATGCATAAATGGACACTGAGAAGGGTTTACCTTCAAGCTGGGTAGTGGCCTAAGGTGTTAGACCTTCTAGCATACAAGTCACTACAGTGTTGTGAGTTCGACTCTCACAATGCCGGGAAGAAAAGTCCATGAAGAGATGTAATTCCAGTATCATCGAAACATATGTCGGCTTGTCTGGTTCCTGCAGCGCGTGGGTAAATTTTTCTCAAAAAACACATTTTCATACAATCCCGAAAATTGCTTCACAATACCGTCGGTATTTACAGCAATAGACTACAAGTCAAAAGCAACAAAGAGTTTAAATGTTTAAATGAAAAAATATTCGTGCATTAAGCATAGAAAATTCTTTCATAGGTTTCACACCAAGTCCTAAAAATTCGCAAATCTTTCATATAAGTTAGCATTGAAATTAAAGAAATGTTCTATATGGAAGTATAAATATATGCATAAATGGACACTGAGAAGGGTTTACCTTCAAGCTGGGTAGTGGCCTAAGGTGTTAGACCTTCTAGCATACAAGTCACTACAGTGTTGTGAGTTCGACTCTCACAATGCCGGGAAGAAAAGTCCATGAAGAGATGTAATTCCAGTATCATCGAAACATATGTCGGCTTGTCTGGTTCCTGCAGCGCGTGGGTAAATTTTTCTCAAAAAACACATTTTCATACAATCCCGAAAATTGCTTCACAATACCGTCGGTATTTACAGCAATAGACTACAAGTCAAAAGCAACAAAGAGTTTAAATGTTTAAATGAAAAAATATTCGTGCATTAAGCATAGAAAATTCTTTCATAGGTTTCACACCAAGTCCTAAAAATTCGCAAATCTTTCATATAAGTTAGCATTGAAATTAAAGAAATGTTCTATATGGAAGTATAAATATATGCATAAATGGACACTGAGAAGGGTTTACCTTCAAGCTGGGTAGTGGCCTAAGGTGTTAGACCTTCTAGCATACAAGTCACTACAGTGTTGTGAGTTCGACTCTCACAATGCCGGGAAGAAAAGTCCATGAAGAGATGTAATTCCAGTATCATCGAAACATATGTCGGCTTGTCTGGTTCCTGCAGCGCGTGGGTAAATTTTTCTCAAAAACACATTTTCATACAATCCCGAAAATTGCTTCACAATACCGTCGGTATTTACAGCAATAGACTACAAGTCAAAAGCAACAAAGAGTTTAAATGTTTAAATGAAAAAATATTCGTGCATTAAGCATAGAAAATTCTTTCATAGGTTTCACACCAAGTCCTAAAAATTCGCAAATCTTTCATATAAGTTAGCATTGAAATTAAAGAAATGTTCTATATGGAAGTATAAATATATGCATAAATGGACACTGAGAAGGGTTTACCTTCAAGCTGGGTAGTGGCCTAAGGTGTTAGACCTTCTAGCATACAAGTCACTACAGTGTTGTGAGTTCGACTCTCACAATGCCGGGAAGAAAAGTCCATGAAGAGATGTAATTCCAGTATCATCGAAACATATGTCGGCTTGTCTGGTTCCTGCAGCGCGTGGGTAAATTTTTCTCAAAAAACACATTTTCATACAATCCCGAAAATTGCTTCACAATACCGTCGGTATTTACAGCAATAGACTACAAGTCAAAAGCAACAAAGAGTTTAAATGTTTAAATGAAAAAATATTCGTGCATTAAGCATAGAAAATTCTTTCATAGGTTTCACACCAAGTCCTAAAAATTCGCAAATCTTTCATATAAGTTAGCATTGAAATTAAAGAAATGTTCTATATGGAAGTATAAATATATGCATAAATGGACACTGAGAAGGGTTTACCTTCAAGCTGGGTAGTGGCCTAAGGTGTTAGACCTTCTAGCATACAAGTCACTACAGTGTTGTGAGTTCGACTCTCACAATGCCGGGAAGAAAAGTCCATGAAGAGATGTAATTCCAGTATCATCGAAACATATGTCGGCTTGTCTGGTTCCTGCAGCGCGTGGGTAAATTTTTCTCAAAAAACACATTTTCATAAAATAAAATTAAATTAAATAAAATAAAATAAAATAAAATAAAATTTAAAAAAAAATAAAATAAAATGGAATAAAATTTAATAAAATAAACGAAAATAAAGTAAAATATGGACATTTTATGGTCTTCTTAAGTTTTTGCTGTTGTATTAGCAGTGAATTTTTAGAAAGCACTGTCGATGTATATAAAATAATACCTCAATAAATTCAACTAGAGTGCAAAATTATCAAAATAAAATAATTTTAAGCGTTAATGTCGACTAAGCACAGCATTCAGGCCACCAAGTAGAAACTCAAGCACAGATGTACCGATTTCAGATAGCTCCTATCTTACTGAGAATCGTTAAGTTTATATTTACATTAGGGTAGTATTTCAGAATCATCATAAACATTTTTATGTAAGCAGATGTTTAAAGTGTGGGGTAAAGTTCTTAATTTTTTTCTTGCATGCTAGGCTCATTTTTATGCTTGCAAAGTCTCAATATCTTTTGTATTAATAAAAACTGACAAACAACCTTAAAACCCATATCCATCCTGCATTCACCCTAGTGTGTGTTATCTATGTATATACCTACATGTGTGAGTGTAAGTTAGTATGTTTGTATTGTATGTTTGATTGTACTAAAAATGCTGCATAAAATTTGAAGTATCGCCTTATTGCCCAGCTTGTGGCGCAATTGCATGTGCTGAATGTATTAAACACGTCTAGACTATAAAAATGAAAATGCTGCAGCGCCTTGCTCGAGATATCCAACCAACTCTATAGAGAGTAGGAGTAAATGCAGGACCAACTTTATTCAGCACGCATACATCCATACACATAAAATAACCATAAAACTTGTAGTACTGAAACTAAATAAAATTCACTCGCTTGCACACACGATTTTCGATGAGTAATCAAAATCATTTATTTAACACTTCAACTCTTTTAAAGATAACTTAAAACTATTTAAAAGTGTTTGATAATGAACTGAGTAGTAAAAAACAGCTGCTTTTATATGAATGCACTCAAGTGAAAATATATAAAAAAGAGGACAAAATAAAAGAAATACAAAAAAAAAAAAAAAAAAAAAATAGCAAACGAAAAGTAATTGAATTAAATGAATGTAATAAGTTTGTAAGTATGTGCATCGCTCTAAATGGAAGCTAACAACCACTCTGCCACATGCTCAATACTACAACAGAATTTAGCTATTTATTTAAATAATGCTCTGAGATTTTTATATAGTCGCACAACACGCAACATCCAATCATCTTTATGGCATACGAATTTTTTTTTTTTTTTTTTTTTTTCGTTTTTTTTTCTGCTTATTATGAAGCGCCGCAACGGCATCTAGACACTTCTGGCATGTTTACTGGCCGTCTTTGTAATAAAACTGAGAGAGTAAATCTTTGCCGACCATTTTTGTATTTGAATTGTATTTAAGTAAATTGAAAACAATGCCACAAAAGTAGCCACAAATTACAATTGGCTAAAAGGATGAAGAAAAGGACAAGCAAGTATATAAACTTGGACATTTATGCAAAATAGAAAAGATTGCATATTTACATAGAGTGAGCCACTTAGATTTTATTATCAGTATGAAGTAGGAGGTTTAGGTTTTCCTAAAATTTGTATTATTTGAAAAAATCTTAAGGAGCTTAAGTGGTTTAGTACCTGGTTGACCGACTTAGCGCTAAATTTACCTACCCAAAGTGATCCCAAAAAATAATTCCAATACAATCCTAAAATGACCCTTAAATGTTCCCAAAATGATCCGAAATTGAACTCAAAACTACCCAAAAATTATCCCAAAATGACCCTAAAATGATTCCAAATGATCCAAAAATGATTCCCAAATTACAACAAAAACGCCCTTCAATGTACCCAAAATGATTCCAAAATAATCCTTAAATAATCCCAAAATGACCCAAAAAAGACCCTCAAATGTTCCCAAAATGACGCAAAAATTATCCCAAAATGAGCCCAAAACGACTCCAAAATTTCTCCAAAATTATCCGAAAATGACCCCAAATCAATTCAAAATGATCTCAAAATAGCCCCAAAATTATTTCAAAGTGACCCCTAATTGATCTCAAAATGATCCTAAAATAACCCTGGGCGGCTACCATACTTGAAAATATTTTATTTTGTAGGTACTTATGTCGGCGAAAGTACCTTTCATTTGATACCCATATTGTCATATGTTGCTCCATAATTAAAAAAAAATTAGATAGGTGGCAACCCTGTAACCCGCCCCAATCGGATAGTCTTAGAATCAATCATACTATCTATATTCAAAATTTCATCCAAATCAGTCAAGCAGTTCCCGACATAGTCTGGATATACAAATATACAAGTTTAGTTCGTTTAAAGTTATAACATATATTAGTAGAGATGTGAATCAAAATCTTCTTTTTTCGGGATTTTATGATAAACAATAACCGACTGATTAGATTGTTCTCTAAATTGCAAAATGGTCAAAAGTTCGAAAATTTTAATTTTTAATTTTTTTTCTAAATTATTTTTTTTTTTCATTTTCGTTTTTGCTTTATTTTACTTAGTTTTTTTTATTTTTTTTTAGGTTATTAAGCTCTTTTCAATTTATTTTTTTTTTATTTATTTATTTGTTTCAATCAAAATTTTAAGTTATTGCATAGATTTTATCGCAGGCCTTGGCGGTGGGAGAGAAATGAAAACAATGTTAATGTTAAAAAAGCTCGAAGTAACGGACTTTTTTCACTGTTAAAAGTTTCGGCGTTAGCAACATAACTTGACAAAAATAAATATAAGCGTTGCCTACATTTAGGCGTATGATTGTACTAATGTTAGCAATAGGCCGATTACATTAAATTGGAACTGTACATTACATTACATTAAAATTGGATCTGTAAGCGTTGCCTACATTTAGACTATACTACTAACAGTTTTATACGAGTCAGATAATAACAACAGTTCTGGACCCACGGCCAGTCCAACTGTTTTGGTTCACAATGGGAACCATTATTCGAACGAGTGATTTATTGTAATCATGGTTGAGTAGATTTGAAGCGAATTGGAACCACGGCCCTTCCAACCGCTTGGTCTAAGAGCCAATAACAGCGAATACTGCCAACTCATGACAGCTTTGGACCCACGGCCTGTCCAACTGTCTTGGTTCACAACGAGAGCCGGTATGCGGGTAAATGTTTATTGCAAACATAGGACTTTACCAATAACGGCGAATACTGCCTATTGAGGACAGTCTTGGACCCACGGTCTGTCCAACTGTCCTGGCTCACAAGGGGAGCCGTGATATGAGTAAGCGGTCAATTGTGTAAGTAAGTGTAAATCTCTGCCAGGAAACATGCGTTTATTTTAAAAGAGGCGGATTGGGACCACGGCCCTTCCAACCGCCTAGCTTCGGAAGTACCAAACAGGTAATTGTAAGCGTTGATAAACTATTACCAAAGTAGTCAAAAATATTTATGTGTTTATGTACTTATATTATGATAATGATAATGAACGAATGATAAATTTGTGTTGGTGGACAAGACCGACCTTCTCAACACCACTCCTGACGAGTAGAATGAAAATCTAGTAAAAAATCCCCAGTCATGAACTGAAATGAAAAAATATTTTTTATAATATTTAAAAAAAAAATTAGAAAAAAAAATAAAATTTAATTAAAAAAATGTAATTAAAAAATTTTTATTATACCTTTCATGAACATGAAATGGTATTATAACATTGGTCCGATGTTTGTAAGTATGAGAAGAAAAAGAGATAACCCATCAATAAGTATACCGATCAGGATAACGAGATGAGTTGATTTAGCCATGTCCGTCTGTCCGTCTGTCTGTCTGTCTGTTTGAACGCAAACTATGTAGTCCCTCAGTTTTTGAGATATTTGGCTGAAATTTTGTATGCGGCCACCATTTTCCAATATAGGAATCATTTGTCGGAACCAGCAAGATCGGACCGATATTACATATAGCTCCCATACAATCGATTGTTCCGATAAACGGATTTTGGGCTATAACTACTGTAATTAAACACGTAGGAACGTGAAATTTCGTAACTATTGCTATTTTAGAATGTGGAATGTCGATGTTAAAAATCAATGAGATTGAACCAATATAACATATCACCCCCATAGAATCGACAGTTCCGATAATTTCGGTATGAGCTAAAGTTAAATACACGCAGGCTGTACTGGGGATGGAATAGTGAAAATCGTGACGCTTATTCATGAAAGGTATTTAGGCTTAGAAGACAGCTTTCCTTACTTGTTTTTATTCTTTTTTTTAATATTTTTTTGATTTTATTTAGTTTTTTACTCAGTATATTTTTTTTTTTCTTTTATTATTTCATTTATTTCTTTTTTTATTTTAGTTTATTTTTATTTTTTAATTTTTTGTTTTTTATTTTTTTTTTTTATTTTTTTTTTTTTTTTTTATTTTTTTTATTTTTTTTTTTTATTACTTTTTATGTCTTTTGTTATATTATTTTATTTTATATTCGTTTTAACCATTTTTAGAATTATATTTTCATTTCCCTATGTCTAACAACAAACATTCTTTCA
This sequence comes from Campiglossa producta, assembly GCA_964058755.1. Taxonomy (NCBI): domain Eukaryota; kingdom Metazoa; phylum Arthropoda; class Insecta; order Diptera; family Tephritidae; genus Campiglossa; species Campiglossa producta. The sequence goes on from CAXKVI010000002.1 coordinate 136,355,518, forward strand.
AGTGCATATTTAGACGTTTATAGGTTTACAAGCTTTAAAAGATATATTAAGAGTCCTTGAAATATATTTCAACTTTTAAAAACAATGCCCTCTGCGTAATAAGTACTAAGGAAAATTGACAAAACAATTTACTCAACAAAATGATTTCATGTCCTTTTTAGAGCCTTTCAAAGAGCAACAAATTTAAAGAGCACGTTTTGCCTATTTTACGACACCGCATGTGGTCGCATATGGGGCGATTTGATTTACACACAATGTAAATTTGCATTTAAAATACTTGTTTATATGTACTCACAAGTTATATTAAGGACCATATGAGCAATGTGGTGCCAATGGCATAGCAAATATATTTTTTGGCATGTAAATTTTTTTGATTAAGTACATTGATGAACAAAATGATTATGACTCTCACAAACAGACACATAGAAAATCTATAAATAGAAAGAAATCATAATAAAAAAGTGATGCAGATCGTTTTGGGACTGCAATTATTAAAATGTGCTAAAATTGAGAAGCTAATTTATTCCAATCGAAAGTTGTCGATTCTAACTATCTGACGATTTTACATGGAAAGGCTCAAGCATTTATTCTCGAATCTTCGATCCACAAAAAATATTTACCAATCCCTACTTACAAAACATTATCATTATTGTTGTTCTTTTGACATGTAGTATCTATTCATGATGAGCAAAAATTGCAGTTTTGTTTGATTTTTTTTTTTCCTTTGTCTTCCTACCAAGTATAGCCAATTTAGATTTCCATCATCAGCATTAGAACATTTTTGTCGTGTCGCCAGTTGTCCCTGCCATTGTTTTGTTTTGTTAATCATCATTTGTGTCGTTGAGTGTGCGAACGCCTGGGCGTATACGTAACATTGATCGATCGATGGCCTGCCTGTTATGGAATATGTGTTTTTCAAAATATGTTTTGTTCTTGCTGTAATAGCAGTTGTTTTTTGTTCTCCGTTCTGCATATGCACTCAGCAATATGATAGCTTTAGCATAGCACAGCATAGCCAGTTGCATTCACAGCTTTGACCAACACACACAGACGCATCTACGTGCACACAACACAATCACATGCAAATGAACTTTACTAAATATTCCACTCAAATGGAGTAGTTTGATTGAAAGTATTGTCTATATTTGCAGCTCTTTTGTGTTGTAACTTGATGTTTTTCTTTCGTTTGCTTTGTTTGTATGTATGTGCATACATAATTCAATTCTCATATTCAGAGTTCAGAGTAAAATAAGTTGATGTCTCTGATTATATTCACTGCAACATTTATTTTACAATCTTTTTCATTGTAGAAGCATTTTGATTATGTAATTTGTAAGGGCTATTTTTTTTTTAATTTCAATCCCTGTTGAATTTACATAGTTTATGATATTCTTTCTTAAGTCAACAAAATTCTATGTTTATTGCTGATACTTATGAGAGCAAAGTTGTTAAATTGCATATTTCTTGGAATGCTCTTGTTTTGGTACCAACATAATACTCACAATTTTTCGATGCTCGTAGGCAACTGACCAGTTTGAAACTGTCAACTCAAACCCAAGTATGGCAGATACTGAATTTAATTGACATTTATTATCTTAATATTTTTTATTTAATTGAATTTGTTTTTATTTTGTTTAGTTTATTTTTTCCTTCAATTTTACTGTGCTTTATTTTATTTTATTTCATTTTATTTTATTTTATTTTGTTTTATTATATTTTATAGTATTTTAGTTTATTTTTTCCTTCAATTTTACTGTACTTTATTTTATTTTATTTTATTTTAATTTATTTAATTTTTATTTTATTTTATTTTATTTTATTTTATTTTATTTTATTTTATTTTATTTTATTTTATTTTATTTTATTTTATTTTATTTTATTTTATTTTATTTTATTTTATTTTATTTTATTTTATTTTATTTTATTTTATTTTATTTTATTTTATTTTATTTTATTTTATTTTATTTTATTTATTTTATTTTATTTTATTTTATTTTATTTTATTTTATTTTATTTTATTTTATTTTATTTTATTTTATTTTATTTTATTTTATTTTATTTTATTTTATTTTATTTTATTTTATTTTATTTTATTTTATTTTTTATTTTATTTTATTTTATTTTATTTTAATTTATTTAATTTTTTATTTTATTTTATTTTATTTTATTTTATTTTATTTTATTTTATTTTATTTTATTTTATTTTATTTTATTTTATTTTATTTTATTTTATTTTATTTTATTTTATTTTATTTTATTTTATTTTATTTTATTTTATTTTATTTTATTTTATTTTATTTTATTTTATTTTATTTTATTTTATTTTATTTTATTTTATTTTATTTTATTTTATTTTATTTTATTTTATTTTATTTTATTTTATTTTATTTTATTTTATTTTATTTTATTTTATTTTATTTTATTTTATTTTATTTTATTTTATTTTATTTTATTTTATTTTATTTTATTTTATTTTATTTTATTTTATTTTATTTTATTTTATTTTATTTTATTTTATTTTATTTTATTTTATTTTATTTTATTTTATTTTATTTTATTTTATTTTATTTTATTTTATTTTATTTTATTTTATTTTATTTTATTTTATTTTATTTTATTTTATTTTATTTTATTTTATTTTATTTTATTTTATTTTATTTTATTTTATTTTATTTTATTTTATTTTATTTTATTTTATTTTATTTTATTTTATTTTATTTTATTTTATTTTATTTTATTTTATTTTATTTTATTTTATTTTATTTTATTTTATTTTATTTTATTTTATTTTATTTTATTTTATTTTATTTTATTTTATTTTATTTTATTTTATTTTATTTTATTTTATTTTATTTTATTTTATTTTATTTTATTTTATTTTATTTTATTTTATTTTATTTTATTTTATTTTATTTTATTTTATTTTATTTTATTTTATTTTATTTTATTTTATTTTATTTTATTTTATTTTATTTTATTTTATTTTATTTTATTTTATTTTATTTTATTTTATTTTATTTTATTTTATTTTATTTTATTTTATTTTATTTTATTTTATTTTATTTTATTTTATTTTATTTTATTTTATTTTATTTTATTTTATTTTATTTTATTTTATTTTATTTTATTTTATTTTATTTTATTTTATTTTATTTTATTTTATTTTATTTTATTTTATTTTATTTTATTTTATTTTATTTTATTTTATTTTATTTTATTTTATTTTATTTTATTTTATTTTATTTTATTTTATTTTATTTTATTTTATTTTATTTTATTTTATTTTATTTTATTTTATTTTATTTTTTTTTTATTTTATTTTATTTTATTTTATTTTATTTTATTTTATTTTATTTTATTTTATTTTATTTTATTTTATTTTATTTTGTTTTATTTTATTTTATTTTAGGTATCTTCTTTCTTTCCTTTCTACTCCTCTTTTCTCTCCTTATTATTCTTTTTCTCTGCTTTTTTTTATTTTTTTCCTTCTCTTTCCCTCTCTCTCTCTTCTTCTCCTCTCCTGTATTTTTACTTTCCTTTCCTCATTCGTTCTCTCTTCTTTAAACCCCTTTTTTCTCTCCTCCTCTCTGCTCTCTCTTTCCTTTCCGCTCCCACTCTTCCTTCTTACATTATGTTTTGCAAAGAAACTACCGATAATAAAATTTACTTACCTCTAAAGCAAATCGAATTTGAGCTGCCTATCATCCATTAGGGGATTATTAATAACTCAATTTCACTGAGCATTCGTTTAAGTAGTAAACTAACTGGTGTTTTGGTTAAAAGGTAAACAAAAGATTTTAACATCAGCAATAAAGCGTCTCTGAGCAGCACTGCAAAAATATGCTCACATCAGTAGTGAGAAATTTAACAGAGGCATATACGATTACTTTAGCTTTTGGAATTGAGATGATTATACAGACCTGATTCAGTCATAAGTCGACATAGCGAAAAAATAAAACAGCACGCAACCACAGAATTAAACACCCTCTATTTGCCATTTTTCTTTACCCTGGTGTATAGGTAGTTGTGTGTGTCCGCATATTCTTGTATAGTGACTGCATAAACTATTTACTTTTGTAAATTAATTCCCTTATGATATTAGAGAGTTTTATTCGCCACATATATGTATGTACACACAATACAAGTTTTTATGTAAGTGAGTATGTTTAGCGACTCATATTCAAAGATGAAATTTAATTTTAAAGTCAAATACGCGCTTATATAAGCATAACTGGGGATATATGTATGTATAAACAATAGCGCATACCTCCAAAGGATATCTCGCGCTTACGTATGTAATTTTGCATGTATATGTATGTGTGTATAATAAATACTAGATGTGTGATTGCATGTAAATTTTAGCTCAAACAATCGCTTTATCAGTGCAAGGGGGGACGCACAAATGTTTTGCTTTTTTTTTTGTTAAAAGTTCGACTTATGGGTGGAACCACGCCCACTGAAAAATACATGGGTAAATATGCCAATATGGGTATCAATTGAAGGGTATTTTCAGCGAAATGCCAACTTAAATATTTTCAATTAGGGTTGCCACCTTACCGCAGTATATTTGTATATACGAACTATTTCGGGAACCGCTTGACCGACTTGGATGAAATTTGGCATATAGATAATAAGATTGATTCTAAGACTATCCACTTGGGGGTTGCCACTTGTGGGGTGTACAGGGTTGCCACCTATCTAAAAAAATTAAATTATGGAGTTAGACATGCCATTATGGGCATCAAATGTAAGGTATTTTCGGCGACATACCAACCACAATATTTTCAAGTAGGGTTACCATTTTACCGTATGGTATTTGTATTGTATAATTTTGGGATCATATTTGGATTATTTTAGGATCATTTTGAGATGATTTAGGGGTCACTTTGAAATAATTTTGAGGCTATTTTGAGATAATTTTGGGTTCAATTTTGGTTTAATTTGGAACAATTTTGGAATATCTTTTTGGATCTTTTGGGATAATTTTTGGATCATTTTGGGAACATTTAAGGATATTTTTGGGGTCATTTTGGGATTATTTTAGGATTATTTTGGGAACATTTTTGGATTATTTTGGGATCGTTTTAGGGTATATTTAAGGGTGTTTTTGGGGTCATTTGGGAATCAGTGTTGGATCATTTTGGGATTATTTCAGGGTAATTTTGTGGTCATTTTGGGATCATTTTCGGATCATTTTTGTGTCGTTTTGGGTTCAATTTCGTATCATTTTGGGAACATTTAAGAGAGATGTTGGTATGGTATTCAGCTACGATCCAGTCATCCCATATATTGAAGTCGTAGCAATCATTAACCAAAATTTCAAATCAAAATTTTTTTTTTTCGCTCAACTTTTTTTAGTCCCGTCGTATGCGTAAAATATTAGTCGCGTAGCTAGATATATATGTATGTCTGCCACTACGTAAGCGTATATGTTTAGGAAAACAGAGATTTCTTTATGCAAATTTTGAAACGTACCGAAGGAGATCACTACTGCTGTGGTAGCAAGTAGCAGCAGCGAGCCATCAACGCCGCCACTACCGCAACTACATCTAAAGCTATGAGATGCGCTTTGTCGCGTCACGGTAAAGCGTTAAATTTTATTATTACCTTTATATTAGGTAGCCGTATTAAATTTCCACCAATTACAGTGCAATCAACGGGACAGCAAGTTATGCCAGTGTGATCGTTTCTTGTTCTTGGAAAATTGTTTCAAAATACCAAAAAATTTAGCACCGATTTGGAAGCAACTTCCTTAAAAGCTAAAAACTCGATACATGGACCGCAGCCAAGAATCCAATGCCAATATAACTGCGACTTATATAAAGGTAGTCTAGTTTATATGTACTCGTATGTATGTATGCATATCATCTTTTTGTTTTGCAGAGATTTTGGTGAAGAGGTGAATCGAGTAAATATAACCGCTTCATATGGGAATGTCATATTCATTTTTACGAGCTGATGCAATGCACATCCGAACACAAACAAACACACATCTATACACATGCGTACTAACTTATATGTATGTAGGTAAGTGTGTGTGTTGGTGAGAAAATTTAAATATGGTTTAAGTAGAGCGCACAGATTTACCGAACCATAAAAATGAAAAATCTCTAGAGATACTCTAGCGCAATCTAATATATTTCATAAAGACATGCTTACACACTTATGTACATACATACAAAATGGCACACGGAAATATATAAAGTTGTGATGCTAACGAATATAGAGTTTGGAAATCTGTGGACATACGAATGCTTTTCCTAGCTTTAACTGGTGTGGCTTTTGTGTGACATTTCGATTATGGAAAGTAAGAATTTTATACGAAAATTTCTAATTTAAATTTTGAGGAGATTTTCTTTTGAAATAGTCGAACTTGAATTAATATCTTCTATATAAAATAATTTTTTAACTGCAACATAAAACAAAATAAAATGAAAATAAGATAAAAAAAAAACCAACCGTCCCAAAAATTTCCTGAAATGATCCTGAAAATGGTCACAAAGTGGCCCCAAAACAGTCCTCAGTCAAAATATCAAAAAATAGCCCTGAAAATATGCCGAAATAGTCCCGAAATGATCCCGAAACAGCTCCAAAATGATCCCGAAACAGTCCCGAAATGATCCAGAAACATTCTCCAAGTAATCCCAAAAACGGTCCGGAAGTAATCCCAAAGCAATTCCGAAATGGACGCGAAAAAAATATCCCCGAAACAGCCTCAAAATACCCCGAAACAGCCTAATAATTATCCCCAAAATGGTCCCGAAGTGATCCCAAGCAGACCCAAAATAACTACAAAATGGTCGCCAAGTGATTCCGAAACAGTCTGGAAATTATACCGAAGGGAATCCGAAATAGGCCCGAAATGATCCCAAAACAGTTCCAAAAATATCCCGAAACTGTCTCAAAATAATCCGAAAAACGTTCCGAAGTGATCCCGAAACCGTCCCGAAATGATCCCGAAACGGTGTCAAAATAATCACAAAAAGGGTCCCGAAGTGATCCCCAAACAGTCCCGAAATTATCCCGAAACATTCTCAAAGTAATCCCAAAAACGTTCCTGGAGTGATCCCAAAGCAATCCCAAAATGGTCGCGAAGTGATACCGAAACAGTCCGAAATGATCCCAAAACAGTCCCAAAAATATCCCGAAACAGCCTCAAAATACCCCGAAACAGCCTAAAAATGACCCCGAAATGGTTCCGAAGTGATCCCAAGCAGTCGCGAAATAATTATGAAATGGTCGCGAAGTGATCCCGAAAATGGTCCCGAAGTGAATCCGAAATAGTCCCGAAATGGTCCCAAAGTGATCCCCCAATAGTCCGGAAATGATCCAGAAACATTCACCAAGTAATCCCAAAAACGGTCCTTAAGCTATCCCAAAGCAATCCCGAAATGGACGAGAAGTGATCCCGAAACAGTCCGAAATGATCCCAAAACAGTCCCAAAAATATCCCAAAACAGCCTCAAAATACCCCGAAACAGCCTAAAAATGACCCCGAAATGGTTCCGAAGTGATCCCAAGCAGTCGCGAAATAATTACGAAATGGTCGCGAAGTGATCCCGAAAATGGTCCCGAAGTGAATCCGAAATAGTCCCGAAATGATCCCAAAACAGTTACAAATATATCCCGAGACAGTCCCAAAATAATCCCAAAATGGTCGCGAAGTGCTCCCGAAAATGGTCCCGAAGTGAATCAGAAATAGTCCCGAAATGATCCCAAAACAGTTCCAAAAATATCCCAAGACAGCCCTAAAATAATCCCAAAAACGGTCGGAAAGTGCTCCCAAAGCACTCACGAAATTATCCCAAAATGGTCCCGAAGTGATGCCGAAACAGTTCCAAAATGATCCCAAAACAGTCCCAAAAATATCCCGAAACAGCCTCAAAATACCCCGAAACAGCCTAGAAATTATCCCCAAAATGGTCCCGAAGTGATCCCAAGCAGTCCCAAAATAATTACAAAATGGTTGCCAAGTGATTCCGAAACAGTCCCGAAATTATCCCGAAATGATCCCAAAACAGTTCCAAAAATATCCCGAAATAGTGTCAATATAATCCCAATAATGGTTCCGAAGTGATACCAAAACAGTCCCGAAATTATCCCAAAATAGTCGCCAAGTGATCACGATACAGTCCCGAAATGAACAGGAAACGATTCTGTAAATGGTCCCGAAGCAATGCCGAAAGTTTTATACATAAATGATCCCAAAAATGGTCCCGAGGAATTCCTTGAATAATGATGACTTTGATTTTTCGTCACTCGCCACTCAAATGTTCGAATAATGCCTATCCCTGATTAACATAATATCTAGAGTTCGGAAAATATGTCAAAATCAAACGCCTAAAATTATGCAACATAATTGCCACATTTTATCCAATTTTTGTTTAAATAAATTTACAAAGTTGTTTTCTGGCGCTTGATTTGACATATTGTTGCGATCTGTACTAATTATGTGCTCCAAATCACGTGTGGCAGTATGCAAAGTATGTTGGACCCGTATAGCTTGCATGCATTTAGGCGCGTTTGATATTTCTTCAAAGAGATATGAAATAAGAGGTCTTGCTTAGCTCAAAAATTTGTTTCATTGACCTTTTCAGTTCTCCCGAAATAATGTAGCAAAAACTTGCCTGTCAATCCTTATCAGCAGTGGCCTTTCTTCCAGCACGGACCGAGCACATATGTATAAACACTTCAATCTCAACTCAAAATGACTTCCCTTTCCCATCATATCAACATAACCACGCTTAACCTTACTAAGAAATAAAGTTTACCAACTCATCCATTAGTTAAAAATAATCTTAGTAAATCTTTTATAATCCCAAAGCAGATTTCAATACCATTAGCATTTATTACTTGCTGTCGCATGCCAAAGCTTTAAGCATTCACAAATACATGCATACACAGTAAAATCATTGATTTCATCCTTTATCGTCTTCGATTGTACTTAAAAGTGCATATTTAATTTTACATTTCAAGTTGATTTTGTGCGGAACGAGAGAAGAGCTTAAAAAAAAAAACAAGAAATACAAAAACAAAAAAAAATCGAAAAATTCTGTTTTTACAGCCTAAAAGTATGCTATCAGGCGTTTCCGGCACCAAATCTCTACCGCCTTTCTCTCACACACTCAGTAAATAATAAAAGAAGCAGGGCTCCAAAAGAAACATAGAGAGAAAACCTTGAGAAATCGGATGTTGAAAAGAAAGCTTTTGGACGTAGCCATCCATGCAGGAAAGACGATAAATACTCAGGAGTAGGTATTTTTCTAAAGTCCATCCCTTTTCTTTTCTGTAACCAAGTATCTTAAACTCCTCACACTCAATTCATTGCACCTTATCATTCTTTTTAACGTTTTGAGAGTCATTCTGGAGCCCTGCATTGTAAGAAACAAACAACAGCTATCAATGCATATAGCAAAATTCTCATTGCAAAAGTTTTAAGGGCACACTCGCAAACCCACATCGAAAATCAAAGTGTATATTGGGGTGAAAAAGGAATAAAGAAAAATAAACTGCTATAAAAACTTGCAAACACTAAGAAGGTTAAGTAAAAAAGAAAAAAGAAAAAAAAAACAAAAAAACTAAAAATCTGCTAAAAGTACTTAAACAGAAAGGGGCGCCAAAATTGCAAAACAATTGCCTACCATTTTGTGATTTGCAAAATCGTCTCACGTACACTCACATATATACATGTGTACTTATAAGCAGGGTTCGGAATTAATCATTTTTGAAGATTCAAGTACATTCTTTTGCATTCGCATTCACGAACATGAACATTACAAAAAAATTTGCATTCTCGTTCGTGAATGAGAACGTATAAAAAATCCACACCGTTCACGTTCATGAATGCATTCGTGAATAATTCATAAATGCCTTCTTGAATCAATATATGAACGTACTTCTTGCCGTTCATCTTCATATAAGTATACATATGTACCGTGAATAATTCACGAAGGCATTTAAGAACGTACATTGAATGCATATTTTGTATGGCATATTCGCAGAAGTTTGTAGTAGAAAATTTGAAAAATGCTATTGCGAATATACCTACAGACAAGAATGTGAACCAAAAAAAAAAACTTTAGACCATTAGACATTTCTATAATTTTTCGGGACCATTTTGGAATTGTTTTCGGGACCATTTCGGGATAATTTTCAGGACTTTTCGGGATTGTCTTCGGGACTTTTTCGAGATTGTTTTCGGATAATCTCGGGATTGTTTTCGGGATTATTAATCATTTCGTGATCATTTTCGGATTGTTTTCGGATCATTGCAGGATTGTTTGTGAGACTTTTCGGGATTGTTTTTGGGACTTTTCGGGATTCTGTTCGGGACTCTTCCTAACCATTTCGTAATGATTTGTGGGCCATTTCATGTTCTTAGAGCTCTTAACCATTCCAAGAAAAATTTTCGGGATGCATGTTCAAAAATTGGTGACTCGAGATTTTCGGATATACACACAACTTTCTTTAGAGGAGATTAGTACGAAAGGAAATAACCATGAGCTGTTCTAGATTTACGTACATATATATTAGCACAGCACAGATTAAAACCAAAAAGCTCCGCTGGTCGGGTCGTTTTATGATAATGGTGAAAGAAGCTCCTCCATTCCACCCCCAACTTGGCGGGAGACAAGGCTTCGAACGCGATGGAAAATCATAAGGATGACTACACCGTATCAAGGGGAATATCTGGGTGCGTGCTTTAGGTGCAAAGACCGAAGTCGCCGCCCTTAATCGCCAATTATTAATGATTCAACAAATATTCTTACCAGTTGATTTTCAAATTTGGCCACACAACGACTTAGCTAGCCGGCGCTCCTTTATTCGGTAGAATTTACCCTGCCCCGCCCCTCACATTTATTTATTTTAAAATAAGTCTCAAGAAAAAAGGCTTTGAAGACACGAAAGAAAAAAATGTCTCAAATCACAAACAATTTTTTTTGAAGACTTGAAAAAATAATAAAAAGATGATAAAAACATGTTAGGTTAGGTTCAAGTGGCTGCCGCAGAGGCACACTTAGGCCAGTTTTGAAAGGCCCGTTGTGATACCACCAACACAAGGAAAGTCAGTCCCGGGACCCAGCCATATGGAAAATCCCTGAGTTGTTGGGATTTTCCACATAGCAGAATCCCGGGACTGACACCCCTAAACCGACACCGTTACTCCTCCTCGAACCACTTAGATGACTTTATGAAGCCCATCAAGTCCTTTATGTCCAGTTCCGCGATCTGGCTTAGGCTATCCAGGAACGGAACTCCCAAAAAGCGCGTTCTCGCGCCGCTTAAAGCCGGACAGTTGCAGATGAGGTGATCCACTGTTTCCTCCTCCTCATCATCTTTGCAACTCCTGCAGCATCGTCGGTAGGGCACACCTAGCCTTTCTGCATGCCTACCAATGAGGCAGTGACCGGTTAATACCCCTATCAATATGCAGATTTCCCTCCTAGTTAGGGCATAAATGCGTCTAGACCTTTTAAGATCCCATTTTGGCCAGGTTTGTTTCGATATGCGACACCCTGGGGATTGCAGCCATCTTTCGTTGGCTTGACGGAGTGTGTGCTCCTTCAGCATTAGTTTGCATGTGGCAAACGGCATACCTAAGCGCTCTTTATCCTGAAGAACCTGCTTGGTCGTGCCCTGCCTGGCAAGCTCGTCTGCCTTACAGTTTCCCTCAATGTCCCTATGTCCCGGGACCCATATGAGGTTTACGCGGTTCTGTTGGGCCATCTCCTGAAGAGATCGGCGACAGCTGAGCGTCAGTTCAGAGTTGAACGTGTATGAGCCAAGGGATTTGATGGCCGCTTGGCTATCGCTGAAAATAGCGATATCTTCTCCGATAACACGTTTGCTTAACCAGGCCGCGGCGTCCAGGATTGCCGAGACTTCCGCCTGGAAGACGCTACAATGATCAGGTAGTCTGAAGGAGAGCTCAAGGTCCAAATCCCTTGAATAAACGCCTCCTCCAACTCTGCCGTCCAACTTCGAGCCGTCGGTGTATATGGAAGTGCCACCATTTGTTTCGGGACACCAATCCGTCCTCTCCCAGTCTTCTCTGCTGGGAATGTTTATTTTGAAACAGCTATCCCCGACTGTAGTAGTCGCACAACGATCTGTGCTTAGAGGGAGAAAGCTGTAAGATTCCAGAATACTGGAGTGTCCAATAGTACCCGCAGCCCAACTGGAGGTTTCTCTTAGGCGCAGAGCTGATGCCGCCGCTGACCGAAACCCTTCCAGATCAAATGGCAAAATGCCCAGAATGACCTGGAGGGCTTCGTTGGGCGTTGTCCTTAGCGCACCGCTTATACAGATCATATTGGATCTATGGACTTTCCGCAACAGATTCAGGTATGTTGCCTTGCTCAGCGCAGGCCACCATACGACGACTCCATAAAGCATGATTGGGCGAATGATGGCCGTGTAGATCCAACTGCATACTCTGGGGCTGAGCCCCCATTTTTTGCCAATGGCTCTTTTGCAGGTGTAAAGAGCGATGCAAGCTTTCTTCTGGCGCTGAAGAACATTCTCCTTCCAATTCAATTTCCTGTCCAGAACTATGCCTAGAAACTTGGCCTTATCCGACAAGCCCAGGCGCGTGCCATCTAGTTCTGGTAGGCTTAGTGGCGGTATTTTGTACCGGTTGGTGAAGAGGACAAGTTCCACCTTCCCTGGGTTGATACTAAGTCCGCAGCGAGAGGACCACGTCGAAACTTCTCGCAGTGCTACTTGCATCAGGTCACACAGAGTTTGTGGGAACTTGCCTCTGAATGCAATAGCTAAATCGTCTGCGTATGCCACTATCTTCCCGCCCCCCCCAGCTTGTGTCACGTAGCAACGAGTTGACTGTGAGGTTCCATAAAAGCGGGGAAAGAACACCACCCTGGGGTGTTCCCCTTGTGACATAGCGTGATAACTCAACCGTACCAAGTGAAGAAGCTATTTTCCTTCCCATTAAAAGTAGGTCAATTAAACCAGTTAGAGGTCTATCTACTCCCAGATTAGTTAGAGCGGGGTTGATAGCCTCCGGGCTTATATTGTTGAAAGCCCCCTCAATGTCTAGGGGGCCACGAGACAGTAGTCCTTTTCACACAGCGATTTCTCAATGACAGACACTAGGCTGTGCAGAGCGGTTTCTGTTGATTTACCCTTGGTGTATGCATGCTGATAGCTAGAGATAAGGTTGCTATCAATAGTCGTTAAGAGGTAGTCGCTTAATATCCTCTCAAAGGTTTTTAGTACAAAGGACGAGAGACTGATCGGTCTGTAGTCTTTTGGCTCGTAGTGGGATGCCTTCCCAGCCTTAGGGATAAACACTACCGTGGCGCTTCTCCAGGAGCCCGGAATGTGGTTGAGAGCCAGGCAGGCTGTGAAGAGAAATACCAGCCATTTAGCTGATGTCTCCAACGTGTTTATAAGCTGCGCGGGGATAATCCCGTCCGGCCCGGCAGCCTTATACGGTTCAAAGCTCTTAACTGCCCACCTTACTCTTTCCTCAGTGATGGGTATATTTACTGCCAGGTTTGTTGCAGGTGCTAGTGGTGCATCATGCAGATTCCCCGGAAAATGTGTATTCAAGAGCAGCTCAAGGGTTTCCTCTTCCGTGCTGGTCCAGGATCCGTCAGGCTTTCGCAAATAGCTGATGGTTGTTTGACTTTTCGAGAGGACTCGTCTAAGTCTCGCTGTGTCGTCGACCTTTTCGACGCCAGTGCAGAAATTTCTCCACGAGGTTCTCTTCGCCTGTCTCAGAGCTTTTTTGTAGGCCCTTAGTTTAGCTTTATATTCGTGCCAATGAGGCTCAGAGCCGAAGCTCTTGGCCTTGTTAAATTGTTTCCGGCATAATATTCGGAGCGAGTCCAAATCGTAGGACCACCAATGTGGCCTGTGTTTACCGCGTGGTTTTGGCACTGGACAAGCCTGTCCTAGAGCATTTGAGAGCGCCGATGTAAATGTAGTAACAAGATCCTACATGTTAAAGACAACCTTTATATTTATTGTACAACAAGTTGTATTGTCCTCAATTGTTCCTTTGTATGCAAATTTTCAATAATCTCGCTTACCGGGAAGTTCCTCAAATGTGCGTCCCAAAATTTCAATTTTTAAATGAATTTAACGTATTTCTTGATCCGTGCGCCACTTAGCGGATACTTTTTTCGTTCACATTGTATTGTCACGGAGCTCTGAACTATGTTCCAAGTTTCAACCCCTGCGGGTTAGGGGTTTAGAATATGCCCGAGGTAGGCATACCGGTCGTAAGAGGCGACTAATATGCTCATAGGTAATTGACGTGCTACTCGATCGTTGATCTAAGGATATGATGCCTCTCACCTCTCATTACCCATCTTCTCCTTCCTCATGGATGGAGGGATGTCATGACATAGAAGGTTCCACTGGTCATACCAAATCGCTACCACGACAGTCGGGCAGTACCGCAAGGGAGTACCGCAGCGTACCGGGGTCATATCCGGCCAAGGACTGTCAACTTCGGCATCACTCCCCAAAACCTTCGGGGAGTGTTTTGTTGTTAACAACAACAACAACAACATGTTCCAAGTTTCAAGTGTCTAGCTCAACGGGAAGCTACACGGCTAAAAAAATGAACATAAATTTTAAACCCGTATAAAGTTTAATAAATTCCTAAAACTTTTCGGTTTAAAATTAAAACTTTTTGGTTTGAAAATTAAAATTTATTTCTGAAAGCTTATTCAAGATAGAATTTTGCCTACAACATTTATGTGTGCGATGTAGCACAGTGGTAGAGCAGACGGGCATGATGCGGGGAATCTTGGTTCGAATCCCCGCCAACGGACAAACAATTTATTTTATCTATAAAAAATAGTTACAACATTTCTGGTTTATAATTGAAACCCGATTCATTTGGCCCATTTTCTTGAAAACTTGTCTAGACTGAATTTGAAACCAAATTTGGTTTTGTCATATATGTATGTAGTCCAAAAAAGTTTAAAATTTAGGTTAAAATTTTAAACCGTGTACCTAAAAAGACTTTACTAGATTCCGAAATTTCGTATGGAAAAGGTGGTGCAAACAAGAAAGCGACTTAATAAAAAGGTTTTAAAAATTGTTCATAATTATTATCGAACGACTTTTAAAATAAAAGTCCCAACAAGAAATAGTTGCGCAGGTAATAATTGTATACATGTGCACCGAAGGTTAGCGAGAGTGCGTATAGGCTGCAGGTAAACAAATGAAGGGACATGTATTGAGAAAACTACTCAGCTTACGAATAAGTCAGGTAGTTCCTTTTGCACTTCACTACTCTTGGATTTTTGTATAAAAGCGTGCGCGAAAATAAACAAACAAATCATTAGTCCAAAACATTCCGAAGCGACAATATTTAAACTATAAATCTTCAAGAAACACCGCTGCTCAACAATGGAAAGTCTACGCGAAAATTCGACTCTAACATATAAACTACTTTGCTATCGTGAAGAGGTGCGTCGGCCTCAGCCAAGTGCTGCCAGTATAATTGAGACAAAAATGAATTTGACAGTTGGATTGATTCAAGAATTTTGCAACAATGTTCAGCCTGCCACCTTTGATGATCTCATGGTATTTTCGAGAGCAGCAGAATATCGTCGTTTTTTGGAAGAGCAGCGTCAACGTTTGGACAGCAAGGATGGTGGTGAGACAAAGGACAAAAAACCTAAGTCAGCTAAACGCAAGCGTTCAAGAAAAAATAAGGAAGCGTTGAAAAATTGTAAGAAGAGCAAAATGGATTTATTTTGAAAATTTACTAGCAAATAAGTATTCGGTGGAAATTCTGTAAAATTTTGTGATTAAGTTAGGCTATTTATTTTTGTATTATGGAAAAAAGAAATAAAATTATGCAAAAGAAATAAACTCTTGCTTTTTTATTGAATACAATCAAATGCTGAGATAAAGCGAGTTGTCTTTCTGTTTATAGATATAGCCCAGCAGTGGCGTATAGAGGATTTTCACGTTCATGAATGCATTCGTGAATCATTCATAAATGACTTCTCGAATCTATACATGAACGTACTTCTTGCCGTTCATCTTCATATTCGTATGCATATGTTGCGTGAATAATTTACGAAGGTATTTAAGAACGTTCATTGAATACATATTTTGTATGGCATATTCGCAGGAGCGTGGATGCAATTACTTGCGAATAGCCATTATCTCCCAACAAACATTTTAATCAAATCTCAGTTTGAGATGCATTTAAGGATCAAACCTGAGATTTTTGTATGTGTTAGAGCAATTGTCATGTCTCTTCTGGCGTTAATATATTAATTGCTAAATAGTTTTTATTGCAGTATTTTTCAAGGTTTTTTCCATAGCTAATGGCCTTCAAACCCAAAAAAAAAAATGTTTATCCATAAATGGAAGAAAATATTTTAAGGACACGATTATCATGGAAAAACACACATACGTGGTAAACATTTCAGGCAGTTTAAACTAAGCATAAATTACCCGCTCATTTTTAGGGCTTGTTAACCACTGCCCACAGAAAACACAATACAGGTAGTTAATAGTGGACAATTTATTACAAAGGAAAAACATTGCAGAAAATTGTAAACAATTAAGGACTAAACAATTGATTGCCTACTCCCTTTTAGTTTGAAAAGGACCAAGTTTGGTTTTAGCAAAATCATCTCAAATAACCGCTCATAGCATTCTGAAACTAAAGGGCAAATTTTTAATATGGAATTTTCGTTTATTTTCAAATTGAGAAATATAGAATTTCTAAACCTTTCTCAAACTGAGAATCCAGTTACTCTCATTGAAATTTTTATACAGATTTGCCAATAATGCAAAAGTAAAACCTATTTTAATAAAACGCGAGTTTTCATTTATGCAGTTAAATTTTATGTTATATGTTTTTTAATTATTATAGTTCAACAAATCATCTTGTTATATGTATAAACAAAATCTGAGAAAAGGTTGAGAATAGATTTTTTCAACGTTTGACTTTTTGGTGCTCGTTGTTTATTGGGTAGTAGGTATACGCGTGTACATACCTGCATATATGTATAACAGCGCTCGCATTTCTGTTTTTGTTTTGTGTGTGGGAAAACCACAAGGCATTGTCGCTAGTTAGTAGAACAATAGCATGTGTTGTATATAGGTAGGTATGTATGTGTGTATATCCGAAAATCTCGAGTAAACAATTTTCGAACATGCATCCCGAAAATTTTTCTTGAAATGGTTAGGAAAAGTCCCGAACACAATCCCGAAAATTTCCAAACAATCCTGCAATGATCCGAAAACAATCCCAAAATTATCACGAAGTGATTGAAAACCCAATCCCGAAAAATTCCCGGAATAAACCCGAAAACAATCCCGAGATGATGCGAAAACAATCCCGAAAAAGCACCGAAGACAATTCCAAAACGCTCCCGAAAAATATAGAAATGGCCCATAAAAAGGTACTTCATATCCCTGAATAAAACCTAGAAGTCGCGTCAATAGTTTTTTTTGGTTCACATTCCTGTCGGTATTCTCGCAATAGCATTTTTCAAATTTTCTACTACAACCTTCTGCGAATATGCCATACAAGATATGCATTCAATGAACGTTCTTAAATGACTTCGTGAATTATTCACGCCACATATGCATACGGATATGAAGATGAACGGCAAGAAGTACGTTCATATATAGATACGGTGACCATACATTTTTTTTTTTTTTGAAAAAAAACAGAACTATTTTTACTTAAGGTTTGGTATTGACTTCACGTGAAAATTTCGCTACCCGGCTATAAACTATTTGGGGTTACAATCTCAATATTTGGAATAAAAAAGTGTTTTTTCATGGCGTAATCATCTCTTTGCATTAAAAAATGTTTCCAACGTCGTAGAAACATTGAAATTGCAATCTCAAATAATTTCAACCAAATTGCATCAATTGAAAGTCATTTTTTTAAGTATATTTTTCCTTTTTGCGAATAGTATTTCTTGATGGTGAGAGACACTTCCTTGTTAATTTAAAACCTACCATAAGCACGGTGGCCGTTTTGGCCGAAATTTACCATTTTTGGTACGATTTTTTTTTCGGGTACGGAACTTCCAAATTTGGTACATTTTTGCATTTTAGCGTACTCAATTTTTGATTTCGCTGAAGTCCTTGACCGCGTTAAACATAAACTAAATTGTTTTTAAAATATTTTGAAAGATTTTAAATTTTTCAGAAAGTTTTGAAATTATTGAGCAAACTAACTTTACAGAGCTACTCATTACATTTGTTAAAAAAGGTTGCCGGCACAAAAAAGCAGAAGAAAAACAGAACATTTGCTTAAATACAGAACATTTCTGTTATTTTCCTTAGAAACAAAAAATACGCAGAACAAGCTCCTTAAAAACAGAACTGTTCTGCC
This sequence comes from Campiglossa producta, assembly GCA_964058755.1. Classification (NCBI taxonomy): domain Eukaryota; kingdom Metazoa; phylum Arthropoda; class Insecta; order Diptera; family Tephritidae; genus Campiglossa; species Campiglossa producta. The sequence goes on from CAXKVI010000002.1 coordinate 136,373,870, forward strand.
AAAAACAGAACGGATGGTCACCGTATATATAGATTCGAGAAGGCATTTATGAATGATTCACGAATGCATTCATGAACGTGAACGGCGTGGATTTTTTTATCGCTCTTATTCACGAACGGGAATGCAAAATTTTTGCTAATGTTCATGTTCGTGAATGCGAAAGCAAAAGAACCTACTTGAATCTTCATAAATGAATAATTCCGAACCCTGGTTTTTATCGCCAAAAACTGCAACAAATACTGCTTTTTAGACTACTTTTTGATGGCAAAAAAAACTTGGAACCTACTGAGGGTTATACGAATGTACGTTAGAAAGAGTCCTTGAGATGTTAAAAAAGTCGAGGATATGTATTTGAGATCGAAATTTCAGATACGTTCCTCAAATTTTTCAAATAGGCGCTCCCACGGGCTTTTCCACAGAAAACACTCAACGATCTCTTTAAAAGTTACATACAGCTTGTTCAAGTAAAACCATTGACGAAAAATTTTCTGACAAATAGTACCTTTTAAACCTCTATCGGCCCGTATAAAAAATAGGATCAAAGTAATCTTCCATGTGAATTTGTGGCGAAACCATTATGCAGGGATTTTTTTTTTTAAATAACCCATATACCCACCCAGATTAAACCAATATTTTTCAATTCATTTATATTTATTTCCATTATGTATGTATATCACAACCTTATTTTCCATACATAAAACAAAAATTACTATAATTACCAAACATATCAAGCGAAATATAAAAATAAGCTAGTCAATCGTCGTTTTCGGGTTTCCTTTTATTATTTTTAATCCCAATTCATAATCGCATACCTGACATCAAAACAAATATCAGCGCTGTTGTGGTCCAAACTATAACCAGATTGTCCTTTCTGGACATCATCATCCCTATTTATGCCTTCACTCCACTACATTTGGTAAAAATTATGGGAACTTGCTAGTGGCGCATGCGCACCTTTTATAGTTGCGCAGGTAATAAATCTATACATGTGCACCGAAGGTTAGCGAGAGTGCGTATAGGCTGCAGGTAGATAAATGATAATGTATTGAGAAAAATACTCAGCTTACGAAAAAGTCAGGTAGTTCCTTTTGCACTTCACTACTCTTGGATTTTTGTATAAAAGCGTGCGCGAAAATAAACAATCCAATCATTCATCCAAAACATTCCGAAGCGACAATATTTAAACTCAAAATCTTCAAGAAACACCGCTGCTCAACAATGGAAAGTCTACGCGAAAATTTAACTCTAACATATAAACTACTTTGCTATCGTGAAGAGGTACGTCGGCCTCAGCCAAGTGCTGCCAGTATAATCGAGACAAAAATGAATTTGACCGTTGGATTGATTCAAGAATTTTGCAACATTGTTCAGCCTGCCACCTTTGATGATCTCATGGTATTTTCGAGAGCAGCAGAATATCGTCGTTTTTTGGAAGAGAAGCGTCAACGTTTGGAGAGCAAGGATGGTGGTGAGACAAAGGACAAAAAACCCAAGTCAGCTAAACGCAAGCGTTCAAGAAAAAATAAGGAAGCGTTGAAAAATTGTAAGAAGAGCAAAATGGATTTATTTTGAAAATTTTCCAGCAAATAAGTATTCGGTGGAAATTCTGTAAAATTTTGTAATTAATTTAGGCTATTTAGTTTTGTATTATCGAAAAAAGAAATAAAATTATGCAAAAAAAAATAAACTCTAGCTTTTTTTGAATACAATCCAATGCTGAGATAAGGCGAGTTCATAGATATAGCCCAGCAGGATTTTCACGTTCATTAATGCATTCGTGAATCATTCATAAATGCCTTCTCGAATCTATACATGAGCGTACTTCTTTCCGTTCATCTTCATATCCGTATGCATATGTGGCGTGAATAATTCACGAAGTCATTTAAGAACATTCATTGAATGCATATCTTGTATGGCATATTCGCAGGAGCGTGGATTACTTGCGAATAGCCATTATCTCCCAACAAACATTTTAATCAAATGCATTTAAGGATCAAACCTGCTTTTAAATCTGAAACGCACCTCTAATAATCTGACAATCAAAATTTGGAATATGGAATTTTCCTTTATTTTGAAATTGAGAACAAGAGAATTTTCAAACTTTTCTCAAAC
>CAXKVI010000002.1:136378481-136408481 GCA_964058755.1 Campiglossa producta
ACATTTCGTTGCGCTCTAGAGACTCGCGATGATTTACCTAAGCCCGAGGTACTACGTATGAAAATTCTGGAAGAATCGGAATCACGAAAAGTGAAACAAGAAAGAAACGATAATGATGCATTATATGTAAAAAAAAATACAAAAACAAAACGAAAATAGTTCATTTAAAAAGGGTTATCATAACTCTGGCGTGAAACGCGGCGATTCTAAACGATCAAATGCTATCGATGTGGCGGTTGTGGTCACTACGCGAGAGATTGCAAATCGAAGGTCAAACATTGTAAACAAAGTGTTAAGAAGGACAATAATAAACTTGGCGAATCAGTAAGCGCATCGTTATATGTAACTGAATCGGTTTTCTTGTGCCCTGGTGGAAATAAAAAGTGGTGCTTAGATAGCGCTTGTACATCGCACATGAGTGCAGACAAAGGCAATTTTGAAAACTTGTCCGAAGTGAATCAAAAGCTTAACTTAGCTAACAACAACTCTACAAAAATAACCGGTATTGGAAATGTAAAAGTGGTTATAGACGAAAGTGGTTGTGAGAAAAAGATAAATCTTAGTGATGTTCTTTATGTGTCGGATCTACGTACGAATTTACTATCTGTATCCAAGATCGTGGATAAAGGCTATGAAGTACATTTTCGTAAATGTGAGGCCATAGTCATTGACAAAAACAAAAACGTACTTTTTACCGCGAAACGAAACGGAAATCTATATTTTATGCAAAATTTAAACGAAAACAATGCCTTCACGGTGCAACCGAGTAATAATATCGATTTATGGCACTATCGGATGGGTCACTTAAATGAACGTGATCTAAAAGATATGGCAAAGGGTAATGTAGTATACGGTCTTGACATAGAACCCAAGCAGAATTTGTCAGTATGCGAAGTGTGCGTGAGAGAAAAACAAACGCGTATGTCTTTTCCTAAAAGTGTAGGAAATCGTATAAATGGTGTTCTCGATATTGTTCACAGTGATGTATGTGGTCCGATGCGTTGCGCATCAAATTCTGGTGCGAAATATTTTGTTACGTTCATTGACGAACACTCGAGATGGTGCGAGGTGTATTTTATTAAAAACAAATCTGATGTATTTGACGCATTTAAAAAATTTAAAGCTGCAGCAGAGACATTTACGGGTCGAAAAATAAAAGCGCTACAATCGGCTAACGGGCGCGAATATTGCAACCGCGAGTTTGACGATTTTCTTGAAAAATACGGTATAAAGCGTCGGTTGGCTACGCCGTATACACCGCAACAAAATGGTATGGCCGAACGTAAAAACCGAACGCTCGTCGAGATGGCCAGGTGTATGATGAAACAAGCTGGCGTGCCTCCTAGTTTTTGGGCAGAAGCTATTAATACGGCATGTTATTTATGCAATAGATGTATAAAACTGCAAGTGTAACACATTTAAGAGTTTTCGGATCAAATGCTTATGTGTTGAATAAAGACAAGTCGAAAGACAAGATTCAGTCTCGTTCCGTTCCTTGCGTAATGGTCGGATATTCAGCAGAATCCAAAGCATATCGGTTGTGGTCGAAAGAAAAACGAAACATTATAATAAGTCGCGATGTTAAATTTATAAACGAACCTGGTTTTGATAATGAGTACGAAGAAATGTGTACATTTTAAAACGATAATGAAGTCGAAATGACAGTGGGTGTAAATAATTCTGAAATTGTGAATACAAATAACACTCAAACATCAAGTGTCGATGAAATACTTGTTGTTAATATATGACGAGAGCGAGGCCGCCCGAGGTTACAACGTGGTCAACGCGGAAGACCCAAGAAGATATATTCGCAAGCTGAGGATCGAACCGATGAAATGTCGCAAAGTGATATAGAATGTGACTCTAATTCTGCAGAAGACGTGTTTGAAGAATGCGAGATGGCGTATCTTATGGCCGGTTTGGATCCATTAACATGGCTTGAAGCAGAGGCTGCACCAGATGCAGAGATGTGGAATAAAGCAGTAGAGGACGAATACTTGGCGCAAATTAAAAATAATACATGGGAGATTTGTGAACGTCCAAGTCAACGTAAGGTTGTAGGCAATCGTTTGGTATTTCGTACTAAGGACGATGGAAAAAAGAAGGCGCGTTTGGTGGCAAAGGGTTTTGCACAACGTCACTTACGCACCTGTAGTACGGTCAACTTCTATTCGGCTTTTATCAGCTTTATCAGCTGAAATGGACCTTGAAGTACATCAAATGGATGTAGTGACGGCGTACCTTAACGGCAAGCTCGAAGAGAGTGTTTATATGGAGGTTCCTGATAAACTTATTAATATACTTCAAAAAATAAAGTCAGGTGAGGCAATTGGTAGTCATGGTTATACAAAACATTGCCAAACAGTTACGATGACAGCAGATCGATGGTTGAAAAAGCTTCAAGAAATTAGCAATTCTGTATGTGTGTATGTTGAAAATGGCATTGTATGGACTACGTCAATCTGGACTTATGTGGTATAATAGGCTTACCAACAAACTAAATGATCTTGGTTTGAAAGCGTCAAAATATGATCCATGTCTATTTTCCAAACAAGACGGTAAGCAAGTTTTATTGTTAACTATATATGTAGATGATATTTTGTTAGCATCGAACAATAGTATGTGGATAAAAACTATTAAAAGAGAATTAAATCAGCGCTGTTGTGGTCCAAACTATAACCAGATTGTCCTTTCTGGACATCATCATCCCTATTTATGCCTTCACTGCACTTCATTTGGTAAAAATTATCGGAACTTGCTAGTGGCGCATGCCCACCTTTTATAGTTGCGCAGGTAATAATTCTATAAATGTGCACCGAAGGTTAGCGAGAGTGAGTATAGGGTGCAGGTAGATAAATGAAAGGACACGTATTGAGAAAAATACTCAGCTTACGAATAAGTCAGGTAGTTCCTTTTGCACTTCACTACTCTTTGGATTTTTGTATAAAAGCGTGCGCGAAAATAAACAATCCAATCATTCGTCCAAAACATTCCGAAGCGACAATAATTAAACTCAACATCTTCAAGAAACACCGCTGCTCAACAATGGAAAGTCTACGCGAAAATTCAACTCTAACATATAAACTACTTTGCTACCGTGAAGAGGTACGTCGGCCTCAGCCAAGTGCTGCCAGTATAATTGAGACAAAAATGAATTTGACCGTTGGATTGATTCAAGAATTTTGCAACATTGTTCAGCCTGCCACCTTTGATGATCTCATGGTATTTTCGAGAGCAGCAGAATATCGTCGTTTTTTGGAAGAGAAGCGTCAACGTTTGGAGAGCAAGGATGGTGGTGAGACAAAGGACCAAAAACCCAAGTCAGCTAAACGCAAGCGTTCAAGAAAAAATAAGGAAGCTTTGAAAAATTGTAAGAAGAGCAAAATGGATTTATTTTGAAAATTTACTAGCAAATAAGTATTCGGTGGAAATTCTGTAAAATTTTGTGATTAATTTAGGCTATTTAGTTTTGTATTATCGAAAAAAGAAATAAAATTATGCAAAAGAAATAAACTCTTGCTTTTTTACTGAATACAATCCAATGCTGAGATAAAGCGAGTTCCGTTCATAGATATAGCCCAGCTGTGGCGAATAGAGGATTTTCACGTTCATGAATGCATTCGTGAATCATTCATAAATGACTTCTCGAATCTATATATACGTACTTCTTTCCGTTCATCTTCATATAAGTATGCATATGTGGCGTGAATAATTCACGAAGGTATTTAAGAACGTTTTTTGTATGCATATTTTGTATGGCATATTCGCAGGAGCGTGGATTACTTGCGAATAGCCATTATCTCAAACCTGCTCTGAAATCTGAAATGCATCTGAAATAACCTGACAAGCAAAATTTTTAATATGCAATTTTCTGTTGTTTTGAAATTGAGAACTATAGAATTTTCAAACTTTTCTCAAACTGAGCAGAGCGTCATTCATGCAGTTAAATTTTTTTTAAACTCTTTTGTTTGCTTGTCGATTTCAAAGCCGCTTTTGACAGCGCAAAAAGGAGTTGCCTGTATGCCGCCATGTCTGAATTTGACTTCCCTGCAAAGCTTATACGGCTTTGCCAAATGACGGTGAGCAATACCAACAGCTCCGTCAGAATCGGGAAGGACCTCTCTGAGCCATTTGAAACCAAACGAGGCTTCAGACAGGGCGACTCCCTTTCGTGCGATTTCTTCAATCTGATGCTGGAGAAGATAATTCGAGCAGCAGAGCTAAACCGCAATGGTACAATCTTTTACAAGAGCGTGCAATTGCTGGCGTATGCCGACGATATTGATATCATTGGCCTTAACAACCGCGCCGTAAGCGCTGCCTTCTCTGGACTGGATAAGGAAGCGAAAAAAGTGGGTCTTGCCGTGAACGAGGACAAGACGAAGTATTTGCTGTCATCAAAGAAAGAATCGGCGCCCCTGCGCCTTGGCAGCCATGTCACTGTTGATAGTTACAAATTTGAAACTGTGAGGGACTTCGTCTATTTGGGAACCAGTATCAACACCGAAAATAATATCTGTCTAGAAATACGCAGATCTGACCATAGTCCAGCGAATTAAAGCCCAGAGACTCCGCTGGCTGGGCCATGTTATGCGAATGGACAAAGAAGCTCCAGCACAGAAGGTTTTCCTATCGTGGCCTGAATTCGGCAGCAGAGGTAGGGGGAGGCCTCGACTGAGATGGAAACAACAGGTGGAGGATGACTTGAACTCCCTTGGGGTTTCCAATTGGCGTCAGTTATCGCTAAAAAGGAATGACTGGCGTGCTTTGATATGCAACGGCCAAAATCGCTTAGGCGGTTAAGCGCCAATAAATGATGATATAGATAGATAGATAGATAGATAAATAGATAGATAGATAGATATATAGATAGATAGATAGATATGAAGCACTTTTTATGGGCCATTTCTATAATTTTTCGGGACCATTTTGGAATTGTTTTCGGGACCATTTCGGGACTATTTTCAGGACTTTTCGGGATTGTCTTCGGGACTTTTTCGGGATTTTTTTCGGATAATTTCGGGATTATTAAGGGAATTTTTCGGGATTGGTTTTTCAATCATTTTGTGATAATTTTCGGATTGTTTTCGGATCATTGCAGGATTGTTTTTGAGACTTTTCGGGATGGTTTTTGGGACTATTCGGGATTTTGTTCGGGACTTTTCCTAACCATTTCGGAATGATTTTTGGGCCATGTCATGTTAATTTTTTGGTAATTTTGGAGGCATACTTTTTCAACACCAATCTCGCTCTGGTCCAAGTCTGTTGAACTTGCCAAATTTCGCGAACTTTCTTTAGAGGAGATTAGTACGAAAGGAAATAACCATGAGCTGTTCTAGATTTACGTACATATATATTAGCACAGCACAGATTAAAACCAAAAAGCTCCGCTGGTCGGGTCGTTTTATGATAATGGTGAAAGAAGCTCCTGCCCAGGTTTTCTTTCCACCCCCAACTTGGCGGGAGACGAGGGTTCGAACGCGATGGAAAATCAGAAGGATCACTTCACCGTCTCAAGAGGAATATCTGGGTGCGTGCTTTAGGTGCAAAGACCGAAGTCGCTGCCGTTAATCGCCAATTATTAATGATTCAACAAATATTCTTACCAGTTGATTTTCAAATTTGGCCACACAATGACTTAGCTAGCCGGCTCTCCTTCATTCGGTAGAATTTACTCTGCTCCGCCCCTCACATTTATTTATTTTTAAATAAGTCTCAAGAAAAAAGTCTTTGAAGACTCGAAAGAAAAAAATGTCTCAAATCACAAACAATTTTTTTTTTTGAAGACTTAAAAAAATAATAAAAAGATGATAAAAACATGTTAAAGACACCCTTTATATTTCTTGTACAACAAGTTGTATTGTCTTCAATTGTTGCTATGTATGCAAATTTTCAATAATCTAGCTTACCGGGAAGTTCCTCAAATGTGCGTCCCAAATTTTAAATTTGTAAATGAATTTAACGTACTTCTTGATCCGTGCGCCACCTAGCGGATACTTTTTTCGACTTTTAAAATAAAAGTCCCAAGAAAAAAGTCTTTGAAGACTCAAAAGTAAAAAAAATTCTCATAATTATTATTTTGAGGTTTTTAAAATAAAAAGCCTGAGTAATAATTTAAGCTGACTCAAAAAAATATTTCTCAAACATAATTATTACGATAAGACTTTTACTATTTTTAATCCCAATTCATAATCGCATACCTGATATCAAACCAAATATCAGCGCTGTTGTGGTCCAAACTATAACCAGATTGTCCTTTCTGGACATCATCATCCCTATTTATGCCTTCACTCCACTTCATTTGGTAAAAATTATCGGAACTTGCTAGTGGCGCATGCGCACCTTTTATAGTTGCGCAGGTAATAATTCTGTTGCGCAGGTAATAATTCTATACATGTGCACCGAAGGTTAGCGAGAGTGAGTATAGGCTGCAGGTAGATAAATGAAGGGACATGTATTGAGAAAAATACTCAGCTTACGAATAAGTCAGGTAGTTCCTTTTGCACTTCACTACTCTTGGATTTTTGTATAAAAGCGTGCGCGAAAATAAACAATCCAATCATTAGTCCAAAACATTCCGAAGCGACAATATTTAAACTCAAAATCTTCAAGAAACACCGCTGCTCAACAATGGAAAGTCTACGCGAAAATTCTACTCTAACATATAAACTACTTTGCTATCGTGAAGAGGTACGTCGGCCTCAGCCAAGTGCTGCCAGTATAATTGAGACAAAAATGAATTTGACCGTTGGATTGATTCAAGAATTTTGCAACAATGTTCAGCCTGCCACCTTTGATGATCTCATGGTATTTTCGAGAGCAGCAGAATATCGTCGTTTTTTGGAAGAGAAGCGTCAACGTTTGGACAGCAAGGATGGTGCTGAGACAAAGGACAAAAAACCCAAGTCAGCTAAACGCAAGCGTTCAAGAAAAAATAAGGAAGCGTTGAAAAATTGTAAGAAGAGCAAAATGGATTTATTTTGAAAATTTACTAGCAAATAAGTAGTCGGTGGAAGTTCTGTAAAAATTTGTAATTATTTAGGCTATTTAGTTTTGTATTATCGAAAAAAGAAATAAAATTATGCAAAAGAAATAAATTCTTGCTTTTTTATTGAATACAATCCAATGCTGAGATAAAGCGAGTTATCTTCCTGTTTATAGATATAGCCCAGCAGTGGCATATAGAGGATTTTCACGTTCATTAATGCATTCGTGAATCATTCATAAATGCCTTCTCGAATCTATACATGAACGTACTTCTTGCCGTTCATCTTCATATTCGTATGCATATGTTGCGTGAATAATTCACGAAGTCATTTAAGAACGTTCATTGAATGCATATTTTGTATTGCATATTCGCAGGAATGTGGATGCAATTACTTGCGAATAGCCATTATCTCCCAACAAACATTTTAATCATATCTCAGTTTGAGATGCATTTAAGGACCAAACCTGCTCTCAAATCTGAAACGCACCTCTAATAATCTGACAAGCAAAATTTTGAATATGGAATTTTCCTTTATTTTGAAATTGAGTACTATAGAATTTTCAAACTTTTCTCAAACTGAGCAGAGCGGGCTTTCATTCATGCAGTTAAATTTTGTTTAAAATTTTTTTAAACTTTATTGTTTGCCTTTGACTTGTAGTCTATTGCTGTAAATACCGACGGTATTTTAAATTTACCCATGCACTTTTTAATTACATAATCTGGTTTTATAAAAAAAATCAGAGAAACAAGTTAAGAGTGGATGTGGTTGGGCTGTTATTCTTTACGCTTTTTGTACATTTATTTTATTTTATTTTATTTTATTTTATTTTATTTTATTTTATTTTATTTTATTTTATTCTATTTTATTTTATTTTATTTTATTTTATTTTATTTTATTTTATTTTATTTTATTTTATTTTATTTTATTTTATTTTATTTTATTTTATTTTATTTTATTTTATTTTATTTTATTTTATTTTATTTTATTTTATTTTATTTTATTTTATTTTATTTTATTTTATTTTATTTTATTTTATTTTATTTTATTTTATTTTATTTTATTTTATTTTATTTTATTTTATTTTATTTTATTTTATTTTATTTTATTTTATTTTATTTTATTTTATTTTATTTTATCTTATTTTATTTTATTTTATTTTATTTTATTTTATGAAAATGTGTTTTTTTTTATTTTATTTTATTTTATTTTATTTTATTTTATTTTATTTTATTTTATTTTATTTTATTTTATTTTATTTTATTTTATTTTATTTTATTTTATTTTATTTTATTTTATTTTATTTTATTTTATTTTATTTTATTTTATTTTATTTTATTTTATTTTATTTTATTTTATTTTATTTTATTTTATTTTATTTTATTTTATTTTATTTTATTTTATTTTATTTTATTTTATTTTATTTTATTTTATTTTATTTTATTTTATTTTATTTAGGTAGGTAGGTAGAAGTGGCTGCCGCAAAGGCACACCTAGGCCAGTAATAAAAGGCCCGTTGTGATACCACCAAACACTAGGAAAGTCAGTCCCGGGGCCCGGCCATATGGAAAATCCCAGTGCTGTTGGGACTCTCCATATAGCCGAAACCCGGGACTGACACTCCTAACCGACACCGCTACCCCTCCTCGAACCATTTTGATAACTTGATGAAGGCCATCAAGTCCTTTATGTCTAGCTCCGCGACCTGGCTTAAGCTAACCAGGAAGGGAACTCCCAGAGAGCGCCTTCTCGCTCCGCTTAAGGCCGGGCAGTTGCAGATGAGATGCTCCACCGTTTCCTCTTCCTCATCATCTTTGCAACTCCTGCAGCATCGTCGGTAGGGAACGCCTAGCCTTGCTGCGTGCCTACCAATAAGGCAGTGCCCGGTTAAAACACCTATTAATATGGAGATTTCCTTCCTTTTTAGGGCGTATATGTGTCTAGATCTTTTAAGATCGCATTTTGGCCAGGTTTGCTTGGATATCCGGCACCCTGGGGCTTGTAGCCATCTTTCGTTGGCTTCGCGGAGTGTATGCTCCTTCAGCATTAGCTTGCACGTGGCAAACGGCATACCTATGCGCTCTTTATCTTGAAGAATCTGCTTGGTCGTGCCCTGCCTGGCAAGTTCGTCTGCCCTACAGTTTCCCTCAATGTCCCTGTGTCCCGGGACCCATGTGAGGTTCACGCGGTTCTGTTGGGCCATCTCTTGAAGAGATCGACGACAGCTGAGCGTCAGTTCAGAGTTGAACGAGTAAGAGCCAAGGGATTTGATGGCCGCTTGGCTGTCGCTGAAAATACAGATATCCTGTCCGATGGTGCGTTTACCTATCCAAGTCACGGCGTCCATGATTGCAGAAACTTCAGCCTGGAAGACGCTGCAGTGATCAGGTAGTCTAAAGGAGAGTTCTAGGTCCAAATCCCTTGAGTAAACCCCTCCTCCGACTCTGCCGTCTAACTTCGAGCCGTCGGTGTATATAAAAGTGCCGCTATTAGTAGCGGGACACCGATCTATGTTCTCCCAGTCTTCCCTGCTGGGAATGTTTATTCTAAAACAACAATCTCCGACTGTTGTGGTCGCACACCGATCTGTGCTCAGAGGGAGAAAGCTGTAAGATCTTAGAATACAGGAGTGTCCAATAGTGCTTGCGCCCCAGACGGACGTTTCCCTTAGACGCAGAGCCGATGCCGCTGCTGCCCGGTACCCTTCCAGATCGAGTGGCAAAAAGCCAAGAATGGCCTGGAGAGCTTCATTGGGCGTTGTTCTTAACGCCCCGCTTATACAGATCATGCTCGATCTGTGGACTTTTCCTAACAGATTTAGGTTTGTTGCCTTTCCTAGCGCAGGCCACCATACCACGACTCCATACAGCATAATTGGCTGGATTATCGCAGTGTAGATCCATCTGCTAATTTTGGGGCTGAGCCCCCATTTTTTGCCAATGGCTCTTTTACACGTGTAAAGTGCAATGCACGCTTTCCTCTGGCGCTGGATGACATTCTCCTTCCAGTTAAGCTTTCTATCTAGAACTGTGCCTAGGAATTTGGCTTTATCAGCTAAGTTCAGGCGCACGCCATCTAGTTCTGGTAGGTTCAGCGGTGGTATCTTGTACCGCCTGGTATAAAGGACAAGCTCCACCTTTCCCGGGTTGATGCTAAGTCCGCAGCGAGAGGACCATGAAGAAACTTCTCGCAGTGCTACTTGCATCAAGTCACACAGGGTTTGTGGGAATTTGCCCCTATATGCAATAGCTAAATCGTCTGCATATGCCACTATCTTCCCGCCCCCCCACCTTGTGTCTCGTAGCAGCGAGTTTACGGTGAGGTTCCATAGGAGCGGGGAGAGAACACCACCCTGAGGCGTTCCTCTTGTGACATAGCGTGAAAGATCAACTGTTCCCAGTGAAGAAACTATTTTCCTTCCCTTTAGTAGTTGATCAATTAGTCCAATAAGAGACCTATTTATGCCCAGGTTTGTTAAAGCAGTGTTAATAGCCTCCGGCCTTATATTGTTGAAAGCCCCTTCGATGTCCAGAAAGGCCACGAGACAGTACTCCTTTTCGTGCAATGATTTTTCAACAATAGAGACTAGGCTGTGGAGCGCAGTTTCCGTTGATTTACCTTTGGTGTATGCATGTTGATAGCTAGAAATAAGGTTGCTATCAATAGTAGAGGAGAGATAATCGCTAATTATCCTCTCGAAGGTTTTAAGTGCAAAAGACGAGAGACTGATCGGTCTGTAGTCTTTAGGCTCATAGTGTGAGGCCTTCCCAGCCTTTGGAATAAAGACTACCGTGGCGCTTCTCCAGGAGCACGGAATGTAATTAAGAGCCAGGCAGGCTGAATAGAGAACTACCAGCCATTTAGCTGATATTTCCAGCGTGTTTATAAGTTGTGCGGGGAAAATCCCGTCTGGCCCGGCTGCCTTGAACGGCTCAAAGCTTTTGATTGCCCACCTTACCCTTTCCTCCGTAATGGGTATGTTTACCGCCAGGTTTGTTGCAGATGCTACAGGTGCATCATACAAGTTCCCCGGAAAGTGTGTGTTCAGGAGCAGCTCCAGGGTTTCCCCTTCCGTGCTGGTCCAAGATCCGTCAGGCTTCCGTAAATAGCTAATGGCTGTTTGAGTTTTTGATAGCACTCGTCTAAGTCTCGCTGTATCATCGACTTTTTCGACCCCGGTGCAGAAATTTCTCCACGAAGTTCTCTTCGCTTGCCTTAGAGCCTTTTTATAGGCCCTCAGTTTAGCTTTATATTCGAGCCATTCAGGCTCCGTACCGATGCTCTTGGCCTTGTTAAATTGCTTCCTGCATGATATACGGAACGAATCCAGGTCGTAAGACCACCAGTGGGGTCTATGTTTGCCGCGTGGTTTTGGTACTGGACAAGCCTGCTCTAGGGCATTTGAGAGCGCCGTTGTAAAGGTCGTTACCAGATCATCCAGTTCTCCCACTGATGAGGGGGCTTGTGGAGGTAATACTGGTAGGTCCCTAGCTAATATTTGGTTATGTAGCTGCCAGTTAGTGTTGCGTGGATTTCGTTTCATGACTGGCTGCTCAACAATAAAGTCTAACACAATTTCTATGTACCGATGGTCAGAAAATGAATGCTCATCAAGAACACGCCATTTTCTGACCCACTCATAAGCACCTTCGCTACAAACAGTGAGGTCTATAACCTCCCTTTATTTTATTTATATTTGTTAAAATTTTTGTGATTTTTTTCAAACTCAGAAAGCAGATAATTATTATTTCGGAAGTCTGGTCGAAACCATTATGCGGGATTTTTTAACCTATTGCATAGATTTTATCGCAGGCCTTGGCGGTGGAAGTGAAATGAAAAAAATGTAAATGGTAAAAAAGTTCGTAACGGACTTTTTACAATGTTTAAAGGTTCGGCGTTAGCAACATAACTTGACAAAAATAAATATAAGCGTTGCCTACATTTAGGCGTATGACGTCTTACTAATGTTAGCAGCAGGCCGATTACATAAATTTGGAGCTGTATAGGCTATGCTGTTAACAGGTTAAGGCTGTACTGCTCTTAAGTCATAAATATGCTGATTGAGTTTTCATAAATATCGTAACTAATTGCATAAGTTGATAAAAAGTGATATGCAATAGCTTTACCGCGGCAGTCCCCGAGTGCCACACGTCCTTTTTTTTAAATAACCCATATACGCAACCAGATCAAAACCAATATTTTTCAATTAATTTGTATTTATTTCTGTATATCACAACCTTATTTTCTACACATAACACAAAAATTACTCTAATTTCCAAACATATTAAGCGAAATATAAAATTAACCTAGTCAATCGTCGTTTTCGGGTTTCCTTTTATTATTTTTAATCCCAATTCCTGTAAAAATTACTTTCACTCATCATCGCATGTCTGACATCAGACCAAATATCAGAGCTGTTGTGGTACAAACTATAACCAGATTGTTCTTTCTGGACATCATCATCCCTATTTATGCCTTCACTCCACTTTATTTGGTAAAAATTATCGGAACTTGCTAGTGGCGCATGCGCACCTTTTATAGTTGCGCAGGTAATAATTCTATAAATGCGCACCGAAGGTTAGCGAGAGTGACTATAGGGTGCAGGTAGATAAATGAAGGGGCATGTATTGAGAAAAATACTCAGCTTACGAATAAGTCAGGTAGTTCCTTTTGCACTTCACTACTCTTGGATTTTTGTATAAAAGCGTGCGCGAAAATAAACAATCCAATCATTCGTCCAAAACATTCCGAAGCAACAATATTTAAAGTCAAAATCTTCAAGAAACACCGCTGCTCAACAATGGAAAGTCTACACGAAAATTCTACTCTAACATATAAACTACTTTGCTATCGTGAAGAGGTACGTCGGCCTCAGCCAAGTGCTGCCAGTATAATTGAGACAAAAATGAATTTGACCGTTGGATTGATTCAAGAATTTTGCAACAATGTTCAGCCTGCCACCTTTGATGATCTCATGGTATTTTCGAGAGCAGCAGAATATCGTCGTTTTTTGGAAGAGCAGCGTCAACGTTTGGAGAGCAAGGATGGTGGTGAGACAAAGGACAAAAAACCCAAGTCAGCTAAACGCAAGCGCTCAAGAAAAAATAAGGAAGCGTTGAAATGTTATAAGAAGAGCAAAATGGATTTATTTTGAAAATTTACTAGCAAATAAGTATTCGGTGGAAATTCTGTAAAATTTTGTAATTAATTTAGGCTATTTAGTTTTGTATTATCGAAAAAAGAAATAAAATTATGCAAAAAAAATAAACTCTAGCTTTTTTTTTGAATACAATCCAATGCTGAGATAAAGCGAGTTGTCTTTCTGTTTATAGATATAGCCCAGCAGTGGCGTATAGAGGATTTTCACGTTCATGAATGCATTCGTGAATCATTCATAAATGACTTCTCGAATATATATATACCGTATCTATATATACGTACTTCTTGCCGTTCATCTTCATATTCGTATGCATATGTTGCGTGAATAATTCACGAAGTCATTTAAGAACGTTCATTGAATGCATATTTTGTATTGCATATTCGCAGGAGCGTGGATGCAATTACTTGCGAATAGCCATTATCTCCCAACAAACATTTTAATCATATCTCAGTTTGAGATGCATTTAAGGAACATACCTGCTTTCAATTCTGAAACGCACCTCAAATAATCTGACAAGCAAGATTTTGAATATAGAATTTTCCTTTATTTTGAAATTGAGAACTATAGAATTTCAAACTTTTCTCAAACTGAGCAGAGCGGGCTTCCATTCATGCAGTTAAATTTTGTAAAATTTTTTTTTAAACTCTTTTGTTTGCTTTAGACTTGTAGTCTATTGCTGCAAATATAGACGGTATTGTGAAGCAATTTTCGGGATTGTATGAAAATGTGTTTTTTGAGAAAAATTTAATTCAATTCAGGTTTATTCAGTCTATGATTATAAATCTTACAGACTAGATACAGAAATTTATAAGGCAAAATTTTAACTATAATTAATAAAAAAAATAACACAAATATGCATATAATAATAGAGTTTTAATAAATATCTAGGTGCATAAGTATTTGAGACTTAAACACGTCCCTGGACAGAGAGTAATCGATATTTAGCCTACTCGAAAGTTTATTGAATTCCGCTAGAAAGCTGAATATTGGATCGAAGAGGGCGTTGTTTACCCTGATAGAACTCAGATAAAAAGGAGGGGAAAAACGAAGGGACCTAATAGGAACATTGAACGTGATTTTCTCGAGAAGGTCCGGGCAATTTACCGAACCAACAACGAGATCATACACGAGCATAAGCAGGTGCAAAGTTCTCCTGGACTGAAGGGATTGTAGATTAATTAATGTACACCGAGACACATAAGAGGGCAACGGATCATCAAAATTGAGTGAACCAAGCCCAAACCCAATAAATTTCCATTGAACCCTTTCAATTCTAGCCGCATGGTAGCTGTAGATTGGGTTCCACACAATGGACGCATACTCAAGCTTTGAGCGAACCAACGATATATATAAAGCCTTCCTAGTATAGGGGTCATTAAAGTCCTTAGCATATCGGCGTAAGAATGCAAGATTTCTATAAGCCTTCGGGAGGACATAGCTGATATGATTAACGAAAGAAAAATTAGTGTCAAAGACGACACCTAGATCCACAAATTCGTTGACTGCGCTCAAGACACTGCCTGCTAAATAGTAATGTGAAACAAGATATAGACATGTGAAAACATTTTTTAACGTTTAGAAAGAGCTTATTAGTATTACACCAGTCAACAAGGTTAACCAAGTCACATTGCAAAAGTAAAACATCTGATGGACTGTCAATCCTGCGAAAGATATTCAAGTCATCAGCATAAAGAAGAAAGTTGGAAGACTGAAGGCAAGCGCCAATGTCATTGATGAATAGAACGAACAACAGCGGCCCAAGGATACTACCCTGGGGAACCCCAGAATTTGCCACAAAGGTATGCGACTTACAGATAGGACTTCAACCAACATAGGAACACCGAGTGAAAACCATATAACTCCAATTTCATCAGCAGAATCTGATGGGACACTTTGTCGAATGCCTTAGAGAAGCCAGTATATATGGTATCCACCTGGGAACCGACTTTGAAGGCTGATAAGCAGAAATCCGAAAAAGGTGTCAGGTTACTGACTGTAGAGCGACCCGAAACAAACCCATGCTGACGCGGCTCTATAATGCTCTTAACAACAAAGAAAAGTTTTTCATGAATAATTATTTCAAAAAGCTTAGAGCAAACTGAAAGCTTAGCAATGGGTCTGTAATTTGAGACATCATTTTTATTTCCAGACTTAAAGATCGGCGTGATTGACGCTGTTTTCCACCTATCAATAAATAAGCCCGAAGAAAGAGATAAATTAAATATGTAGCATAGAGGAATGCATAAAGATGAGCTACAGTGCTTCAGAACAAATGCACAAAGTCCATCAGGGTCACATTTTAGCGAAGGCTTTAACGAGCGCATAGCTTTACTAACATCATCCACAGATAGTGAAAGTGAACCGAAATCAATGTGTTCAAATAGGTATGAGCTCGAGTGAGGACTAGTTTGAAAAGTAACTTCATCTTCGAAATTAGATTTGAAAAATTCTGCAAAAAGTTCTACAGTGTCATTTAGAGACTGTGAGCAATTGTCATTGTAATTCATGCAAATAGGTATGTTGGTAGAACCACGCTTGGACCGAATAAAATTCCAAAATGCTTTGGGATCTTCCTTCAACTCCACTTCTAACTTTATCCATGCACTTTTTAATTCCATAATCTGGTTTTATAAAAAAATCAGAGAAATAAGTTAAGAGTGGATGTTTCCTCAAACGTTTGAGTTTTTGGTGTTTGTTGGACTGTTAACCTTTATGCTTTTTGTACAGATTCACTAAGATTTTTGTATCTGTTAGTGCAATTGTCATGTCTCTGCCGGCGTTATTATATGCATTCCTAATTTTTTTATTGCAGTGGTGCTCAAGGTTTTTTTCCAAAATAAAATGTCTATCCATAAATGGAAGAAAATATTTTAAGGACACGATTATCATGGGAAAACCCATATACGTGGGCTAGTTAACCACTGCCCAGAGTAACCACAGTGCAGGTAGTTAGGAACATCTTTTAAGGCTCGTTAATAGGTGACAATTTATTACAAAGGAAAAACAGTGCAGAAAATTATAAACCATTAAGGACTAAACAATTGATTGCCTATTCTCTTTTAGTTTGGTTTTAGCAAAATCATCTCAAATAACCGCCCATAGCATTCTAAAACTAAAGGGCAAATTTTTATTATGGAATTTTCGTTTATTTTCAAATTGAGAAATATAGAACCTTTCTCAAACTGAGCATAACGGAACGAAATCCAGTTGCTCTCATTGAAATTTTTATACAGATTTGCCAATAATGCAAAAGTAAACCCTATTTTAATAAAACGCGAGTTTTCATTTATGCAGTTAAATTTTATGTTATATGTTTTAATTATTATAGTTCAACAAATCATCTTGTTATATGTATAAACAAAATCTGAGAAAAGGTTGAGAATAGATTTTTTCAACGTTTGACTTTTTGGTGCTCGTTGTTTGCTGGGTAGTAGGTATACGCGTGTACATACCTACATATATGTATAATAGCGCTCGCATTTCTGGTTTTGTTTTGTGTGTGGGAAAACCACAAGGCATTGTCGCTAGTTAGTAGAACAATAGCATGTGTTGTATATAGGTAGGTATGTATGTGTGTATATCCAAAAATCTCGAGTAAACAATTTTCGAACATGCTTGCCGAAAATTTTTCTTGAAATGGTTAGGAAAAGTCCCGAACACAATCCCGAAAATTTCCAAACAATCCTGCAATGATCCGAAAACAATCCCAAAATTATCACGAAGTCATTGAAAAACCAATCCCGAAAAATTCCCAGAATAAAACGAAAACAGTCCCGAAATGATACGAAAACAATCCCGAAAAAGTACCGAAGACAATCCCGAAAAGTCCTGAAAATAATCCTGAAATGGTCCCGAAAACAATTCCAAAACGCTCCCGAAAAATATAGAAATGGCCCTTAAAAAGGTAATTCATATCCCTGAATAAAACCTAGAAGTCCTGTCAAAAGTTTTTTTTGGTTCACATTCCTGTCGGTATTCTCGCAATAGCATTTTTCAAACTTTCTACTACAACCTTCTTCGAATATGCCATACAAAATATGCATTCAATGAACGTTCTTAAATGCCTTCGTGAATTATTCACGCCACATATGCAAACGAATATGAAGATGAACGGCAAGAAGTACGTTTATATATAGATTCGAGAAGGCATTTATGAATGATGCACGAATGCATTCATGAACGTGGACGGTGTGGAATTTTTTATACGTTCTTATTCACGAATGAGAATGCAATATTTTTTCTAATATTCAGGTTCGTGAATGCGAATGCAAAAGAACGTACTTGAATCTTGATAAATGAATAATTCCGAACCCTGGTTTTTATCATTAAAAACTGCAACAAAAACTGCTTTTTAGACTACTTTTTGATGCCAAAACAACTTTTGGAACCTACTGATGGTAATACGAATATACGTTAGAAAGAGTCCTTGAGTTGTTAAAAAAGTCGAGGATATGTATTTGGGATCGAAATTTGAGATACCTTCCACAAATTTTTCAAATAGAGGCTCCTACGGGCATTTCCACAGAAAACTCTCAACGATCTCTTTAAAATTTACATACAGCTTGTTCAAGTTAAACTATTGACGAAAAATTTTCTGACAAATTGTTTCATAGTACCTTTTAAACCTCTGTCCGCCTGTATAAAAAATACTCTCAAATGAATCATCCATGTGAATTTGGGTCGAAACCATTATGCAGGGAGTTTTTTTTTTAACAACCCACCCAGATCAAAACCAATATTTTTCAATTCATTTATATTTATTTCCATAATGTTTGTATATAACAACCTTATTTTCTACACATAAAAGAAAAATTACTCTAATTTCCAAACATATTAAGCGAAATATAAAATTAACCTAGTCAATCGTCGTTGTCGGGTTTCCGTTTATTATTTTTAAACCCAATTCATCATCGCATACCTGACATCAAAACAAATATCAGCGCTGTTGTGGTCCAAACTATAACCAGGTTGTTCTTTCTGGACATCATCATCCCTTTCTGGACATCATCATCCCTAATGCTAGTTGCGCATGCGCACCTTTTATAGTTGCGCAGGTAATAATTCTATAAATGTGCACCGAAGGTTAGCGAGAGTGCGTATAGGCTGCAGGTAGATAAATGATAATGTATTGAGAAAAATACTCAGCTTACGAATAAGTCAGGTAGTTCCTCTTCCACTTCACTACTCTTGGTTTTTTGTATAAAAGCGTGCGCGAAAATAAACAATCCAATCATTCGTCCAAAACATTCCGAAACGACAATATTTAAAGTCAAAATCTTCAAGAAACACCGCTGCTCAACAATGGAAAGTCTACGCGAAAATTCTACTCTAACATATAAACTACTTTGCTATCGTGAAGAGGTACGTCGGCCTCAGCCAAGTGCTGCCAGTATAATCGAGACAAAAATGAATTTGACCGTTGGATTAATTCAAGAATTTTGCAACAATGTTCAGCCTGCCACCTTAGATGATCTCATGGTATTTTCGAGAGCAGCAGAATATCGTCGTTTTTTGGAAGAGAAGCGTCAACGTTTGGACAGCAAGGATGGTGCAGAGACAAAGGACAAAAAACCCAAGTCAGCTAAACGCAAGCGTTCAAGAAAAGATAAGGAAGGGTTGAAAAATTATAAGAAGAGCAAAATGGATTTATTTTGAAAATTTACTAGCAAATAAGTATTCGGTGGAAATTCTGTAAAATTTTGTGATTAATTTAGGCTATTTAGTTTTGTATTATCGAGAAAAGAAATAAAATTATGCAAAAAAAATAAAATCTAGCTTTTTTTAATACAATCCAATGCTGAGATATAGCCCAGCAGGATTTTCAAGTTCATGAATGCATTCGTGAATCATTCATAAATGCCTTCTCGAATCTATACATGAACGTACTTCTTGCCGTTCATCTTCATATCCGTATGCATATGTGGCGTGAATAATTCACGAAGGTATTTAAGAACGTTTATTGAATGCATATTTTGTATGGCATATTCGCAGCAGCGTGGATGCAATTACTTGCGAATAGCCATCTAGCGATTCGTAATGATTTTACTAGAATAGTATATCGCTTTCGCCAACGTGAAATACTATTATAACTATAACGTGTAATGTTGTTTGTAGCTTTTCTTTGAGTTTCTCTTTAAAAACAAAAAACGTAATAATGTTTCAAGAGGAATTATAATCCCGGTCTATAGCTCACACTCTATAGCTCTTACTTATATGTAAAAATGCAAGACCATTAAAACAAAACCAGTTATTTTTTATTTTAATTTATTTTTGAAGTTAACTTCTTAGGCGGCGATATGAATTTTGATTGAGAGTAAAATTTGAGAAAATGGATGACGATGAAACGGAAGTTATGGCACGGAAATAGAAATTGTAGCCGACTTTCAGGCGTAGGCGTTTTTCTTATATCTCAGGAACCGCTCAACCGATTTGGATAAAATTTGGCATTATGGGTAGTATAATTCATTCTGAGATTATATGCGTGAGTATTGCCACTTGGGGCAGTTCACAGGGTTGCCACTTATCTCAATTTTTTTTTTAATATTGAGCAAGATATGCCAATATGGGTAAAAATGAAAGGTATTTTCGACCGTATTCCGAATATGGAAATCTCAAGCATTTTATTTATTTTTATTTATATCTCGCGAACCGTTTGACCGATGTGGATCAAGTTTGGCATTATAGATAGTATGATTCATTCTAAGATTATATGCATGAGTGTTGCCACCTGGGGCGGTTCACAGGGTTGCAACTTATCTCAATTTTTTAAATATTGAGCAAGATATTCGAATATTGGCATCAAATGAAAGGTATTCCGAATATGTAAATCTCAAGCAGGGTTGCCACCTAACCGCATTTTATATATTTTTCTCTGTATCTCGGGAACCGCTCGACCGATTTGGATAAAGTTTGACATTATAGATAGTATGATTCATTCTAAGATTATGTGAGTGGGTGTTGCCCCTTGGGGCGGTTAACAGGATTGCCACCTATCTCAATTTTTTTTTTTTAATATTGAGCAAGATATGTCAATATGGGTATCAAATGCAAGGTATCTTCGACCGTATTCCAAAAATGTAAATCTCAAGCAGGGTTGCCACCTAGGGTTGCCACCTAACCGCATTTTATTTATTTTTCTTTTCGAATGGATCGTTTCCCTATTGTCCCCTATTGTGAATCTAAACCTATTGTGAATCTAAACCATTCTCGAATGCATCTTATTCATATTTCGTTATTTCTGAACTTAAGAAGTTAACTTCTTTCACGTCTACTGGCCCGCGTGTATTTTTTTTTTTTTTTTTTTTTTGTTACATCCCCCCTAAAAAATATAATCAAGGTATATGAAATTGCCAGCGACAGTTGTGAATGTCACAAATAGCAGCAACAACAACTGCTACTCAGCTAGAGCGTAACTTTTTGTTTGTTTGCTCTTAGATGACATCTTCAAAGCAGCGGAAAGCAACCAAGTAAACAAACAAAAAAAAGTGCAAAAAAGCGCACAAAGGGCGAGAGAGTCTGAGTGTGTTAGTTACTCTTTTTTGAGCTTGAGAAGTCAAAAGTGAAAAAAGCGAGCAAATTGAAACTTTAAAGCGTACATTTACCACATATGAAGAACTTTTCACTTACTTTGCAGCAGACACTCACATATACAGAAGTAGTCTGAGTGTGTTTGAAAGCAACAAACTTTTTCCATTAAGACGCTTAAATATCCTGCATAACGTTCAGTAAACACCCAAAAAAATGTAGACGTTTTCAGAAAAGAGGACTGCATGCGTGTGAGTATTGAAATAGGCGCATCTTGCGATTATCCTTGACACGTACACACACACACTTGCAAGCATTTAGAGTTCATATTGTAACACCTTGGCAACAAACTGAGAGCTACTCCGCCACACACATGCCATCACACACACACACACACACACACACACTTTTCATCATTACTTGGGCGTTAACGTAACCACTAAAATTGGCTAACCACACCACGATGTGCACAGGGTAGGTGTTACAGCCACGCCCATAAAGTAATTCACAGTAAAAAGCTATTTTGCAGTCAAAGTTGTAGAGGAGCATATGGTTTGAGTTTTTTGTTGTTTTTGCTGCGTGGCGTGCCGCATACATTCCTATGTTCGTCCTTTTTTCTTATATAAATCATCATTCTCGTCATTGCTATCCACATCATTATAGTCGTTGTTGTTGTCGCACGCAAGTGCTATCAAACCGCTGAAGCCGCAATGGAAAACGTACACGATAAGTTGTGGCAAATAACACCAGTTGCAGGTGGCAAGTTGCAGCAAGTTTAAAGTTGCTGATGTGTTTTTTTTTCTTTTAGTTTTGGGTTCAAAAGTTTTTTAGTACAAAATGAATTTTTATAAGTTTTCCTAATTTCACACCTATGCGCAGCATGTGCGAAGACTTATGAAGCTGCAATTATTGGCTGAGTGTGATATCATAACAGTTAGAAGATGTGGTTGAGATTAGCAAGGTACTTAGCGTAAAGCTGACTAGGGACGATGAGTTTGGAAATATGGAAGTGGGAGCCTACTTGCGAGGTCTAATGGAGTAGGGAACTTTTGTGATGCCACCCCGAATAGTTTAGGTAGCTGGGTGACCGTGCTTGCTCGGTGCTATTGATTTAGCACTAACTTTACTTACCAAAAATTATCCCAAATTGACCCTTAAATAATCCCAAAATAATCCTAAAATGATCCCAAAACGATCCCAAAATTATCCGAAAATTACCCCAAAATTATCCAAAAATGATCCCAAAATTACTCTAAAATAATCCCAAAATAGTCCCAAAACGACCACAAAAAGACCCTCAAATGTTCCCAAAATGATCCAAAATTGAACTAAAAATTATCTAAAAATGATCCCAAAATGACTCCAAAATTATACGAAAATTACCCCCAAATTGTCCCAAATTAATCCAAAATTGAACACAATATGATCTCAAAATAGCACCAAAATTGTCCCAAAGTGACCCATAAATGATCCCAAAATGATCCTGAAATAATCCAGATATGATCCCTAAAATAGACAATACAAATAAATGGTAACCCTGGGCGACAACACTAGATACTTGAAAATATTTTAATTGGTATGTCGGCGAAAATACCTTTCATTTGATACCCACTTTTGCATATCTCACTCCATAATTTAAAACAATTATATATGTAGGTAGCAACTAGGGATCCCGGGATCCCGACCCTTTTTAAGGGCTTGAAAATCCCGGAATTTTTATGTGACTTTTTGCTCATAACCGGTAGAAACCGTTTCAATTTTTAAAGTTCAAACCGAAACTGAAACTGTTACCATAACCGTTTGAACCCGTTCCAATTCTCGAAACTTAACCCGAAACTGAAACTGTAGTTATAACCGATTTGAACCGTTTCAATTTTAAAAACTTAACCCGAAACTGAAACTATTAGAAACTATTACCATAACCGGTTGAAACCCTTTCAATTTTTAAAGTTCAAACCGCAACTGAAACTGTTACCATAACCGTTTGAAATTGTTTCAATTCCAAAAACTAAACCCGAAACTGAAACTATTACCATAACCGGTTGAATCCCTTTCATTTTTTAAAGTTCAAACCGCAACTGAAACTGTTACCATAACCGGTTGAAACGGTTTCAATTTTAAAAACTTAACGCGAAGCTAAAACTGTAGTCATAACCGGTTAAAACCGTTTCGATTTTTAAAGTTCAAACCGAAACTGAAACTGTAGTCATAACCGGTTGAAACCGTTTCAATTCTCAAAACTGAACCCGAAACTGAAACTATAGTCATAACCGGTTGAAACCGTTTCAATTCTCAAAACTAAAACCGAAATTGAAACTGTTCTTATAATGGTTCGAAATAAAAACCCGGACCTGAAACCGGAAACAAAACCGTCTGAGAGCTTTTCTGATTCAAAACCGGATACAGTTTAAATCAGTGTCATTTCATAAAACTAAAACCCCACCTGAGGTAGTAACCGTAACCGTTTCTATTTTCCAGCAACCGGTTGAAAGAATACAATTTGCGAAATCCGAAAGCAAATCGCTTTAAATTTAGATTTTTGAAAACCAAAGCAAAAGTGCAACCATAACAGCTTTAACCCATTTCATATTTGAAAGCAGAAAGTGCAATCAGTTTAAACCGGTTCATTTTTCAAAACCGAAACCGGAACCGTGACCGTCAATAGAGTTTGGAAAATGAAGGTGACGTCAGAAAAGTGATGGTACTGACGGACAAGGGTTAAACTGAAAGTCTGGAGACTCTTTCCCAAAACGCCTGTTTGATGCTGACTCCAGCACTTCAAGAGAAGGCCACAATGGTCAAAAGTTTGTACTGATTTGGTAACCTGAACCCAAGCACCAAGCCTCTAAGAGACGTAAACAAATTCACTATGCACCTACCCAAGCTAAGCTATCTCAACTTTCCATCGATTACACGATCCTGGAGATCACTCTGCGTTTGAAACAAATTCCATTTGAATTGAGTGGACTAATAGCCAATTTCGAAGAGTCAATCTTTGCACAGTTCGAAACGCCGTCTCTGATACAAGAACAAATTCCACATTAAATTCTGTAGTGACCGATTATTAAAAATATTTACCTATTTAAATATTTATAGATACCAGTTTTCGAACATAGAAGCTTGGGGCTAAACATTGCTAGCTTTGTAAAGTCTTATACTAAGATAGAAATTTTAAATTTTTTACATCCATCATCCATTCGTTGGCATTGCAAATGAAGTAAAAAAAATGCACATTTTCAAACTTACTTGGACGCATTCAAATCATATGAAGCACATGCCAGCAAATCATAGCAGAAGAGCTTAGAGGCATACCTTACCACAAACAAACGTGCCCTAGTGTTTGCTACGCACAAAATGTTCGATACTAAACCGATTTGAAAAGCACCACTTTTCATGCGAACACTCGTTATTCTGAACAACATACACATACATTAGTGTGTGTAAGTGTGTGTGTGTGTGTGTTGCTGTACACTTTTGTCCAATCATTCAATAATGCATTGTTTCATAAAAAAATTCCAAACGCATAAATTTGTGTTATTGCTAAAGGCGAAAAATTTTAATAATTGTGAATATAAGAGAAAAATATATTTTTGCATAGAACTTTACATGGCATGCCATTAGTGCTTTTGCGGGCACACCTGAACTATGGCATGCAGTGAAACGAAAAAATTTAGTTCAATATTGTGAATGAGAATGCATTAGAAAATTTACATTAAATTTGATATGAGGTAGCAAAAAGATGTAACTAAAAGCAGCGAATGTGTTTGAAAACTCAAGCGATACTTTATTATATTTAACAGAAAATTTCTTTATGTTTTTATTTTTATTTTTTATTCTTTTTTATTAAATTTTTATTTATTTATTCAATTTAGTTTAATCTTATTTAATTTAAATTCACTTCATCTTATTTTTATTTTATTTTATTTTATGTTATTTGTTTTCATTTTCATTTATTTTATTTTTTTATTTTATTTTATTTTTTATTTTATTTTATTTTTTATTTTATTTTATTTTTATTTTTTTTTTTTATTTTTTTTTTTTTTGTTTTATTTTATTTGGGTTTTATTTTTTTTATTTTTTTATTTTATTTTATTTTATTTTATTTTATTTTATTTTATTTTATTTTATTTTATTTTATTTTATTTTATTTTATTTTATTTTATTTTATTTTATTTTATTTTATTATTATTATTATATTATTATATAAAAAAATATAAAAAAACATATAAAAAAATAAAAAAACAAACAAACAAAATAAAATGAATACATACTAAGTGAACATGATGGATATAAGCTAGCAATAATCTCAACGCAGCTTGGTGTAAGAGGTACACACTGCGGGCTTAGAAATTCCTAATCCCCTTGGTTCTTGGTTCGATGACCAACAAAAGGTGATGAAAAATTTCTAAACATAAAGCCATTTGATAAGTGCCCTTGAGCAAGGCCGAAATTACGTAATCATGGTAGCTTGTAATTGTTGTTACTTTTCCATCTTGTTCACTAATAATAAAAACATAGAATAATTTAAGAAAAAATTATTCACAAACGGTCAAAAGTCCACCAAAGTTTCAAAGATTATTTTATTTTATTTTATTTTATTTTATTTTATTTTATTTTATTTTATTTTATTTTATTTTATTTTGTTTTATTTTATTTTATTTTATTTTATTTTATTTTATTTTATTTTATTTTATTTTATTTTATTTTATTCTGTTTCATTTTATTTTACTTTATTTTATTTTATTTTACTTTATTTTATTTTATTTTATTTTATTTTATTTTATTTTATTTTATTTTATTTTATTTTATTTTATTTTATTTTATTTTATTTTATTTTATTTTATTTTATTTTATTTTATTTTATTTTATTTTATTTTATTTTATTTTATTTTATTTTATTTTATTTTATTTTATTTTATTTTATTTTATTTTATTTTATTTTGTTTTATTTTATTTTATTTTATTTTATTTTATTTTATTTTATTTTATTTTATTTTATTTTATTTTATTTTATTTTATTTTATTTTATTTTATTTTATTTTATTTTATTTTATTTTATTTTATTTTATTTTATTTTATTTTATTTTATTTTATTTTTTTCATGCAAACTCTGATCACTCTACGCATGATGGTCACGGTCCTACACCACCAGTGACAATGAAAATCAGCAAAACATTGTTGCATTGACACTGCAACAACACACATACACACACGTCCATACACCGACATTCAAGCCAACAACATAATTTATTTTGTACGATAAAAAGAATAATAATAAAGCGCGAATGGCGCGTGCAAGCCAAAGTTAATTACAAGGAAAGATATTGCAGCAATCAACATCATCGCCACTGGTGGCGCCTTGCAATCGTCATCAACAGCATGTCACTTGCCACACAGAGCATATGACAAAGCTCACTTGATGCCAGTTTTTTTGTTGCTTAATTTTCAGTTTTGCGGTTTAGTGTTGTTATTATGGTTTTCTTTTGATTGTTTATTTCATTGTAATTATATCTGTTGGCGTAACGTTCCACTTTGACGAATACAAGCGCATACATAGTTACTACACTCATACATTTGTATGAACGAATAGGAAGAGATGTATTTATAAGGATGAAGATATGTTTTCTAGTAAATTTGAAGGAATTTGTTTAAAAGGATATTATTGGTCCAAGAGATCAAACAATTCGAACTAAATCTTTTGATAAAATGGATTTCTCAGCTTTTTCGATCTATTTGGGTTGAGTTCAAATAAAAACGATTTATTTTACAATTTTGCCCAACGTTTCGATAATCTCCTTATCTTCATCATTCATTTATTATATTAATTTTGTTCAAATAGAAATAGAGTTCCATATATGAAAATTCTTAGGTTGAAAATAGGAGTCCATTAAGACATGTCCGTCCGTCTGTCCGTCCGTCCGTCCGTCCGTCTGTGTACACGATAACTTGAGTAAAAATTGAGATATTTGCATGAAATTTTGTATACAGGTTACCTTTTGGCCAAGGTAGGTTGCTATTGAAAATGGGCGAAATCGGATGATAACCACCCTTTTTCGTTATCGAAAATTTCGAAAATCACACAAATTGACATATCTCGGTAATTGAAATGGCTAAAATGATGTAATTTTATAGGTGAATCCAACCGGCCATCCTCTTATGATTTTTCCAAAAAAAATTTATAGTGGGCGGGGCACCTCCCACTTTTAAGGGTGGAATTTTTGAAAATTTGACTCGTCGTAACTTTTAAACTAATTAAGATAGAACGATGAAATTTGGCACAACGCATACTAGTATCGTTGGGAGTATATGTGCAGAAATTGGATAAAATCGCCCCCCAACCATGCCCACTTTCGATATCGAAAATTTCGAAAAACACATAAATGGAGATATCTCGGTAACTGAAATGGCTAAAATGATATAATATCATAGGTGAATCACCCTGTTCATCCTCTTATGCTTTCTCCATAAATTTTTTATAGTGGGCGTGGCACCGCCCACCTTAAAGGGTGGCTTTTTTGAAAATTTGACAGGTCGTAACTTTTAAACCGGTTAAGATAGAACGATGAAATTTGGCACAACGCATACTAGTATCGTTGGGAGTATATCTGATGAAATTGGATAAAATCGCCATCCAAGCATGCCCACTTTCGATATCGAAAATCACATTAATTGAAATAATTCGGTAACGGAAATTAGGTAAATCCTCCTAGGACCTAATGATTGTTATCCCGTTCTAAAAATTATCGCTGAGTATTGAATGTTCGGTTCATCCGAACTTAGACTTCCTTACTTATTTTATTTTATTTAATTTTATTTTATTTTATTTTATTTTATTTTATTTTATTTTATTTTATTTTATTTTATTTTATTTTATTTTATTTTATTTTATTTTATTTTATTTTATTTTATTTTATTTCATTTTATTTTATTTTACTTTATTTTATTTTATTTTTTTTATTTTATTTTATTTTATTTTATTTTATTTTATTTTATTTTATTTTATTTTATTTTATTTTATTTTATTTTATTTTATTTTATTTTATTTTATTTTATTTTATTTTATTTTATTTTATTTTATTTTATTTTATTTTATTTTATTTTATTTTATTTTATTTTATTTTATTTTATTTTATTTTATTTTATTTTATTTTATTTTATTTTATTTTATTTTATTTTATTTTATTTTATTTTAGTTTAGTTTAGTTTATTTTATTTTATTTTATTTTATTTTATTTTATTTTATTTTATTTTATTTTATTTTATTTTATTTTATTTTATTTTATTTTATTTTATTTTATTTTATTTTATTTTATTTTATTTTATTTTATTTTATTTTATTTTATTTTATTTTATTTTATTTTATTTTATTTTATTTTATTTTATTTTATTTTATTTTATTTTATTTTATTTTATTTTATTTTATTTTATTTTACTTTATTTTATTTTATTTTATTTTATTTTATTTTATTTTATTTTATTTTATTTTATTTTATTTTATTTCATTTTATTTTATTTTATTTTGTGTTTTTTTACTAGTTTTATTTTCTGTGTTAATTTATTTGATTTTAATTTATTTTTTATCGTTATACTTGCTTCGCTGTTCTCTCCTTTACTTTCCTTTTCGTTTCAGTTTTCAATTTTAGATAGTGGTAAGGGAAGAAAAAAATCACAAACCAGTCTCACAATAGATCTCTGCGACCTCTGATAGAGCTTTCGATTAGCAGACCACTTAACCTATATTAACCTACATCTATGTAGTTGTGTTCTATGGTACACATAGTATAAACTAAAATTCTCATTCATAAGTGTTTGTCGGCCTTGTAATTTACCCAATTAGTAACTAACCACTTTCAAACAATTCTCTGCCAACATTTACGC
Source organism: Campiglossa producta (assembly GCA_964058755.1). Lineage (NCBI taxonomy): Eukaryota > Metazoa > Arthropoda > Insecta > Diptera > Tephritidae > Campiglossa > Campiglossa producta. Next base: position 136,407,030 of record CAXKVI010000002.1, read on the forward strand.
CTCACTAGGATTACTTTCAAAAGACGAAATCTTTAGAAAATGTTGAATGGAAAATTGTGAAAAGCATAATCCAATATGCTTGGGCAAAAATTTGATATGATCTTGCCTTCAATAAAGCATGAGCAAACAGCAATTTAAAAGACTTTGGCATCACTACCAAAGAACCACTTTTGTATGGCAATGTCATGCCTAATTAATGTTACTCATACGACACGTACCTACTACTGAATACATGCAAGCGCGTAATACTCGTATACCATACAAAAACATAAAGTGGGCGCTTATGAGTAATGAGTATGAAGAAAAATAAAAAACAAAAATGTAAATAGAGCTACATAAGTGCAGCAATGTAGTTAAATCATGAAATGAAAAGGCGGTAAAAGCATGAAAAATACAAAATTACAAAAATAAAATTGAAAAATTTTGCATATGAAAAGAAATGCCAGCAATATGTTGACTAACGAAATGAGCTGTAAGAAGAAAGGCATATAAAGTGTGTACATTAATTAAAAATAAATTTCTTTCATAATAAAAATGTAGTAAAAACTGAAAAGTGAACAGTACTAAGCAAAGCTATGCAGCTCAATTCACATAAAAGGCTGAAGGGAGTTACACATATACATACATACAAGTGAAAATGTGTGAGCAAGTGATGGGTTTGTATGTAATTCTGTGTAGGAAAAGTGCATCATGCATAATGCAATGAGCAAATGTTGCAAGTGAAGATGCAAAGCAGCAACAATAACATGGAGAGTGGGTAGCTTAAGAGTTGACTTGAGCGCCAGTTTGAACTAAAGCTGATGCAAAATCAACATACTTTTTTTAATTTGTAGGTATGTGATGTAGACAAGAGGTGGTTAGTAGAAAATGGAAAAAGGTGGTAGTACTTATCGCTGGTGGTAGTACAAAATCGTCATAACTCAAAAAACCCAAATTCTGAGGTAGCATCACTAATATATCGGGAATAATATGTTTGATCAACTGGCAAAGTGTTATATCCAAAGTTTTAACATTTCACGCAGCATAGCGATAGAATTATGTAGTTATCCCATATAAATATACATCAATTCAAAAACTAAAAATGAGTTTTCTATAATAACACGTTATTTTATTATATATTTTTTTATTTATTTAATTTTATTTTATTTCGATTTATTTTTATTTTAAATTTTTTTCTACTTAAACTTTTTTATTTTATTTAAATTTTTTGTTTAATTTTAATTTTATTTAATTTTTTTGTTTAATTTTATTTAATTTTTTATTTTATTTTATTTTATTTTTTTTTTATTTCATTTTATTTTATTTTATTTTTTTTATTTTTTTTATTTTAGTTTATTTTATTTTATTGTATTTTATTTTATTTTATTTTATTTTGTTTTATTTTATTTTATTTTATTTTATTTTATTTTATTTTATTTTATTTTATTTTATTTTATTTTATTTTATTTTATT
>CAXKVI010000002.1:136410981-136425981 GCA_964058755.1 Campiglossa producta
ATACCTTTGATTTTATACCCATAATGGCATATCTAACTCCATAATTAAAAAAAAAATTGAGATAAGTGGCAACCCCCACGTATATAGTCTTAGAATCAATAATGCTATCTATATGCCAAATTTCTTCCGAATCGGTGAAGCGGTTCCCAAAATAGTCCGGATATACCAATATACTGCGGTAAGGTGGCAACCCTAGGGGACAACCCTACCTGAAAATATTTTAGTTGGTATGTCGGCGATGACATATCGGAATGACATATCTAGCTCCATAATTTAAAAAAGTTAAGATAGATGGCAACCGTGTTAACCGCCTAGGTGGCAACCCCCAAGTGGATAATCTTAGAATCAAACATACTATCTATATTCGAAATTTCATCCAAATCGGTGAAGCGGTTCCCAAAATAGTCCGGATATACAAATATACTGCGGTTAGGTGGCAACCCTAGATGGCAACCCTACTGGAAAATATTTTAGTTGGTATGTCGGCGAAACTACCTTTCATTTGATACCCATAATGACATATCTAGCTCCATAATTTAAAAAAGTTGAGATAGGTGGCAACCCTGTACACCCCCCAAGTGTATAGTTTTAGAATCAATCGTGCTATCTACATATATGCCAAATTTCTTCCAAATCGGTGAAGCGGTTCCCAAAATAATCCGGATATACAAATATACTGCGGTAAGGTGGCAACCCTAGATGGCAACCCTACTTGAAAATATTTAAGTTGGCATGTCGCTGAGAATACCTTTCATTTGATACCCATATTGGCATATTTTGCTACAAAACCCTGTAAATCGCCCAGGTGGCAACCCCCACGTGGAAAGTCTTAGAATCAAACATACTATATATATCCAAAATTTCATCCAAATCGGTCAAGCGGTTTCCAAGATTGTCTGGATATAGAAATTACAAATATACAAGTTTAGCTCGTTTAAAGTTATAGGATACGATATCGAAGACTGAGTGAAAGATTGCTCATATTTCAGAATTATGCTCCATAAGGTCCTACCTCAGAATGAACTTCGAAGACGCCCTAACTCAACGATGCTATTCAATTTCAGCTGAAATAGAGCATTGTTAGAAAAACGTCTCCGAGATCGGTTAGACAAAAATTTGTCGTAAATTAATCTCTCAGTCAGATTTAAGAACAAATCAGGATGCGTTACACTTCCATTAAGTAAAATCGCAAATAATCTAGTATTTAATATTGCATTATTACTGGATGGAAAAAGGATTACATGCAAGGATTTCAATCCTATTTATGTTTGTACGATTATGTCCTCGTCCGCACATACCTTGTTGTATGGCAAATCTCTGCTCCAACAACCAAGAAATCTTATTAGCAACAAACGAACGAACGACTGAGGTCACAGGTTGTAAAATTTGATTTACCCCATTGCATTACCTCTCACGCTGCTTTGCAACCCATCCAAATACTACTCCACACATCTTCAGATTTTCCTTATATTTTGCACAAACTTTGCTAGTAAAGTCATTTTAAGCAATATTGTTGTGGTTGTCGGTGGTTGTTGGCGGTCGTCGCTTGTCGTTGGGTGAATTTACCACTGACTTCGCTTTGATTCAATTTGGTTTTGATTTTGGTGTAGCTACAGATATATGAATGTTGTTATTGCAGTGATGCTCCCATGAGTAGTGAGGAGTTGCTACATAGTAAGGTAGCTGATTTAGTTTTCTAGTCTTCCTATTAAACTAAATTAAATTAAATTAATTCGAACTGTCCCCAAACGTACCCATACAGAGGTTGAGAGAAAACTTGAGCTGTTAGAGGACGACATACCAAACTTACAATCTGGTCATCGCTGGAGACTTCAACGCTAGAGCAGTAGAATGGGGAATGCCCCAAACTAATACCAGGGCTACCAGCCCGGCTCGGTATGGTCGTACTGAATATGGGCACGACCCCGACATACAGACGCCCGGGTTTTGGGTACTCGATTCCCGACATAACTCTCGTCACGGAAAGGCTCTTTCCAAATGCGGTTGGGTGGAGTGTGATGGAAGATCTTACTGGCAGCGACCGCAACTTCATCACCTTCTAACTCAACCATCCAGGCCAAAGATTGGCAGCGAACGCGTCTCACAAAAATCGTAGATGTACTAAAGTTGACGCCTACAGGTTCTCTGCGAGAAGGCTGTGAAAACCATCGCAAGTCTGAGTCGGCTAATGGCAAACACAGGTGGACCAAAGCCATGCATAAGAAAGCTGCTGGCGTCCCCCTCAGATCCTATACTTTTGCGCAGTGCAGAAGTCTGGGCGGATGCAATGAAATTTCGAAAGTACCAGGCCGCTATTACCGCGGTTCAACGCAGAGGTGCGCTGAGAATCGCCTCAGCATACCGCAAGGTCTCCACAGATGCTGTTCTGATCATTGCGGGGACCATGCCGATATATCTCCTCGTTGAGGAAAGACAAGTGATGTATGACACTCGTGCAGAGGCGCTAGGTGAATCGATCCGGCGGTGGCAACTACAACGGAGCAACAGTACTGCTGGAAGGTGGACCAGGGTTTTAATCCCCGAAGTGGAACCATGGCTGAATCGGCCGCATGGAGACGTCGACTTTTACCTGACCCAATTCTTAAGCGGACACGGTTATTTCCGTGAGTACCTGCACAGAATGGGCAAGGTTCAAACCCCGAACTGCACCTACTGCGGAGCCATAGACGATGTACGCCACACCTTTTTCGAATGCAAGCAATTCGCTCAAGAAAGAAGGCGGGTGGAAGAGACAATTGGCGAGCTTTCCCCGGGCAGTGTCATTCGCAAGATGACCACCGAAAATGCCAGATGGGATATAGTCAGGCGATACGCGAGGAACGTCCTGCTTGCGAAACGGGAAGACGGTTGTCTAGCCAGTTAGCGTGAAGTAGCCAAAGGGTGAAGTAATGCTTAGCGCGGTGCCAGGTAAGGAAGAATGCGCGGGCCGTGGGAGGTTAGGTTTTAGTGCGGTATACCTCAAGGATAAGAAGGGAGTCGTACAGTCGGAGAGTCCCGCTGTTAGAGCATTTGGTAACGAGAGCTTAAACCAGGTTAATGCATAAAAAAAAGAAAGAAAAAATTCTAACTAAATTAAATTAAATTAAATTAATTAAATTAAATTTTTTTTTTTTTTTTTTTTTTGTATTCGGCAGACTACCGGCATCGCCAGCCCATAGCATACTTTTCATTTTGGTTTTTCCAGTTTCGGTCTTCAGGATCTTACTGGACTCAATCCTGAGGATGCTAAGTTGCAGTTAAGGGCAGCATCCACCTTCCCTTGATTCGTTTTGGTTCGCCCTGAGTATTTCATTTCCTCAGTACCACCCATCTCTGGGAGGCGTTCCTCTATCCACCACCTTGAGGAGGCGCCCGGTAGGGGAACCGATACCCCCTCGGGAATTAAATTAAATTAAATTATATTAAATTAAATTAAATTAAATCAAATTAAATTAAATTAAATTACATTAAATTAAATTAAATTAAATTAAATTAAATTAAATTAAATTAAATTAAATTAAATTAAATTAAATTAAATTAAATTAAATTAAATTAAATTAAATTAAATTAAATTAAATTAAATTAAATTAAATTAAATTAAATTAAATTAAATTAAATTAAATTAAATTTTTTTTTTTTTTTTTTTTTTTTTTTTTTTTTTGTATTCGCGGGAGGAGGAAATGCTTTATGCACTAACCGGGGTTAAGCCCTCGTTACTAGATGCTCTAGCATCGGGACTCTCCGAGTGTGGGACTCCCTTCCTATGTTAAGGTATACCGCACTAAAACCTAACCTCCCACGGCCCGCGCATTCTTCCTTACCTGGGACCGCGCTTAGCATTACTTCAGGTAAGGAAGCGCGTTACGTGAGCCCTGTGGCTACTTCACGCTAACTGGCTAGACAACCGTCTTCCCGTTTCGCAAGGAGAACGTTCCTCGCGTATCGCCTCACTATATCCCATCTTGCATTTTCAGAGGTCATCTTTCCAATGACACTGCCTGGGGAAAGCTCGCCAATTGTCTCTTCCACCCGCCTTCTTTCTTCAGTGAATTGCTCGCATTCGAAAAAGGTGTGGCGTACATCGTCTATGGCTCCACAGTAGGTGCAGTTCGGGGTTTGAACCTTGCCCATTCTGTGCAGGTACTCACGGAAATAACCGTGCCCGCTTAAGAATTGGGTCAGGTAAAAGTCGACGTCTCCATGCGGCCGATTCAGCCATGGTTCCACTTCGGGGATTAAAACCCTGGTCCACCTTCCAGCAGTACTGTTGCTCCATTGTAGTTGCCACCGCCGGATCGATTCACCTCGCGCCTGCGTTGCAGCAACGTCTCTACGTATCTCTGCACGAGTGTCGTACATCATTTTTCTTTCCTCAGCGAGGAGGTATATCGGTATGGTCCCCGCAATGACCATAACAGCGTCTGCGGAGACCGTGCGGTATGCTGAGGCGATTCTCAGGGCCCCCCTGCGTTGAACCGCGGTAATAGCTGCCTGGTACTTCTGGATTTTCATTGCATCCGCCCAGACTTCTGCACCGTACAATAGTATAGAATCTGAGGCGGACGCCAGCAACTTTCTTACGCATGGCTTTGGTCCACCTGTGTTGGCCATTAGCCGACTCAGACTTGCGATGGTTTTCACAGCCTTCTCGCAGGAGCTTTTTAAATGCTCCGAGAAGGTCAGCTTGCTGTCCAATTTCACCCCTAAATATTTTGTAGAGCGACGCGTTTCTATCTGTTGATCCCCAACAGTCATGTTAATGAGTGTGGGGATCCTTCTTTTCGTTAGGATCACGATCTCTGTCTTGGCTGTAGCCAGTTGGAGGCCGTGATCATTCATCCACTTGTCTACACTACGCATCACTTGGTTTAGTTTAAGCTGTGCCAGGTCGCAGCTTCGTGCTGTTATTACGGCAGCCACGTCGTCTGCAAAAGCAACTAAAAAAGTGCTTTCTGGCATCTGCATTCGAAGAAGGCTGTCATATGTAGCATTCCACAGGTCAGGGCCGAGCACCGACCCTTGTGCTGCCCCACCTGTTAGCTTCACCTTTCTTTGACCCTGCGTCGTTTCATAAATTAGCCAGCGGTTTCTTAAGTAGTCCCTCAATATATCTAACAGGTATATTGGGACCTTGAAGGAGCGTTCTAATGCGTCAAGCATGTCCTCCCACCTGACAGAGTTAAAAGCATTTTTAACATCTAACGTCACCAATAGTACTACCGGCCTTGCTAGATGGCTTGCCGTCTCAGCCTTCCGGACCGCATCTACGACTTCGGCTATGGCGTCTATTGTGGAGTGCCCTCTCCGAAAGCCATGTTGCCGGTGTGAGAGTCCACCCTCATCTTCTATGGCTGCTGTTAGGCGTTGCTTTATAAGGCTCTCCATCATTTTTCCCGCTGTGTCGAGCATACATAGTGGGCGAAAGGATGATGGAGAGTTTGGGTCTCCTTTACCCTTCGGTATAAGGACGAGCCGTGCTGTCTTCCATCTGGCGGGGAAGACACTTGCCTGCAGACATTTGTTGTACATGTGCAACAAAAGTTCTGGACAGCTATTAGCAGTTAACCTGAGTGCCTCCGCAGGTATTCCGTCGGGTCCTGGGGCTTTTCCAGCCTTCATGCTACGCAGGGCTACTTTGAGCTCTTCTTCATTGAAAGGTACCACGTTTCGGTCATTTCGTGGTACATGTTCCTCTTCTCTAGAAGGTTGCGTGAGGAATAGCGTTTCCACGATATTCTTCATGCGATCCTCGTCCATTATCTGGTTTGGTGGACGAAGTTTCTTCATCACTATTTTGTACCCTTGTCCCCAGGGATCTTGATCGACTTCTTTACAGAGCGTTTTCCAGCATTTCAGCTTGCTTAGTTTTATGGCGACGCCGAGGGCTTTTTTCGCCCCCTTGTATTCCTCCGCTCTTTCAAGAGCCTCGGATCTACCACGTGCGCGCGTCGCCAGTCTTCGCTTTCTGTGACATGCTTTTCGCAGCTCCGCGATCTCACTATTCCACCAATATACCTGCTTCTTGCCTCGCCACGTTCCTATGCGTGGCATGGAGGCGTTGCAGGCGAGGCGCATGCATTGCATGGTCTCTTCGACCGTTGCATGTGGCGAGCCAGTGCCATCGGTTATCCGACTGGAATTCGCCAGCACTGTTTCGGAGAACCTGATGGCGTCAACTTTAGATGCATCCCATCTACGATTTTTGTGAGACGCGTTCGCTGCCAGTCTCTGACCAGGATCGTTGAGTTGGAAGGTGATGTAGTTGTGGTCGCTGCCAGTAAGGTCCTCCATCACTCTCCACCCAATCGCGTTTGGAAAGAGCCTTTCCGAGACAAGAGTTATGTCGGGAATGGAATACCCAAAGCCCGGGCGTCGATATGTCGGGGTCGTGCCCGTGTTCAAAACTACCATACCGAGTCGGGCTGCCATTTCTAAGATCAGCTTTCCCCTGGTATTAGTTTGGGGCATTCCCCATTCTACTGCTCTAGCGTTGAAGTCTCCAGCGATTACCAGGTTTCCAGTTTGGTCCCGTATGTCGTCTTCTAACAGCTCAAGCTTTTCTCTGAACCTCTCTATGGGGTCGTTTGGGGACAGGTAACAGCTTACGAGCGTGGTTTGTGCCACAGTCACACGGACGAAGCCTTGTCCGGCAGAAGGATTAGTGCCGTTTACGTTGGCGTCCACTATCCAGATGGCAGCGGCACCAGATTCATCGACGTACCAGTTGTCTCTGCTCTTGTAGGGTTCGCTGATGATTGCGTAGCGAATTTGGTGATCAAGCACCAGCTGGTCTAGCAGTTCGTCAGCTAACCTGCATCGATTCAGATTTCCTTGAATCAGGCTGGTCATTGGACCGAAAGCTTGGCTTTCGCGGAAGCAAGTGCTTCTCTAAATGTGCTACATGCTCCAGTCCCGGGAAGATGGTCGAGTTTTCCCGTTGTGCACAAGTAGCATTTTGCCTTTTCGGTACAGGCTGATGCTTTGTGGCCAGAGTTTCCACACTTCCAGCACGCGTCCCTCCTGTCGGGGCCGTTGCAATCAGACCGTCGGTGTCCGTAGCCGAGACACTTGTAACAGCGTTGCACTTCCGCACGCTGTCTGATCCTACATTGGATCCACCCGATGGGGATTTTTCCTTTTTTGAGCAGTTGGCTGCCCGGGCCTTCGTCCACTTCGACAACAGCCTTCTTTTGCTCTCTCTGGTTTGCTCTGAAAAGAGAGACACGGATTTGGCCTGAGCTTTCTCCAATCTCTTTACGAACGGCCTCTTCTATTTCCTCAGCTGTTGTGAGACAGTCCATGCCGAGTACCTCCAGCTTTATACGCTTAGAGATTTGCTGTGCTTCGCCAACTTCTCCTACCGCACTACCGATGGCTTCTCTAAAGGCCGGTTGGTCACTGCACTGCGCGGTTTCGATTAGTACGCTACCAGCCTTGGTCTTGCGTACTGACCGTATCACCGTACCGGTTTCGTCAGGCCGGAGCTGACATCGGATTGCTCCTAGAACTTCGGCGTAGCTTTTACCTTCGGCCGGCTTCACCAGGAAGGTTACGGCTCTGCTACTTCTCTTCTTTTTTTTAACTACCTTCGGGGTTTTGGCAGGAGTTTTCTTTTTTGGCTTCCGACGCTCTTGCCGTCTCCGACTTTCTACTTTGGACCAAGCCTCTTCGGGCGGGGTGTTCTCCGATTCCTCGTCCCTTTTCTTCTTGGCCGACTCTATAGGCTGAGGGTCGGAGTTCGTCCGAGCCCTCTTGTTTGATGGGCCCGGTACGCCACCCTCATCTTTATTTAGGCTCAATGAGCTCATATAGCTCAACACCTCTTCGAGAAGAGCCATGCCGTTTTTTATGTCCATGGACACGGTCCTCTGCCTAAGTGCGGCCGATTGCATGGTGCGCAGCACCGTTAGCGCATGTTCCAAGCACTGGTCGCGCGTTTTTCCCTTAAGGCTGAATAGCGCCATTGCGCTTTTTAAGGGGGTTGCCTTCTTTTGGGTGGGATCTGGCCTACCGCCGGTGGCAGCGGGTGTTGTTTGGCCGGGCGTATTTGAGCCGCCTCCCAGTTGCATGTTTCCTGCCGGTCCAGCACCTTGTGGGGACATAACTGGAGTGGCCCCTCTAGCAGGTGTTTTTAGGACCGGCGATCTTAGCAGTTTACTGCTTTTCATAAATGCGAACTCGTCGCCTTTACCTTTCTCCGTGCTTTCTACTTGTTTTTTGTTTAAAAAATTCATTCTCTTGGGTCTCCGCTCCAAGCCGCTATCTCCGCACGATGTGCAGTCGCCGTTATCGATTCCCGTGGTTATCTATGCATATGCAGGGAGGCCACGCTAGGGTTGACACAGGTCCTTATGAGAGTCTGTGTTCAGTGCCAGAATCCGGCATTAGTCAGGAGTTCTCTCAACTGAGCCTGCACCACCAACTTAATGGCGACGTGCTTTGAACGTACTCGGAGACCTGCCAGGGTTTTAACGAGACGGAGACGATGCCGATATTAACCTACCAGCCATTTCGCCAAAGTTTCACCCTTGGTTACTGAGGTGGCAGACTACCGGCATCGCCAGCCCATAGCATACTTTTCATTTTGGTGTTTCCAGTTTCGGTCTTCAGGATCTTACTGGACTCAATCCTGAGGATGCTTAGTTGCAGTTAAGGGCAGCATCCACCTTCCCTTGATTCGTTTTGGTTCGCCCTGAGTATTTCATTTCCTCAGTACCACCCATCTCTGGGAAGCGTTCCTCTATCCACCACCTTGAGGAGGCGCCCGGTAGGGGAACCGATACCCCCTCGGGAAATTAAATTAAATTAAATTAAATTAAATTAAATTAAACTAAATTAAATTAAATTAAATTAAATTAAATTAAATTAAATTAAATTAAATTAAACTAAATTAAATTAAATTAAATTAAATTAAATCGAATTAAATTAAATTAAATTAAATTAAATTAAATTAAATTAAATTGAGCTTATTTATTTCATGCACTGCCATCGTTGTGCATCACTGCTTTATAGAGATGAAATGTACATACACATACATACATACACATACATACATACATGTAAATATGTATGCATCCATGCAATTCTTTTAAGTTCAACTGAATTCAGTTAAGCTGCAACAACATTTCATCTCTTCGTATATTCTGCATGGTTGTTGCTGGTAGGGTTTAGCAGTGTCGCTGTCGGTGTAACGCTACTACTGGCGTGTTTTTTACCTTTAGCTTACCGCTGTTTTTATGGAGGTTTTTTTCCGCTTTCACGTTGTTTCACGTAGCAGTGCGCGCTTTTTTGCGATTGTGGTTTTTAGTATTATTGCTCCAGTTACCTTGGCTTAATTCACTTGATTTATAATACGCAGCGTCTATCCTGCCTTATTGCATACATAGTTACTTATACTTTTACTCGTTCACAGTTCAAAAGCGCTGGCTCGCGCTTTCACCAACTTCTTTTCATTGCATTATGTAATCCTTTCTTTACTTTTCCTCTCTTATTTTTTTTTCAAAGTCACCGAGAACATGCGGATCAAATGCAATGATGAATGTAGTTTAATAAATATATTTTTAAATAATCCTTTTAACCTTATATGGATTTATGAATGTGTATTGAAAGAATACTTTTTAAAATTAATAAACGAAATGGTGGCAATTCATAAGTTTAATGCGATTTAAAAAAATTTAGGGTTAGCGCTATGCAGAATTACGTTGCAAGGATAGATTGTAAGGTCACGCTATGTTTTATTATGTAATGCAATTTCAACATTGCTAGTGGCCAAAATGATGTTGATCATATGATATACTGCCACATTGCAAGTATGATATGATTTCTAGTAGAGGATGCGAAAATATGGCAGAATAATTGAGTCGCAATATGATGTATTTAGAAGTGAACTTAAGTTATTTCTCTAGATAAGTGGCATGGGGTGATATGATTTTAATGTCATATGACATCACGAGATATGATTTGTTGGGATGTGATCCAACTTATAAGAGGTTTGATGTGATTTTGAATAAGATGATGCGATTAGATATACATAATATAAACAATATACATCACATGGTACTAGAATTATATCACAACGTGCCTTAAGGAACCAACATCATGTGATGTGATATCATATTGCAAAAATTATTTAAAATTTCTTATTGATATCTGAAAACACATCACGCGATATGATATCATAATATGACATTATTGACCTTTTAACACCAGATAAATGGTTTGGCGTGACATGATGTTAATGTCATATGACATATGATTTAATGGGATGTGTTACAACTAACGCAAGGTAGGGGTGATTTTTTATAATACAAACAATATATGGTGATATATGATACTAGAATGATATCACATGGTGACCTTAAAATCACATCATCATGTGACATGATATTATTACATTGCAAAAACAATTTCAAATATATATTTTTTTTTTCATAGCTTCGTAAAATCACATCATGTGCAATGAATCGTACTGCAAAAATAAACTCAAATATCTAATTCTTATCTACGTGATATCACATCATGGCACATGAAGATGTGACTTTAAGGTCATGATGTGATATCGTTCTAGTATCATAAGACGCATATAATATGAATTAGAATTATGTGTGCTTTTTCCAAACCTCCAGCTGTTTGCATTTATGTGATATCATGCAACAGCCTATAAATAGTTAGATATAATCTTATATCGTGAAATTGGAGACAAGATGTTATATGATTTTAACGTCATATGATGTAACGAGATATGTTTTTTGGAATATGAAACAATTTCAGATGATGCGTTTGGGTAGAATATAATTGTATATTGTCATATATATGTATGTCATTACGGACTTATGTGATATCGCGTAGACATGTGAGATATGATAAGAGGAACTATACATCACTATTCAGCACTCTTATAAAACTCCCAAAGGCACACCTACCGCTCATTCCCTTACACACACAAGTACATATCTATGCAATGATCCAGCAGCTGCCACTTGCTTTTATTTTTGTGCCAAAAAAAAAACAACAAAATGTACCAAATCATATCATCTTCGGCATCTAAACACTATTTGTAAGCTAAGAAGTCCAGCTTCACTTCTGGCTTTATATATTTAACTTTTTGCCTATTGGTTAAAGTTTATTTTTTTAACGATATGATTTTGTAAGAAAATTCCACAAAGAACAATTTTACATGACACTAATGCTGATTTCGTTGAACATGTTTACACCCTCGCACAGAATACTGTAAAAATGTGATAAAAGTGTACCCGTTCTACATGAAACTGCTATATCGATAAAACGAACAAAAAACATTGCCCGTTGGCTATGCTATATGCATGAATAATTAGGTTTCGCTTATCAACCATATTCAATTGTTATTGCAAAATTCAATTTTTTTTCACCAAATTTATCTGTCAAATAAAATTTTCGTCAGCTGATTTTCAGTGCAACCAACTACCCTGTCAAAGCTTCAGAGGGTAAAAAGTGTGAGTTTTTTAGGAAATGAAAACATATTCTGTTTGACGTTTTTACAAACGAAAACGGAAAATTGAAGAGTGTAAAAATGTGCATTTTTTGATGAAACGAAATCACCATAACTCTACTTTGTTTTTACGAAAAACACATTTTTGGGTATTTGTTTCCTTTAGGCGTCAACCGCTAATAAATTAGCTAAAATTATGGGATATAGCTCAAAAGACAGGTTTTGGCCACAGTATCACTAGTCCGGAAGCGCTTTTTTAATTTTTTGTTTCTATGGAAAGTTATGGTAAAAAAATCGAAAAATTACCCACTGCACCCAATTTTTCGCACGTTTTTAGGAACAGCCTAATAAAATTAATTAATTAGTTTTCCTTGCTTTAAAACATAAAAATTAAAAAAAAAAACAAAACCTTTTTAAATTTTTGCCTTCTCCGAGAATCGAAGTCAGGTGTCCTGCAAGTAGTATACACTTATACCCATTCTGGCATAAAAAGGGTATAATTAGTCTCTTCATAGGACATGCTTGAACAAATGCGACCAATTTATTCCATCTAAAAGAGACTAAAAAATAGTAGTATACAATTCCTCTGCGATTAACCCTGGACTAATCGCATTTTTTGGAGGGAAATACCATACGAACTTTGATTAAAGTACCGTTTTACATGAGTAACTCCACTTTTTTGTATGAAAACACCTTTTCTACTTTTATATTTTGATGTGCTAAGCTTTTTAAATTTATTTTTTTTTCACGTATGTAATTTTTAAAGCAGAAAAATATTGGAAAAGTATATTTTCTAAGCAGAAAATGTATTTTTCATACTAAAAAGTGAAGTTAGTTATATAGAATTAAAAATTTTGTTCGCAATACCAGAATTGTAATTTTCAAAAAAGAAACTTAAATTCCCCAACATCATATATGTATATATAGATATGTATGCGTGAAGCAAGGAGAAAAAACGGTACCTTGCAAATTGCACAGTCATCGAAACTCCGACAAACACTCTCCCGCAAAATCTCTGCGCTTCGAAAACCACCACTTTTCGCGCTCATTACTCTCACATGAACGTACATAAGTATACAGCGATCCAGGCAGCTGCCACTTGCCTTCATTGTTGTGCCAAAGAAAAAAAAAATTTACCAAATCATATAAATATCATTACATCCTCGCCATCTTCACACCATCATCATTCACATAATCCCATAATTCACATAATCCAAGGTTTTTCGCAGCGCACTTCTATATTTAGTTTTTTTTGTCCATTAAAAAGTTTATATTTTTAACGATATGGTATTTTTAAAAGTAAAATTCCACCAGGTTACGATAAAAAAGTACCATTATATATCGAAATATTATAAGCCCATACCGGGTTTTTGTGCATATAAATCTGTTGTAGATATATCCTAATGTATTGTCGTCAGCTATTCTGTTGTACTACTTTGCTGCACCACCCTAATGTCACGGGGGAGCCACTTACTTGGTTTTGTTGTGAACGGGAGATATGTATATTAAGAGAGAGTTGAAGAAAATTTAAGATGGTCGAATTTCGACCACGGAAGATCCTAGTACCTATTAATACCGTACATAAGTATTTTTAGTACTTACACGCATCCACACATATATACATACCTACACTCGCACAAAAATTCGACTGCTCATTTTATTGCACCAATAAATATTTTATAATATATACTCATGTAATAAGTTATGTATGTTTGTTATTGACTTCAGCACTACTTCAATTTCAATTAACTTTTACTATTTGCTTTTAAGCATAATTTCCATAGATTTATGAAAATTAATTAAGATGAAGTTCTACACTTTCATATAGTCAAATATTTAATCCACATACTTATTTAAATATTTATAAGCAGACTCTTTTACTGCAAGTATTTAAGTGTGTATGTAAGTACGCATTATTAACACCAAATATCATAATGAATAGCAAACTCATTTAACTTGAATATATGTAGTTAAAACCGTTGTGTTAATCAATTTAATTCTAACAAAATTCATTTAAGACTAACTTATGACACGCTACGCTAAAAAATTTATAATGTCAAATGGCATGCTTTATTGATTGTTTGTATACAAGTTTATGAATGCAATAATAATAATTTGTGTAAGTTAATAAATAAACTTGGGTATTATGTAGAATATTTCTGCTTCTAACGTATTTAGATATTCCCATATCTGCTCATACACATACATACGTGTGTGTGGGTCATTCAATGCCAAATCGGCAAATTTTTAACCTGACCCCCTTCGATTTCGCTAAAAATTTGCTATCTTTTTCTACCCCCCGAAAGACATTTTTCAGAATTTTTTCCAATTTTCTCCCCCAAATCAAAAAAAAAGTTATGAACTTAAAAAAAACTTTTTTTTTAATGTTGCAACTTTTTCCAAAATCGACCGTTTGGGATAATTTTTTTTAAATTTTTTTTTTAATTTAGTTTTCGGAAAAAAATTTTTAAAATCCCAGATTCATTATTTTTTTTTTTTAACGTGCGACCCTTTCTTTATTTATTTTTTTTTTTTTGAAACTCCAACTAATTCTGCAATAAACCCCGCTAATAACAAGATGTGCCGACAATCTCTTCTAGTTTTTTTTTTTTTTATTGAAAACCCTTTTTTTCAACTTTGGCTCATTTTATATAACTTTTTAATGAAATTTTTTTTCAATCAAAAAAAAAAGAAATAGAAGGGATTGTCGGTACGGCACATCTTGTTATTAGCGGGGCTTCTTGCAGAATTAGTTGGAGTGTTAAAAAAAAATAAAAAAAAATAAAAATAAAAATAAAAAAGGGTCGGACTTTTTTTTCGAAAAAGAAAAATTATATATCTGGGCTTTTAAAAATTTTTTTGATTTTTTTTTTTTGAAAACTACATTTAAAAACAAAAAAAAAAAACAATTATCCCAAAAGATCGATTTTTGAAAAAGATACAGCATTTGAAAAAAAAGGGTTTTTAAGTTCTTACCTTTTTTTGATTTGGCGAAAAAAATTTAAAAAAATTCTGAAAAATTTTAAAATTTTTTTTTTTCGAAAACTAAATTTAAAAAAAAAAATAAAAAAAAAAATGATCCCAAACGGTCGATTTTGGAAAAAGTTCCATCATTAAAAAAAACGTCTTTTTTTAAGTTCATAACTTTTTTTGATTTCGCGAAAAAAATTTGAAAAAACTCCGAAAAATAAATGTTTTTTGGGAAATCGATGGGGGTCAGGTAAAAAATGTGTCCATTTGGCATGGAATGACCCGTATATATCAGTATCGTCAGGTAGACAAATGTTTGCATTAATAAATATTTCAATTTCAATTAATTTGCCAAGCTTTACAATTTCCATTTGAAATTTACGTTTATATCAAGGTTGTTAAATAAGATTAAGATTCAAAATTTCAATTTATTATTGTTTGAATAACGACATCAACACAACATATCTTAACGGTAGAGATCGTAGAATAAATTATACCTACAAGGTAATATAACATGCACATGCTCATTTAAGAGAGAAATTTTGTAACGATTACAGTCGTGG
>CAXKVI010000002.1:136430981-136435981 GCA_964058755.1 Campiglossa producta
TTTATTTTATTTTATTTTATTTTATTTTATTTTATTTTATTTTATTTTATTTTATTTTATTTTATTTTATTTTCTTTTCTTTTATTTTATTTTATTTTATTTTATTTTATTTTTATTTATTTTTTTTATTTTTTTTTTATTTTAGTTTATTTTATTTTATTTTATTTTATTTTATTTTATTTTATTTTATTTTATTTTATTTTATTTTATTTTATTTTATTTTATTTTATTTTATTTTATTTTATTTTATTTTATTTTATTTTATTTTATTTTATTTTATTTTATTTTATTTTATTTTATTTTATTTTATTTTATTTTATTTTATTTTATTTTATTTTATTTTATTTTATTTTATTTTATTTTATTTTATTTTATTTTATTTTATTTTATTTTATTTTATTTTATTTTATTTTATTTTATTTTATTTTATTTTAATTTAATTTATTTTATTTTATTTTATTTTATTTTATTTTATTTTATTTTATTTTATTTTATTTTATTTTATTTTATTTTATTTTATTTTATTTTATTTTATTTTATTTTATTTTATTTTATTTTATTTTATTTTATTTTATTTTATTTTATTTTATTTTGTCCAGCTCGACCAAACCTATCGATGCATATATAATTGTTCTTGATCTAGGCTTATAGTTTGGCCATGGAAGAGCAGTCACTTTCACGCCTTGTGCATTGAGATGTTTCCTACTTAGAACCATCCTATTAAAAATGTATGCTATGCACAAAGAGAATAAATTCGTTCCATTTGTTTTTGATTATATTGCATCTCTTCTATAAATGGTCAATGTAAGTAAATCTGTTGCTCGTTTTGTGGATTGTTTTGACAATTGATGATTTATGCAAACATTTATAACATTTGTGTTATTCGCTCATATTCGACCAATAACAGTTCGAATTGTATTATTTTACAGCAGTAGAGATGCACTATAGATTCCACAGGTGGGTCGACTAAGTATATTTGATATATGATAAATATATGTTACCTAATTTTGCTCCCTCGCTCACCAGCAAGCGCTAAAGCAACAGCGTATGTTGTTGAGTATTTACTTGCAAGTGAGCGACTGAGCATAACCAACGACATCCATTGATTGGTCAGTGCGATTGTAGCGCTCTCACAGGGGCATCGACAATTTTATTGTTCGAGAGGCCAAGCAAACAGCATAATAATCTGTGTGAATTTCGTTCTCAGATTTTCGGACAATTATTCCACTAGCTGCCGGGGCTTGCGCTGTATTTAAAATAGTCCAGCAAGGAAAGATACTATTTAAATAGGCTTTATAAATTTAGGAAACACAAGCTTTTGAATGCAAACTTAAACAGAGCAATATTTAACTTATCTTTGAACTCTCCTCAGATTTCGCAATTTTATTCACTGTTTTACTGTTATAAAGTAACCACTGATTTTGCGATATCTATTACTCCTATCTCAAACAAGAATTGCACTCGTGTGGTTTCTTTTGTCAACTCAAAGTAGCATTTCGAATTTCCACAAAACCAATTGGATTATCGCACTTAGAGGCGTTGTGACTTTTTGGCAGCTTAGCAAGTCTTGCTTAAGTAAGTATAAATTGACTTATTGATGCACTTCTATGACTTTTCTTCAAACAAATCCTTCAGCTAGTCACATATTTTGTGGCTTTTCTAGAAACTTCGTTTGTGAATTAATATCGTTTATGTTGACAAAATTATTTTGGATAAATGAGACGCAAATATTTTGCGGTTAAATTACTCTGTCAGTTATTATTACATATCTTAGATAATTGAATGTGTTTAAATTGCATTTCATTGGAAACATTTGCTTGATTAGTGTGTGTTTATTTAGGTATATATCTTAAGTGTATTTATTGATACTTAAAGACTTCAAGCGGATTATAGACGTTGTCAATAGAAGACCATCTAAGTATCCCGGTGAAAATGAAATAAATGAAAAAAAAAACTAAAAAATAAAATTTAAAAAAATAAAAAAATTTAAATTTAAAAAAATTAGAAAAATTAAAAAAAAATTAAAAAAATTAAATTAAACTAAATAAAATAAAAAAAATTAAAATTAAGTAAAATAATATAAAAAATACAAAAAATAAAATAAAATAAAGCAAAATAAAATAAAATAAAATAAAATAAAATAAAATAAAATAAAATAAAATAAAATAAAATAAAATAAAATAAAATAAAATAAAATAAAATAAAATAAAATAAAATAAAATAAAATAAAATAAAATAAAATAAAATAAAATAAAATAAAATAAAATAAAATAAAATAAAATAAAATAAAATAAAATAAAATAAAATAAAATAAAATAAAATAAAATAAAATAAAATAAAATAAAATAAAATAAAATAAAATAAAATAAAATAAAATAAAATAAAATAAAATAAAATAAAATAAAATAAAATAAAATAAAATAAAATAAAATAAAATAAAATAAAATAAAATAAAATAAAATAAAATAAAATAAAATAAAATAAAATAAAATAAAATAAAATAAAATAAAATAAAATAAAATAAAATAAAATAAAATAAAAGAAAATAAAATAAAATAAAACAAAAGAAAATAAAATAAAATAAAATAAAACAAAATAACATAAAATAAAAAAAAAATATAAAAAAATTTAAATTAAAAAAAAATTAGAAAAATGTAAAAAAAAATAAAAAAAAAATTAAATTAAACTAAATAAAATAAAATAAATTAAAATTAAGTAAAATAATTAAAAAAATACAAAAAAAAATAAAATAAAATAAAATAAAAATAAAATAAAATAAAGCAAAATAAAATAAAATTAAATAAAATAAAATAAGATAAAATAAAACAAAATAAAATAAAAAAAATAAAAATAAAATAAAAAAACTAAAATAAAACAAAAGAAAATAAAAAAAAATAAAACAAAAGAAAATAAAATAAAATAAAATAAAATAAAACAAAATAGCATAAAATAAAAAAAAAATATAAAAAATTTAAATTAAAAAAAAATTAGAAAAATGTAAAAAAAATAAAAAAAATTAAATTAAACTAAATAAAATAAAATAAATTAAAATTAAGTAAAATAATATAAAAAATAAAAAAAAAATAAAATAAAATAAAATAAAATAAAATAAGACAAAATAAAACAAAATAAAATAAAATAAACTAAAATAAAACAAAAGAAAATAAAATAAAATAAAATAAAACAAAATAACATAAAATAAAATATAAAATAAAATTAAATTAAATTAATTAAATTAAATTAAATTTAAAAAAAAAAAAAAAATAAAAAATAAAAGAATAAAGTAGCATGAAATAAAATAAGGTAAAAAAAATAAAAATAAAATTAAAAAAAAAATTAAAAATAATAAAGTAAGTTATAAATAAATAAATTAAAAAAAAATAAAATAATATATAAAAATAATATATAATGAAATAACATAAGATCAGATAAATTAAAATAATAATATAAAAAAAAATAAAAAGATAACATAAAATAAAATTAAATTAAAAAAAAGAAAGTGACTTTTCGTCATTAAATTAAGAAAGAAAATATTGGCAAATTTTTAAGCCTTTGGCGGTGGGAGTGAAATGAAAAAAATTTTAATGTTAAAAAAGTTCGTAGTAACGGACTTTTTTCAATGTAAAAAGGTTTGGCGTTAGCAACATAACTTGACAAAAATAAATATAAGCGTTGCCTACGTTTAGGCGTATGACGTTAGCAGCAGGCCGATTACATAAAATTGGAGCTGTACATTACATTACATTAAAATTGGATCTGTAAGCGTTGCCTACATTTAGGCTATACTACTAACAGTGTGACGTTGTACATAAAATTGGAGCTGTATAGGCTATACTGTTAACAGGTTAAGACTGCACTGCTCTAAAGACATAAATATGCTCATTGAGTTTTCATAAATATTATAATTGCATAAGTTGATAAAAAGTGATATGCAATAGCTTTACTGCGGCAGTCCCCGAGTGCCACACGTCGTTTTTTTTTTTTTGTTCAACCTAAGAACTTTCATATATAGAACTCTATAGCTATCTCGATTATTTTGTGCCGTTACGTAGTACCGTTATGTTGACAAAATTTATATAACCTTGTATTAGTAGTACCCAACGTGCCGAAACGACCCGGGCCGTTTTTATATATCGACCCGGCCAAGAGCAATACACTCGGGGTGACCCTGTCTGACACCTCGTTACAACAACAGCATAATATAAAAAAGCAAAATAAAATCCTTAAACCTCAGTTGTACGTTCCCCACTGAAACAAACCTCTTTGTGAAAAAGGTAAAAATGTTGCAAAGCTTCAAATCTGCTAAAGCATTATCATTCAAGTACTCTACACAGTATAATGAATATATTTGACAAAAACAATTTTAATTGCATTTTATAATCGCATCAGCAATTTGTCTCTTAACATCTTCATCATTTATGCCACATATTAAATTTATACGTTCCTACATACATATGTATGTAGCAAGATATAGATGTGCATTTGTTATGGCAAGAATGGCATTTTTGCGCTCATCACAAAATTGTGAAAATGTAGCAATTGTGCAAGAACAATGTTGACTTTTATGACCTACATTAACTTATGTGCATGCTATATCAATGGCGCAACATCTCCACAGTATGCCATATACCACTCAGGCCACATGCCACCGATGCCACCGATGCCGCATACCACTTACAACCCAAGCCATCCGCCACAGCTAAAACGCCAACCAATTGCAAGCAATTCACTTTGACAGTTGAGCAAAACGTTGATGTCATGTTTTTATTTTCAACTCCTAATATGCATGTTTACACGGAAATATAATAAGCTTGATGGTATTAGTGCGCTGCTAACTCCTTTGTGCGGTAGATCCTTTCAGCTACTAAGTAATTCCACATTCTTTGCTTTACTTTTTATTTGTTTGCTTTCTTCTTGTTTTTATTTTTTGTCGTTGTAGACGACGCGTTGCCCGTCAGCGCATTTTGTTAGTTGGCGCCTGTTTGACACGCCCTTTGCTA
>CAXKVI010000002.1:136448481-136453481 GCA_964058755.1 Campiglossa producta
AAGCAAAAAGTTTACGATTCCACGACCATCCCTCTTCGCCACCTTCTATCGCTATCACGCAACTGTACATTAATCCAATTAGTAAAAACAAATACGTCATTTTACCAGGCAACACGACGACAACAACAACGTCAACGGTAGTGTAGGAAGCTCTTGATGATGCCGTGTGCGAGCTTGCGTTGTGGTTACACAAGATGGTACCATAAAATTCACGCAACTTTCTTTTCATCCTTTTCGAAAATAGAATGGCTTACTTGTGCTTCGCGTTAAAAGGATTCCGCTACACCACACAAAAAAAGGCCATGTAGGCGCATGTAGCTAGTCATTACAAATATAAAGCAACAAATTTCATTAACACGTTCACAAGTCAGTTTACATCTTTTTTGGCTTTGTTCTCGCCACCTCAGTGAGCTCCGCGTGCTCGCATGAGTTTTGCTTTGTTGCTCTTGTTTATTATATTGTGAGCAGCAAAAGCCTCTCTAGAGCCTACTACGACGACTGTCAGCCTTCATACTTAGTTCGCAGCCATGTTGTGCAATGTTGCGCCACAAAAGGTACGAATATTTTGAATCAAGAAAATACAACCAAAAATCAGAAACTCGCAACGACCGGAAACCAAGCTGGTTGATTTCGCCACACAAATGCCATTCAATTAGGCGCCAAAGTGAAAGTCAATTTTTCCTTCCTTCCGTTCTATGAGTATTATCCAATGGAATGTTTTCGAAGGTTGGGTACAGGGTGTTTAAGAAGTTTAGTAAGTTTTACACTGCAGAGAGAACGATTCGTTGATCTGCAAGATCGTGGCTTTGACTCTCATTTATTTCAAAGTCTCCTTAAGAACAATCGTGCACCTCTTTTCGATGGCCTTCTGTTTCTGTGAAAATTCTCAGAGATGATTGAAGTTTGAAGAATTCAGAGCCCATAACATCGTAACAACATCGCAAAGTACCTCCCAATCGATCTCCAATCGGTCGGAAAAAATATTGAGAGCCTTATGGTGTTCATAAGAACAGCCGAGCTAATTTCTCAAAAATTCTCACCGAGAAACTCCACCCTGTATCTACTCATGTGCATAATTTTGTAAGTTTGTCTATGCACATAATTTTTACGTTTCTCTGTGTGTTACCACTTCATTGACATTTGTACAAATCAAGTACGCAAACAAAGTAGCAATGAGACAGTCATATACCTTGTGGCTCCACGAAAATTAAGTCTCGACATTTGAATGTTCAATTTGTTGAATGGAACAAACTGTCGATTTTTGCCCACCAACCAGCACTTAGATTCAGTTCGACGCCCATACGCAAGCATTAAATCGTTGCATTGAAGTGCGGATGTAATGGAAGAGTAAAAATGCCTTGTAGGAAATGTTTATAGAAGTCAGCCTCGATTGAAAAAAATAAAAATAAAAACTAAATAAAATAAAATAAAATAAAATAAAATAAAATAAAATAAAATAAAATAAAATAAAATAAAATAAAATAAAATAAAATAAAATAAAATAAAATAAAATAAAATAAAATAAAATAAAATAAAATAAAATAAAATAAAATAAAATAAAATAAAATAAAATAAAATAAAATAAAATAAAATAAAATAAAATAAAATAAAATAAAATAAAATAAAATAAAATAAAATAAAATAAAATAAAATAAAATAAAATAAAATAAAATAAAATAAAATAAAATAAAATAAAATAAAATAAAATAAAATAAAATAAAATAAAATAAAATAAAATAAAATAAAATAAAATAAAATAAAATAAAATAAAATAAAATAAAATAAAATAAAATAAAATAAAATAAAATAAAATAAAATAAAATAAAATAAAATAAAATAAAATAAAATAAAATAAAATAAAATAAAATAAAATAAAATAAAATAAAATAAAATAAAATAAAATAAAATAAAATAAAATAAAATAAAATAAAATAAAATAAAATAAAATAAAATAAAATAAAATAAAATAAAATAAAATAAAATAAAATAAAATAAAATAAAATAAAATAAAATAAAATAAAATAAAATAAAATAAAATAAAATAAAATAAAATAAAATAAAATAAAATAAAATAAAATAAAATAAAATAAAATAAAATAAAATAAAATAAAATAAAATAAAATAAAATAAAATAAAATAAAATAAAATAAAATAAAATAAAATAAAATAAAATAAAATAAAATAAAATAAAATAAAATAAAATAAAATAAAATAAAATAAAATAAAATAAAATAAAATAAAATAAAATAAAATAAAATAAAATAAAATAAAATAAAATAAAATAAAATAAAATAAAATAAAATAAAATAAAATAAAATAAAATAAAATAAAATAAAATAAAATAAAATAAAATAACATAAAATAAAATAAAATAAAATAAAATAAAATAAAATAAAATAAAATAAAATAAAATAAAATAAAATAAAATAAAATAAAATAAAATAAAATAAAATAAAATAAAATAAAATAAAATAAAATAAAATAAAATAAAATAAAATAAAATAAAATAAAATAAAAAAAATCAAATAAAATAAAATAAAATAAGATAAAATAAAATAAAACAAAATAAAATGAAATAAAATTAAAAAAAATAAAAGCAATTAAAATAAGATAAAATAAAATAAAATAAAATAAAATAAAATAAAATAAAATAAAATAAAATAAAATAAAATAAAATAAAATAAAATAAAATAAGATAAAATAAAATAAAATAAAATAAAATAAAATAAAATAAAATAAAATAAAATAAAATAAAATAAAATAAAATAAAATAAAATAAAATAAAATAAAATAAAATAAAATAAAATAAAATAAAATAAAATAAAATAAAATAAAATAAAATAAAATAAAATAAAATAAAATAAAATAAAATAAAATAAAATAAAATAAAATAAAATAAAATAAAATAAAATAAAATAAAATAAAATAAAATAAAATAAAATAAAATAAAATAAAATAAAATAAAATAAAATAAAATAAAATAAAATAAAATAGGATGAAATAAAATAAAACAAAGTAAAATAAAATAAAAAACAATAAAAAAATTACAAAATTAAAAAAAATGAAAAAAAAATAAAATAAGATAAAATAAAACAAAATTAAATAAAGTAAATAATATATAAAAAATAATATAAAATTATAAAAAAATAATAATAAATTAAATTAAATTTAACAAAATAAAATAATTTTTGTGAACTTTTATTTTTTTTTTTTTCAAATAGATCATTTGTGTTTTTGGCGAAAACTAGTTGAAAGTTGCTACAAACAATACCAACTACGATACGAACTTCGATCTTGTGAAAGGATCTTCTAAAACCACTTTGTAATGTATTATTAAGAAATTTTTCATCACCTTTTAACTGGGTAGTAATATTATGACTAATAACATTTAAATTATTTTATTTTGTATTCCACTTTATTTTATTTTACTTTATTGAATGAAGAGCAATTATATAAGTTTCTCTAACTTACTTTATATTATTTTTTTTTTTTATTTTTTTTTTTATTTTTTTTATTTTACCTTATTAAATGAGTTTCACTTTTATTCAGAATTCAATAACTACTTACAAACTTTCTTCGTCCACATTACTTTTTCGATACCTGATACAAGTTTTCCTACTGGGTGTGCCCTCATATGCAAAGCTTACTACAATTGCATTGTTAAACCGCGTGACACCTGCCACTTGATGTTGATGATGATGGTATTGTGATTTTAGACCATGTCAGTACCTATACTAGTTTTATCGTAGATGGTTTTGCTTTACTACTCCCTATTGTTTGTGAGTACTAGGGATGTCAATTTTTCGGGTTTTGGCCGTCCCGGGATTTTCGGGATATGCTTTTACAAATCCCGGGATCCCGGGATTAGTCCCGGGATTAGGGATTCGTTATTTCTAACAGGTTTGCTTCAAAAAGACTGGAGAAAATGTTTGTGAAACTGTCAATTTTTAAATAAATAACAAATAAAATTAATTAAATTTATTTATCCCTTATATTTTTTATTTACTTTTAATGTATTTCATTTGAATAAAAAAAAATAACACACTTCAATAGAAAGTTATAAAATATAAATAACTTATTATGTTTAAGTATAAATGCACTTAAACATTTTGATATACGTACATACAAACATTATCACATACAAATATGATAAGGTGCATCAGCCTATCTACACACATAAATATGTAAAACTATAACTATAAATAATCAGTATGCTATTTTAATAAACTAGTTCGTCTTACAAACGCACTCAAATAAGTTGATTTTAATTCAACAAGCTGAACCACTTCCCCCCACCAGTGGGAAGAGGTTGTCAGTAACATATTAAGTATTCTTTTTTTTTGTAGTTGAACTCCTACATTAATATAAATGTATTAAACATTTTAATAATGGTAAGTATTAATTAAAAAGTAAAAAAAAATTTGGTACATTCAGCGCGCCTCTTCCCAGCCAGCAAGATACCTTACATTTTACGAACATTGCGTTTTACGAGCTATTCTCGAATCAGCAACAACTAAAAACACAAGCTTTTTTTATTTTGTCAAAAAAAATAAAAATTTAAATTTCAAATTCAATATTTTGAAAATACGAAGTACGTTTATGATCAAAAAACGGACGTATAGAGATTCATAACAGCCTAACCTAATATAAACGCACGGACTGAGTTTTCTGTCAAAAATGTCTCATGCACATACAACTTGTATGGGAGTAGCCGAATTTGAACGCACTGCCTAAAAAAACCTAACTCAATTTTCAATTTTTGTTTTGCGTGACATTTCGATTTGACGTAAACTCTCAGAGCGCACGTCGTTGACATGTAATTCTTCAATTTGATTGCACAGCTGTGACAACCAGCTACTCACGCACGCACATTTGTTTCGGTTAGCAGCAAAAACGTCGTGCATGTTCGTGCGACAAATTCAGTCCGTGCGTTTATATTAGGTTAGGCTGTAAGCGAGTGCTTCTTCGATACATTTACGAAGCCTCGAGGGCAAAAAACA
>CAXKVI010000002.1:136458938-136618938 GCA_964058755.1 Campiglossa producta
GGGTGTGTTTGTGCTTTGTGGTGAGGTCGAAAAAAAAACTTTTGTGGCTG
Organism: Campiglossa producta; assembly: GCA_964058755.1. Taxonomy (NCBI): domain Eukaryota; kingdom Metazoa; phylum Arthropoda; class Insecta; order Diptera; family Tephritidae; genus Campiglossa; species Campiglossa producta. The sequence continues at coordinate 136,458,989 of CAXKVI010000002.1, forward strand.
CGGTGCGAGCGTCGACACAGCCCTCATACATGCCAGCCATTTGAAGTATTTTTGTTAATTTCATTTGATTTGAGTCTGTGGATGTGGGGTTGCTCCTCCCTGTCATTGCAGTCGCTGATGGTGTCATTCAGAGAAATTGCAATGGATTTTAATGACTTTACGCTTTTGCTGTTTGAGATAATGTTTTCAATGACTGAACTTTTAGTCTCACTTAGTAATGAACAGATCTACAAAAACTTAAAATAATTAACAACACACAGACAGACATCGGGTAGAGAGGTGCGAGTATCGAGTGGACGAGATTATCTCTATTTTTTCATCATCTTCTTTGATGAGCTCATTGGGGCTAACATAATTGGCAACAGTCCATATTGGAAAGACAAAAATACTCCCCAAAGGTAAGCTCCGGTACTCCCTTGCGGTACTGCCCGACTGTCTCGGCAGCGATTTGCTATGACCAGTGGAACCTTCTAGGTCATGTCATGGCTTCATCCGTAAGGAAATAGAAGATGGATAATGAGAGGACTCAAGATCGGTATGCCTACCTCAGACCAATGCTGCCAGAACGGATGTGGTACGAAGGTTCCTTATTCCAACTAGATTCCGAACTGTTTCCAACTTGACCGCCATGTCATGCAGATGGTGTACTAGATCGATGCACTAGCCTTATATCGATCCCCCGAGGTCCACAATAGCGCTTCGGCACCAATACAAACAACCAAAGCTTGTTTCATTTGCCCACTGCCGAAGTACCTATCCCGAGAGGACAGTACTAGCGACCCTACCTTTATCAAGGTGATCTAAATTGATGATAATACCAGTCTAGAAATTCAAAGGGAGAATCATTGTTGGCAACAAGTGCTACTTCGGACTGAGTAGGCAATTGAGAAGTTAAGTCCTCTCTCGAAGAAAAAAGATCACGCTTTATAAGTCACTTGTCATACCTGTCCTGGTGTATGGCTCACATTCGATGACAATGTCAATAGAACATGAAATGGCTCTTGGAGTATTTGAGGTGAGAGAAAAGCTCTCCGGAAGAGTTATGGCCCGTTCCGTGATGACAACGCTGAGTATCGAAGTAGATTTAACGATGAGCTGTACGACCATAGTTCTGCGAATTAAAGCCCCAAGACTCCGCGGACTTGGTCATATCATGCGAATAGACAAAGAAGCTCCAGCTCAGAAGGTTTTCCCATCTTTGGCCGAGTTCGGTACCAGAAGAAGGGGGAGGCCTCGACTGAGATGAAAACAACAGGTGAAGGGCGACTTGACGACCAAATCACTTAGGCGGTTAAGCCCCCAATAAATGATTGTGATGATGGTGATGATGGTGATGATGATGATGATGATGATGATGATGACGATGATGATGATGATGATGATGATGATGATGATGATGATGATGATGATGATGATGATGATGATGATGATGATGATGATGATGATGATGATGATGATGATGATAATGATGATGATGATGATGATGCTGATGATGATGATGATGGGGATGATGATGATGATGATCTGAACTGAGGTATCTTGTACCAGTAAAAATACCTAGTCCAATTTTACTTCCTTGGGAGCCAACTCGCAGAATTTGGATCATCTTAATGATACAAGCGATGGTTAGGAACTTTGCTCTGAGAGTTAGTACCAGGTATGCAGCGTGACCCATCACTTGGTAGATGCTGCATTGAAAATTCGGCAGACCAACTAAAAATTAACACCACACTATGACGAACCTCTTGTAACCCTTCTTTGGGCTTTAGTTCCTCACAAGTAATTGCAAAGCTGCAAAGGAGTTAATAATCAGCTTCGGCAACCTTCAAATGACTGTCGAGAGACCAATATCTGCACGGTAAACTCCATTCAAGCTGTAGTGCAGTTTTGCGAAGCTCTTCTATTGAGCGAGACCGGGCATTGCTCTGGAGACCATGCTTAAAAGTTTGACCATGCTTAAAAGTCTCCGATCCTACCCTTCCGATCCCTACCGTATCTGAAAAAGCGAATACCACATGGACGAGGGAGCCTTTACTCGGAGCAATGAGAGCCGACTGATGGAAATAAATGTTGAATCCCGCCTCTCCTCCAGTAGTGGGCATACTCTGTCTCAACAGTAAGACAAAAAAAGGTCCACTTTCGCTATATCTTAAGTAGCAGGGTCCTCCGCTCGAATATTTGATATGCTGAGGGCAGCGTGCCGTAATTTAGCCTCACCTTTGTCTGGAGTTCTGCTATTCGGCGTAACATAAACTTTAAGTAGCACCAAAATAATTCACTTTAAATGTAAATTTCCAACTTCGGTGGCACTGCTTCCATAGCAGCCACATGAACCCTTGTCAGCCACAGCACAAACCAGATAAACCCGGAATAAAAAAAGAAATTAAATTCTCCTCTCGTTTATTACCACACAATACTACCATCATCATCATCATGAATCCAATCAATATCCGCGAATAGCTTCGTCAACATAAAATATGCGTCTGTTTTTGTTAGATAAAAGGATATGCCACAGCACGCATACCAATGCATTTTTCCAACCATATATTGCGTAAAAAGGAGTAGAAATAAGATGAAGAATACACAAATCCAAAATTTTGACAAACTACATAACAACAACAACAACAACAACATACGAATATAAAAGCCAATCGCTTCTGGCGTTTGAAGGCTCAGTGACGCCAAAGTGAGTGAAATAAGCTGCAAGGAGCAAAGTGCACGGGTCTTGCAGTTTTTCTTATGCATTTGGAGCAGCTGCTCCTTTTATATTCGGTTTTGTTGTGCATACAATAATCATATGCAAGAAATGCGGAGTTTTAGAAATACCCAGCAGCGAAAGTGCTGAGTGTTCAGAAGACATACTGGTTTGAAAATAGGTAGAACAACGCCCAACGAAGCTCTTCAGGACATTCTAGGCATTTTCTCACTCGATCTGAAAGGATAACCGGCAGCAGCGGCAGCGGCTCTGCTTCCAAGGGAAACAAACGTCTGGCTGGGCGCAAGCACAACTGGACACTCCAGCATGCTGGGATCTTACAGTTTTCTCCCTCTGAGCACTGATCGGTGTGCGGCCGCAACAGTCGGAGATAGCTGCTGCTTGAAAACAAACATTCCCGCAGGGAGGAATGGAAGAGGACGGATCGTTGCCCCGCTAGTAATGGTGGCATTTCTGTTTACACTGACAGCTCGAAGTTCGACGGCAGAGTTGGAGGAGCGGTTTATTGAAGGGATCTGGAACTTGAGCTCTCCTTGGGACTACCTGATCATTGCATCGTCTTCCTGGCTGAAGCCACAGCCATCTTGGATGCCATCTCCCGGATAAGTTAAAGCGCTATCGGCGAGGATATCGTTATTTTTAGCGACAGCCAAACGGCCATCAAAGTTCTTGCCTCTTATTCGTTCAACTCTGAACTGACGCTCAGCTGTCGTCGATCTCTTTAAGAGATGGTCCAACAGAGCCAGTGAAAGATAGCAACAATCCTCAGGGTGCCGGATATCCAAACAAACCTGGCACAAAATGGGATCATAAAAGATCTAGAGACATTCACGCCCTAAGAAGGAGAGAAATTTCCATATTAATAGGTGTTCTAACTGGGCACTGCCTTGATGGTAGGCATGCAGAAAGGCTAGGTGTGCCCTGCCGACGATGTTGTAGGAGTTGCAAAGATGATGAGGAGGAATAGCACCTCCTTTGCAACTGTCCGGCCTTAAGCGTGGCGAGAAAGCGCTTTTTGGGAGTTTCCTTCCTGGTCTACGCCAGATCGCGAAGCTGGACATAAAGGACTTGATGGCCTCCATAAAGTCATCTAACTGGTTCGAGGAGGAGTATCAGTGTGGGTTTAGGAGTGTCAGTCCCGGGATTCTGCTATGTGAAGAATCCCAACAACTCAGGTATTTTCCATATGGCCCGTTGGCTTCCCTAGTACTGGTGGTATTACAACGGGCCTTTTCGGGCTGAACCAAAAGGCGCAATTCATCGGTACGTACCGGATTCATATCCGTTCAAGGACTGTCAACCTCAATACGACCCTGTCTGATCCGGCATGCAACTTTTTACAAGAGGATTTTTCGACTAGGCAGGGCGAAGTACTACTAACTCGGCTCGAGACACTTCAGCTGACCTCCACCAGCTAGAGCTGATAGCTATCTAAATTTATCTGGTCATTCATGCATAAGAGAAAAACTGAAGTTCTCTCGGCGTCTGCCTCTTCAAGAACTTCATGAATCATGCCTTTCTAAAATTTTGAGGTCAGTGCAGACAAATCCTAAATGAACTATCTAGCTTGGGTCTGCACTGCCTGGGTAGCTGCTCTTACACAGAGGTATGCCTATAAAATGAGCCGCAGACAGCGATATGGGCCACATGTCTTACCTTTACTAAATTCTAAAATACCTGGCCTAGTTCAGTATCAATAAGAGCTGGGTTCATCCTCGAAAAAGACCAGCTCTTTCTGGTTCTACTGCTACCGTTACTCTCCTTTATTGGAACACATGGGTAAGATAATTTGAAAGATAGACTGCAAAGAAGGCTATCTTCGTGAGATGCCTTCCAAGTGTAGTGGCTTCCTGGAGGAACATTTAGCAATCAAGGCCACCGTGGATGTGAATCTAGCCATTCCCACTCAGCATTTTATGAAATTCTTGGTCATATTCGACTCTTTTTCGAGTCTTCTACGTGATTAAAACAATCAAAAACGAGCGCACTTTCTGATCATAAAAGACTCTTTTGTCGGTAGAAAAATGTACCCTGCCCGCGACCCTTTTGATAAGCATTTTATGATCAGTTTTGACTCTTTTTCGACTCTTGCTACAATCATTTACGGGTCGTTTTCTAGTCATTTTTCAGTCGCTTTTTAATCATTTTATGATCAGTTTTGACTCTTTTTCGACTCTTGCTACAATCATTTACGGGTCGTTTTCTAGTCATTTTTTAGTCGCTTTTTAATCATTTTATGATCAGTTTTGGCTCTTCTTCGACTCTTGCTACAATCATTTACGGGTCGTTTTCTAGTCATTTTTCAGTCGCTTTTTAATCATTTTATGATCAGTTTTGGCTCTTCTTCGATTCTTGCTACAATCATTTAAGGGTCGTTTTGTAGCCATTTTCCAGTCGTTTTCTAGTCATTTTTCAGTCGCTTTTTCATCATTTTATGAGCAGTTTTGACTCTTTTTCGACTCTTGCTACAATCATTTACGGGTCGTTTTCTAGTCATTTTTCAGTCGCTTTTTAATCATTTTATGATCAGTTTTGGCTCTTCTTCGATTCTTGCTACAATCATTTAAGGGTCGTTTTGTAGCCATTTTTCAGTCGTTTTCTAGTCATTTTTCAGTCGCTTTTTCATCATTTTATGAGCAGTTTTGACTCTTTTTCGACTCTTGCTACAATCATTTACAGGTCGTTTTTCAATCTTTTTTTAGTCGTATTTCCAAACATTTTAAAATCGTTTTCTTATCGCATTTCAAATGTTAGTGAGAAAACCATCTCCAGCTACCATCTTTAAGAACAGCACCTACATATCTCTTCGGTCTCCATCGTGTGAGAAAATAAAATTGAATATGATTTTAAGTTAGTTAAAGCTTTTTGACACAACTGGGTATTTACTATCTGTCAATAATGCTTTAACTAGCTTAAAATCATACTTAATTTTGAAAGGACGGGCCAAAATAATGTACAAGAAAAGAAAAGCTAGGCAGGCCCCTTACAGATATTCCAGAAAAATATAAAAACAAATAATTTTATAATATAAAAATTAACATATTTTATTTTGAACACGCACTGATGTTCAATAAAAAAGGGATTTAACAGAGTTGATTGTTGTATTATAGTTAACTAATGGAAATAAGTTGTTCATTTAACAATGATTCAAAAAAAAAAAATCGGATCTGGTTTGTATGAGGTAAGGCGAAGGACGTTGCGTATACGTAACATTTAGTATGAAAATATCACATGCAAAGAGGATGCGCTACGTTAAATGATTGTGTGAAATTTGTAACAATAATACATAACATATTATAAAACTAAAAAAACAAAATTAATATTTGAAAAAAAATGAGATCTGGGGGGTTAATCTGTATTGCAATGCGAAAGCAAATGCTACTAGCAAGCTATCAAATCACACACATTTTTTTTTGGAATGCGAAAGAAATTTCTTTCGCATCGCAATACAGAGTAGTTTGTATGAGGTAAGGCGAAGAACGTTGCGTATACGTAACATTTAGTATGAAAATATTAACATATTAAGAGGCTACGCTAATGTACATATGTATATGTATTATATTATCAACTAATCTTAAAACTAAAAAAAATTAATACTTTAAGTGCGAGGGTTTTTCGCCATTTGCTCCTCTCCTGTTTGGTGTTTTCTCTTCCCTAGCCTGTCTCTTGCGTGTACAAAGTGCTTTTGTAGCACACCATTCATTTCCTGGTCGGTGGCTTTATACTTGATGTGGCAAATATCTAAAATTAAAGATATTAAGTATTAATTCAAAGCTAGATTCCGATTAGTTAAATTCTTAATTATTAAATAATTTAAAGAAAGATTTCTTTATCAATAATAGAAATGTGCACCTACTTTTGATAGTAGTTATAAGAAAGCTCTTCTCGGCATTTGGCTTTGAACTTGTACCCTTCCAGCTGTATGCCGATGCCAATTCTTCCGAAAATATTTTGCGTACAGCTGCCCTCAGAAACTTCGCTGATCCATCACCGCCTGTTTTTGCTATGAATTCTTTCTACATAATAAAATATAATCAATATGAAATATGTACATATCTACACATTTTATATGCAGGCATAACACTTACAAATTTTTTAAGCGTATCCTCATTCCTTTGTATTTCTTCATCTAATTTTACAAATTCTGTTATGGTGTTATATGGAAGGCTTTTAAAATCTTGGAAGTCCTCTACTGCAGTAATATCTTTGTGGTGGTCCCTATTTTCTTTCTTTACAACTATCACCTCCTCCGTCAGTTTGGTGATCGATCGCTTATGGTCATCTTTCAAAGACTTTAGCTCTTCTTTTACACTTAAAATTTCGGATTTAAGTGATCGATCATGGTGTTCTTTCAAGTTTTTTAAATCTTCCTTTATACTCATAATTTCGGATTTAAGTGATCTTAATTCGTCTAAAATAATATTTTGGATGTTGTTTGGTTGTGGAACGTACACATTTTGCACTGAAAAACCAATACAAGCATATTAAGAAAAATTAAATACAAAAATAAAAAAAAGTAAACAATAAGAACAAAAACAATACCAATTACAACAACTCAAAGACAACAACAACAAAACAGATAAGAGAAGCAGTAATAGAAGCAACCTTTTTCTTTTACTTACAAGTTGTCAAATTATTGGACGGGGTGTACTGAAACTCTCCAGACGAAAGAAAGTTATTCTGCGACATTGCTAAGTAGGGGTGTGAAAAAATAGCTTTTGTCAATCGAATCTTGTGAACATATAACTTTTCTATTGATTTGGTTTATAGAAAATTCCAATTCATTGTCTAAAGTGATGTCAGCCGTCCAATACATATTAAAATAACTTGAGTCGATTGGTTGCAAAAACAACGCCGCCAGATTTTTTACTTCCATTCCCATTAAAACCGGTATATTATGTTTTTTTTTTATATCTGTAATCTTTATAATTTTCTTCTGAACTAGGCAAAAGTTATCAGGCTCTCGCAAAGAAAAAAATGAATCATTTGTGCTTATACTCGAAATTTTTCCCTTTATAATTTTGCCAAAAGTTGTAGGTGGGTTATCTTCTTCATAATTTTTAACATAATGGCTGTCTTCCACGTGCCTCTTATATATTTGTGCCGCTACATCTCCTCCCTTCCTAACTTTTCTTTTAATTTTTTGAAGATGGTTTTCAAACTTAAATGCGCTTATTTCATCTAAAGATCCATAAAGTTTGGCATCTTCATGAATATGCATCAGCGCGTGGAAATTGTATGTCAAAAATTGCAAACCATATAATTCTGGAACTTCGTTCACAAATGATTTTAAGAGTTTTTCTGCACAATTGTTATTACTCTTGCAGTCATTTTTGTCTAACAGAATCCTCATTGCCAAAGATAACTTTAAAAAGTGAGCATATCTTTCCGAACTTAAAATTTTTTTTAAAATAAAAGGCCCCGTATAAATTAAGAACTGTCTTAGCTCTGTTGCTTTCCATCTATCAAGATCTTTCAAGGTTCTCGGTTTTCTTTGAAACACTTTGGGTATGTTTGATCTATTAAAAATCAACTCTCTTGAAACTGCTTCAATTTTCCAAGATAACAAAGAGAAATCTTCGCCTCTTTTTTTTATCCATGCCTTTAACAATGTTCGCATGACGCCTAAGCAAACCACGTGCATATAGTCTAAGGGACACTGTGATACAATATTTATATTTAAACTTTCCAATGGTGAGGCAGACTGTCTTATGTGATGTTCTGGCTGAATGCGGCTTCTAAATGAATCATTGGTTCTAATTGTGCATTCGCATTCTGGTGGAAAAACAAGACGATGATTAACAATTTGCCCTTTTTGCGTACACCGTCCACAGGAAAAATATCCACTATGCCCCTTAGTGCCTAATATAAAGGACTTTGCAGGTGCATCCATTACAAAGCAGCGCACAAAAATTTTGAAAATTTTATCACTAAAATTTAGCCCATCTTGCATAAGAATATGCAGTTCCGAAACAAATTCTTGCAAAAAGTCATTCGGGCATTTTGGCTTTGAAGTACCTTCATACACTCCAACAAGAAAAACGTAGCAAGTACCCACAACACTGGCTAGTATTGGCCAAACTTGTTTGGAACTGCTTTTAAAAAGCGGCAGACCATCAATACCGAAATCTAAAGTTATATTTGTCGATGTCACAGCACTTCCAACCAAAAAATCCGCAATCCCATTTTTTAAACCATAATGAACATATGTTCCTTCTCCAACTTTTCTCTTTACAACAGAATGAGGAGTTTTTAAAATTGTCCTACCATCTTTTGGCACTTTAATGTTGCATTTTCGCAGCAATACTAATAGTGCATTAAGTGCTACAAAACTTATACTGAACTGGATAGCCCACTTAGCCAGTTCCTCGCACAAATTAAACTCATTTTCCTCACTTTCGTCAGTTTCGTCACTTTCGTCACTTGGTGAACTATCACTATTTTCACTGGAAATAACTACATTTAAATTGTCTTCGGGGTATGGAATTTCCATACCCTCTTGCACACTAACATTAATGTCAACAATTTCATCCACATTCTCTTTTTTTTGTGCGGATATGAGCTTTTGGGCTTCTCTTTTAGCCACCCTTCTTATTTTTTTTGCTGACATTACCTTTTTGTCACTGTTTTTCACTAAATTAAAATTTAATTAGTTGCACAATGCGCGCGTAAACTTCGACCGTTAACGTTTTTGTTTAAAATTTATTTTTCAATATTTGAAAAATTATGAAAAATATTGTCATTAGAATCTGAGGAAATTTGTTAAAGAAAGTGCGATCACTTTTTAGTCCCCAGGATGATCAATTTATGTTTGCATTACATTTTGTTGTTATATATATATATTTAAAAATATTTTCAATAACTCATTTTTCAAGCATATGGAAAGTGCGTTTTCGAGTCTTTTTTTAATCGTGCAGGTGATCAATCAGTTTTTAATCACCAAAAGTGATCAAAAAAGACTCAGTACGGTGATTTATTAAAAAGTAATCTTCCAAATGCTATTCGGGTTGTTACTACGGTTAGAGAATTAAATATTACTCGGACTAAGGCTCTGAGCTCAACCGTGAGGCATTCAAGGTCTTCGGTAATCCGACCTTCTTTTAAATACTTACTTACTTAAAATAGCCTTTAACCGCCTAGGTGATTTTGGCCGTCCAAGGTTGGATCTCATTGGGATTTTGTTTTATGTGGTGGGTCCCAAACCGTACGGACAACCCGTTTCTCGGGGAGTTCGATTTAAGTTACACATTTATATAGCGAACCGCTCAGACGCCCGTTTGCAGCCGCACCTCATGATGACAGACGCTGCTGTTAAAATCCCCGATTATGTCGGAATGGCCTTGTCATGTTGTCGCCTTCTCCCATCAGTTCACCACCGAACAGGTGTTCAGTGGCTATCCAGAGGATACGACGTGGACATAGTGAGCGATCAGAGCGGTCCGTTGGCCGTCTGTAGTATGGTTTTGATCGAGTGCGGCTCGAGTCAGATGAGTAAGCGCTTCTTGTGCTTGGGATTTCCTGTAGGGTAGCGCGATACTTAAGACCCAGAGTAGGTGCTGGAAAACTGTTGAGCTCACTTGGGTACCTTTTCCCCAGGGGTCGGTGCTTTGACCAACCGCTTCTCAAACAAAGTAGATACATGCTGTGTGCCTTAATATATTGGTAAATCTTTTCATCCTACAGCTTTGAGAAGTGATAGAGATCGATCTAGTATAGGTCGGTTAAATGATTGCAGGGTTTCTGTTATGATCTGGTAGAAGTGCTTCGAGGTGTAAAGTGGCTTCATGTAGCCACACACACACACCGGTACGCGTAGGCGCACCAATAAATGTTCACACACAAAACGTTTTATTTCAAGAAAAAAAGTACTTTTAGTTTTTCTTTTTTCTTTGTTTATTTAAAATAAATACTGTCACTTATACAATTTTTAGTTCCTGGTTTTTAAATTAATTGTTTATTAATTCTTTTAGTTTTACATTTCTTTGAAAGTACTTAAGTTTATGTTAGATAGAATATTTATTTTTTTTATAATTTCTGCCACTTGTACTTGTGCACCTGTTGAAGTCCCAATCCAAAAAGAACGAATGCTCGTGGCCTTCAACGAAAGTACCCAAGCCGCCATCTACAATGCTGTATGCAATTGGTACCTCTGATTCAGCAGATTTAGTAGTGCCAATTGCATACAGTGTTGTATTTGGTTTTACCAAATTATTTTGGTAAAGGCTCGTTTACACCACCCTTCCTTGGTAAAGAAGAATTTGGCAAGTTGATCAGATTTGCCAGATTCTTCTTGGCCAATGGTAAAATTGGTCTGAGTGAAATTATGTATGTGTATTGAAATTATGTATTTATTAGGGTGTTCCTTTCCCTTCTATTATTATTTCACTCAGATCAATTTGGTTTTTAAATTAATTTTTTCTTACTAGTTGTAAAATTGGTCTGAGGGAAATTATGTATGTGTATTGAAATTATGTATTTATTAGGGTGTTCCTTCCCTTCTATTATTATTTCACTCAGATCAATTTGGTTTTTAAAATTAATTTAAAGGAATTTTTTTTTTTGTTAATTTATGAAATTTTATATAAACAGTGAAAAGTGTATATGTTATTTAATTAGCTATGGTTTTAAGTACTAACTAAGGTATCTATTAATATTAAAAATTTCATTTCCATTTTTTTTCTTTTCAATATATGTATTTCGTTAGACGGAAAAATATCTTAAGTTGAGTTATTTATGTTTTGAACATGCAGGTCATTTACATGCGAATTTGTTTTGTTACAAATTAGTAAGTTGTATATACTTTGAATTTCATACCTTAATAATCCTATTTTTGTGTATGGTTTTTTCCTTATTAGCTACTTCATCGTATATGGTTACATTTGTACCATCGATTTTTGTTACGGCGTAAGGCCCTTGATAAATATTTTCAAGTTTGTTTTTTGGTTCCTTCTTTATTAGGACTTTATCATTTAAATTGAGATCTAAAGGTCTTGCCGTTTTATCGTAAAATTGTTTATTTTGTAATTTATGCTTGTTGACTAGAGTTTTCGCTAACTGATGGGATTTTTGCATTCTATACTTTAATTCCTTTGCATAATTTTCAATGTTGTATATTGGATCAATAGTTTCCTTGATTAACTCGTTTGGCAAAGTTGCCTTTTTTCCAAATACTAACTCAAATGGAGTAAATACATTATCAAAAACTGTGTTTGAAGTGGAATTATGCAAAAAACTAAAGTATTTAAGGTAAACATCCCAATCCGAGCATGTTTCATTTAAGTATGATCTTAAATACTCGTTGAAAACTCTGTGGTTACGCTCAATTGTACCAACGGTTTCATGATGATACGCGGTCGAGAAATCGTGTTTAATTTTTAAAAGTTTTGTTAGTTCTGAAAATAGTTCATTTTTGAATTCGGTTCCTAAATCCGATTTTATTGCCTTCATCGCACCATAAGTCAAAATAAAACTTTCAAAAATCGCTGAAGCTACTGTTTTTGCTGACTTGTCTGGTATTGCAACCGTTACCAGGTATTTGGTCATATCACAAATCATGGTAATCGCGAACTTGTTACCGAATGTGGATTCTGGTAATGGGCCTATAGTGTCGATAACGACAATATCGAACGGTTTATTCGGAGTAGGGGTTAGAACTAGTTCTTCTTTGGTTCCTGTTTTGACTTTATTTAATAGGCATTTTTCGCATTTTTTGACATAATTCGCTATGTCTTTTGTCATATTTTTCCAATAAAATTTGTTTCGTAATTTGGCATAAAGTTTTTTTGTTCCACAGTGACCTCCAGAAATGGGATCGCTGTGATATATTGTTAATAATTTTAATTTTTCTTCCTGATTAGTAATTGTTATTATTGGATCAAGTAAAATGATTGATAAATTTTTTAAAATTTTATTTCCTCTTTCTTTAAAATGTGTAATTGTAATATATTTGAAAATTAAATCGTTTTTTGGCCATTCTATTTCCCCAATCTCAAATTTTCCGGCTTCTTTTTCCAGCCTCGAAAGTAAAGTATCGAAATTCTTTATTTCGTTAGAAAATTCAAAATTAAGTAAAATTGTTCTTTTATGCTTTATATGCGCGCATATTCTTAAAAATTTATTATTATTTTTATCATGAAAAATTTCAGATTTGATACGAGGAATTTTTTGTGAAAAGTTGTGTGTAAATTTATCATAAACGTTTAAAGTTTGTATGTTTTCACATGAGTTAATATTTTCGTTAGAACCGCATTTATTTTCTTTCCTAGTCATAGATCTCGTCTGAACTGCGAATATGTTTTTGTTTAATTCTTTTACTTCGCTAATTGTGATACGAGACAATGCATCTGCACCTACGTTTGACTTTCCCTTTATGTATTCAATTGTAAAATCGTACTCTGTTAATTCAAGTCTAATTCTGGAAAGTTTCGAGGACGGGTCTTTCATTTTGAATAAGTAAACTAAAGGCCTGTGATCTGATTTTACAATGAAATGATTTCCATATACGTATGGTCTAAATTGCTTAATGGCAAAATAAATCGCTAACAATTCTAACTCAATGATCGCCTTTTTTTGTTCTGCCTGGTTAAAGGATTTTGACGCATAACATATTGGTAAATCGTTGCCTTGATGTTCTTGGCTGAGTATTGCTCCGCACCCTGTTTTTGAAGCATCTACTGTAATGATAAACTGTTTGGAAAAATCCGGATATTGTAACAACTTTGGTGACATTAGAGATGCTCTTAATTTATCAAAGGCTTCATCACATGTCTTGTCCCAATGAAATTCGACTTTTTTTCTACTCAATTTATTTAGTGGTGCTGCCAGGGATGCAAAATTCGGAATAAACCGTCTGTAGTAGTTCGCAAAAGCGACAAAACGTCTTACAGCGTCTTTATCTGTTGGCTTAGTATATTTCTTAATTGCATCTATTTTTGAATCGTCTGGCAACAGTCCCTTAGCTGAACATTTATGACCAAGGAATGTCACTTCCGGTCTGAGAAAATTACATTTATTTGGATTGAGTTTCAAATTGAAAGATCTACAAGTATCGAAAACTTTGGTCAAATTTTTTATGTGATGTGATTCGCTACAGCCAATGACGATAATGTCATCTACGTACAAAAAAGCTACGTTAGGTGGTATTCCCGAAAATGCAATGGTCATCATTCTTGAAAATGAGTTTGGTGCAATACTTAAACCAAATGGCAATACTTTCCATCTATAGGCTCCGCGATCAGTAGAGAATGAGGTTATATCACGTGAATCAACATGTAATGGAATCTGGTGAAATCCAGAAAAAAGGTCTAACGTTGAGAAAAATTTAGCTCTGCCAAGATTGTCTAAAATATCGTCGATTCGTGCTAATGGAAATTTGTCTGCTATTAACTTTTTGTTAACCGCACGAAAATCAACGCACATTCTGTAAGCTTTTTCACCATTTACTTTCTTTTTGGGTACTATAATGAGAGGGCTATTATAATTGGAATAACTCACTTCAATCAAATCATTTTCTAGCAATTTTGTGACTTGTTTGTTTATTTCCTCCCGTTGAGAATATGGTAGGCGATAGTTTTTAATATACACTGGTTCGTTGTCTGTTACTCGTAACGTTTGCTCATAGAAATTGTTTAATGACATTTTGTCGTTATTAAGTGCGAATATGTCGGCATATTGTATGCAAAGTTCTAAAAGTTCAGATGGAGCACTTTTAGGGATTTGAGTCTTTAAAATTGACGTTAACTCATTAACACGTTTACTATCTGATTTTGTTTTATCGATTACATAGACGTGATAGTCTGATAAGTTTTTCGTTTGTATTGAATTTTTATTGACGAATTTAATGTCATTTGTCGTATTGATTAATTTTATGACTGGGTTTTCTGAATTCGTAATGCATCTTGCTGTAAATACGCCTTTTTCGATTTCTTGAGATTCAACGAAAAGTGGAGTTGTTGAGTGACCTAAGTCAAAAATTCGGAAAACTTCGCATCTTGGTGGTATAATGCATACGTCGCATTCTGTTCCGTGTAGGATTGGCAGATTGACTTTTTCATTGTTTGCCCAGAAGGAGATGCTATTATTTGAATAATTTATAACACATTTGTTATATTTAAGGAAATCTTTACCCAGTATACCATCTGATGGTATATTGAAATCGTCATTTACCACATGTAAGCTATGTTCAACTAGGATATTGGAAAAATGTAAGTCTGTGTTAATCTTACCTAGAGTAGAGACTGAATTTGGAGTTACGCCAGTGATATTAACTATATCGTCACTAATAATCGGAATGTTCTTATTTAGACTTGAAATTTTAATAACAGAAATGTCCGCCTGGGTATCTAGTAAAAATGTGCATAGTTTATTGGAACCGGTTATATTGATTTTTACAAAATCTGAGTAATTTAAATTGAGACAAAAAACGCTCTTGGTATTTATTCGCTTGACTCTTCGTCCCTCAGTGTTCGCGCCTGAGGGGCTTCGGAGTTTAAAGCCCGAATATTTGCACTACCACGCGTATTGGAGCTATTGTTGCTATTGCTCGATCGGTTTTCTGTCCTATTCTGGTTGTTGTTGTTGTTTCGCGTATTAACATTCCCTCTATTATAGTTATTTTGCCGAAAATTATTACCCCGTCTACTCTGGTTGTTGTTATTACCGTAATTACTGCTATTATTGTTGTACCTATTGAAATTGTTGTTGCTGTTGTATCGATTGAAGCTGCTATTGTTATATCTACTATTATTATTGAATTGATTATTGCCTCTGTTGTTATTGAAATTATGTGAATTGTTAAACCTTGATCTAAACGCTAATACCTGCCTCTCGGTAGCCTGAGTATTTTGTTCGACTATCATCTTTGCCACTACATCCTTTGCATCAGTAAAATTGGTAGATGCCAAGATTGCTTTTACTAAATCTGAGCGCGTATTAAGCCTACAAACATTCACTGACTGCTCTACTGCCATTTCGTGCGCTTTGGATTGTGACATACCTTCGATGATTAAAGATCGCTCTAATGCATCAGACAACTCTTCTACCCGCTTAGCAAATTCTGTCAAATTATTATTGGAAACTTTTAACGATGCTATCTTTCCTGCTACGACTTTAGAATTATCCGGCTTTATCCTACTCCTTAGCGCGTCTTTAATCTCTTGAACCGTTGTTATGTTGGTCGGAATGGCTTCTCTAGCTTTGCCTTCTAATTTTGATTTAACGAATGCAATGAGGGTTGGGGTTAGGATCGCCTCTGTTAAACTTTCTACTAAGTCTATTTTATCTAAAAAGGACTCTAGTGCTAATGGATCACCATTGTAGTTTTCTCTAATTATAGGTGCGCACATCGAGATGAAATTTTTCTTTTGATCTGTAGAAGCCATTGTTGTTTGTGCTGAATTGCTATTAATTTGGTCGGAATTAGAAAAAGATACTTGATTTGAAAAATTGACTGAGTTATTTTGGGTACTATCGAATGAAATAGATGAGTTACTGAAGCCTAAGAAATCTTGCTGCAATGAAATATTCTCGGTAATCGGCAAAGAACTACTTTGATCACGTTTAGGATTTTTTAGTGAGTCTGGCTGTGATGAGTCAGATGAATCTTCTTCTTCTGATTCGTCGTACGATTCTTCATCTATCTGCTCGCTATCAGATGTAAAAACATTATCTTTCACTAACTCTCCGAAATCAGTTGGGACCTTAACTGTGCAGTTAAGTTTTGCAAAGCATTTGACTAATTGATCTCTACAATGTGATAAGCTTCGCTTTACAGCAACTGGCTTAACTCGGTTATCAAAGTGGGCCTTTACCTCTATTAAAATGTTATTGTATGCTTCGATTAATGAATTTTTGTATTCATCCAATTTTTCCTGCTTTGTCGACAAAGAACGACCCGTATTCAAAATTCTTTTCTTGATTTTCAAGAAATCTTTTCTCAAATTTTTGAATTTTGTGTCAAAATCTGACATTAGCAGAGAAAATTGAATAAATTTTGGTTAAAAAAAAATTGAAAAAGTTACTTAGTGCGAATCTATGGAGTCGAATGGCATGGGTTTGAAAAGTTGTATTAAAAACTGATTAATTTGAATTGTCAAAAATTGTTGGCGATATTTAATTTGGTTAGGATTTTAGCAGATTTGGAAGGTTTGCAGAATGAAAATGCTATGAGACGTTTAAAAATGATTAATTTGAATTGGCAAAATTTGTTGGCATTATTTAATTTTGTTCGGAATTAATAGATTTGAAAGTTTGCAGAATTGAAGATGTTACAAGACGTATTTAAAAAAAATGATTAATTTGAATTGTCAAAAATTGTTAGCATTATTTAATGTTGTTTGGATTTTAGCAGATTTTTGAAAGTTTGCAGAATTGAAAATGTTATGATGCGTACTAAATAAATGATTAATTTGAATCAGCAATAATTGTTGGAATAATAATTAATTTTGTTCGGATTTTAGGAAATGTTTAAAAGTTTGCAGAATTTAAAATGTTATGATGTGTATTAAAGAAATGATTAATTTGAACTGGCAAAATTTGTTTGGATAATTTAATTGTATTCGGATTTTTGGAGATAATTAAATGTTTTGAAGAATTGAAAATGTAATGATATGTAACGGAATGTCTTTATGTATATTTAACGTGTCAGCCGCACTGTACACTCAAAATGTATATTGTATTTAACGTGTCAGCCGCACTGTACACTCAAAATGTATAATGTATTTAACGTGTCAGCCGCACTGTACACTCAAAATGTATAATGTATTTAACGTGTCAGCCGCACTGTACACTCAAAATTTGTATTGTATTCAATGTGTCAGCCGCACTGTACACTCAAAATTTAAAAAAATGTTACTGTGCCGGTCGCACCGGACACTCAAAAAAAAATTTTTATTTTTTATTATAATTTTTTTTTTTTTTTTTTTTTGTTTTTTTTTTTTTTTTTTTTTTTTTTTTTTTTTTTAGTTTTTTTTTTTTTTTTTTTTTTTTTGGATATTACATGTGTGTAAAGAAAAAAAAAATTTTACATATGTGTAAAGAAAAAATAGTATTACATGTGTGTAAAGAAAAAAATTTTAAATGTGTGTAAAGAAAATGTTATTACTTATTACATGTGTATAAAGAAAAAAAAATTTTACATGTGTGTACGTAAAAAAAGTTATTACATGTGTGTAAAGAAAAAATTTTACATGTGTGTACAGAAAAAAGTTATTACATGTGTGTGAAGAAAAAAAAATTTTACATGTGTGTACAGAAAAAAGTTTAACATGTGTGTAAAGAAGAAAAATTTTGTAATTTTGTGTTCTGTCCTAACACTACACTCATACCTACATATATATACTGCATCTGCTGCTTCATCTTTTGTTGTCGGGTGTTTGCTGCTGTTACTGCTGCCGTTGGTTGCATTGCCGCTGTAAAAATTTTCTGCTTCTCTGCTGTTGGTTTCGCTGCCACTGTTAGCTCAACGCTGCCGCCGGCTTGGCGTGACATGGACCGTTAGCTAGCCACCACTACCGCAAGGGCTTAGCATATATATATGTATATACGCATGTACAGTTTTGCTGTACTTTGGCACATCAGAAAATTTTTTTTTTTTTTTTGTAGTTTTCGAATTTTAAATTTTTTTTGTAGTTTTCAAATTTTTAAATTTTTTTTTTTGTAGATTTTCAAATTTTTAAATTTTTTGTAGTTTTCAAATTTTTAAATTTTTTTTTGTAGTTTTCAAATTTTTAAATTTTTTTGTAGATTTTTTTGGATTTTTTTTTTTTTGAATTTTTAAGTAAAGAATGAATTCATATTTTTTTTTTTTTTTTTTTTTTTTTTTTTTTTTTAATTTAATTTTGGTTTTTAAACATCTAATATTTTTTTATGTTCGTGTCTTTTGCACATTTTCATGCGCGTGGCCGCCATTTGCGCGACTCGCGACACGGTCGCCATGTAAAGTGGCTTCATGTAGCCACACACACACACCGGTACGCGTAGGCGCACCAATAAATGTTCACACACAAAACGTTTTATTTCAAGAAAAAAAGTACTTTTAGTTTTTCTTTTTTCTTTGTTTATTTAAAATAAATACTGTCACTTATACAATTTTTAGTTCCTGGTTTTTAAATTAATTGTTTATTAATTCTTTTAGTTTTACATTTCTTTGAAAGTACTTAAGTTTATGTTAGATAGAATATTTATTTTTTTTATAATTTCTGCCACTTGTACTTGTGCACCTGTTGAAGTCCCAATCCAAAAAGAACGAATGCTCGTGGCCTTCAACGAAAGTACCCAAGCCGCCATCTACAATGCTGTATGCAATTGGTACCTCTGATTCAGCAGATTTAGTAGTGCCAATTGCATACAGTGTTGTATTTGGTTTTACCAAATTATTTTGGTAAAGGCTCGTTTACAGAGGTATAGCTACGTCCATCATCCGGTCAGCTTGCATTTCTCTTGGCTTACTAATTGGGCTAACACCGGAGCACAGTTTGGTAGGGATATGGAACTATCGACAAAATTTTTGTGTCCCAGCTGTAAACCTAACTGTGCATATCTGCCTTGCGCGGAATCCAGCCACCCTATACCAACCCAGCTAGTACGAATTTATGTCCACCCGTCGTATTGGAACTTTTAATGACGCTACATGCAAATTCATTCAAAACTCATTTATTATCCCATTTTATCCATTTGCGAGAAAATATCTCGTATAAATGCACCTATTTATGAGTAATTTTCGTTCATTGCCATATGCGAGTTTCCCAAACAAAAAAAAAAAAAAATTTTATTATCCACTTTCATTGCTATTAACATTGGTTTTATTGCTCGCGTTGTTGTTGTTATGCCATTTGTGATACCGTTGCTTCGCTATATATTTTTTAGTATTCTTTCATATTTGTAAATTACGTGCAACGCATTTGTGTCCAGCTACCCCTCCTCTCTGTCTCTTTCTCACCTACTCCATGCGTTGCTACAGTTTATTGCAAAATTTTCTGACCACAATTATGCTCGTACAATGTTGGGTAAAGCGAGTCATGGCGCTTCATGTGTGTGTGTGTGTGGTGTGTGTTGCTATCCTTTTTCGATGTAATTTTCGGGCAACAGCATGGCAACCCCGATTAAGGACTTTTGTTTATATTTTAATAAGCGGAAAATTGTTAAATTTTATTTGTAGAGCTGGGGATATCGTTCATAATTTTATTTTAACACCAAAAAACACGTGTAACTAATGTATCCTTAGAATGAGTTTTAATTAATTTTAGCTCAGTAGCGTACAAACGGGCGAGTGCAGCAAAAGGGATAAGCGATTGGGATGCTATTTTTGACTACTCTTCCATTTCTAAAACTGAAATTTGCTTTTCTTTATTTTATTTTGTTTTATTTAACTTAATTTTGTTACATTCTGTTTACTTTTATGTATCTTATTTTTTGTTTATTTTTTTTTCACTTTGCTTTATTTATTTTTTTACATTTTACACACAGACAAATTATTTTATTTCATCTTATTTTATTTTATTTTATTTGATTTTATTTTATTTCATTTTTTTTTTTTTTTTTTAATTTTTTTTATTTTTTTTATTTTATCATATTTTATATTGTTTATTTTATTTTATTTTTTACTTTGTTAAATTATTTTTTTATTATATTTTATTTGATTTGATTTGTTTTTATTTTGTTTTATTATTTTATCTCATATTTATTTTTTATTGTTTTTGTTTTATTTTTTTTTTGTTTTATTTTTTTTTTTTTTTTGTATTTATTTCATTTAATTTTGTTTTATTTATCTTTATTTCATACTTTATTTATTTTTAATTTTTTGTTTATTTTTTTATTTTTTTTTTATTTTTTTTTTACTTAAATTAATTTTTATTTTACTTAAAATTTTTTTATTTTTTTTAAGTTCATTTTACTTTATTTTATTCTATTTTTTAACTCATGTTTTTATATTTTTTTATTTATATATTTTATATTTTATTTTTTTAACCATTTCTTTTATATGTTTCTTGTATTTAATCTTTTTGGTTTTATTTTGTTTTGTTTTATTTTATTTTTTTTATATTTATTATTTTGTTATTTTTTATTGATTTTATTTTTTTAAATCTTTTTCTTTTATATTTTTCTTGTATTTAATCTTTTTCTTTTAATTTACATAATTTTATTTTATTCTATTTTTTTTACATTTTTTTATTTATTTATTTTTTATTTTATTTTTTTAACATTTTCTTTTATATTTTTCTCGTATTTCATTTTTTTTATTTGGTTTTGCTTTGTTTTATTTAATTTTTTTATATTTTTTATTTTTTTTGGTTTATTTAATTTTTATTTTTATTTAATTTTTTTATTTTTTCTATTTTTTTTTTTTTTTTAATCATTTTCTTTTATATTTTTCTTGTATTTAATCTTTTTGTTTTATTTTGCTTTTTTTCTTTTGTTTTATATAATTTTTATTTTTACTTAATCAAATTTTTTATTTTTTCTATTTTTTATTTTTTTTTTTAATTATTTTCTTTTATATTTGTTTTATTCAACTTTTATTTTTATTTAAATTTATTTTATTATATTTTTTTTATTTATTTTTTTTAATCTTTGTCTTTTATATTTTTCTTGTAATTAATCTTCTTTTTTTCTTTTGTTTTATTTAATTTTTATTTTTATTTAATTAATTTTTTTTATTTTTTTTTTTCTAGTTTTTTTTTCAAATCCTTTATAATTTATTTTGTTTTTAATCTTGTTGCTTTATTTTTTTCATTTTTTTATTTTTTTTTTAATCATTTTCTTTTATATTTTTCTTGAATTTAATCTTTATAATTTATTTTGTTTCCTTTTCTTTTATTTAACTTATATTTGTATTTAAATTTATTTTATTATATTTTTTTTATTTACTTTTTTATTTTATTTTTTTTTTTAAATCATTTTCTTCTTTTATTTATTTTTATTTTTAATTAATTTAATTCTTTTATTTTTCTCTATTTTTTCGACGGTCAAAATCGCTTAGGTTGTGTAATGGCTATTTGAAGTAAGAAAGTTATTTTATTTTATTTTATTTCACTTTTTGATTTTATTTTTAAAACTGTTATTTGATTTTTTTGTATTATTTTTTTATTATTTTTTTCCATTTTATTTTATTTTTTTTATTATGTTTTTTATTTATATTTAATTTTTTTCATTTACTTTTTTATTTTACTTTTTAATTTTATTTTATTTGTTTTTTATTTTTTATCTTTTTCTAATTCTATTTTATTTTATTTTCATTTAGTTTATTTCATTTTATTTGTTATATTTTTTCTAATTAATTTTTTATTATATAATTTAAATTTTTTTTATTATTTTTTTTTAACTTTATTTTATTTATTTTTTTATTTTATATATATTTTTTTGTTACTCTTTTAATTTTTTTATTTATTTTTTAATTAAATTTTTTTTTTAATTTTTTTTTATTTCATTCCATTTTTTTACTTTCTTGTGTTTTATTCAATTTTATAAAATTTTATTTTATTCTTTTTTGGTTTCTTTTACTATTATTATTGTTATTATTTATATTTATTTAATATTTTATTAAATTTTTTATTTTTTACTATTTTTATTTTTTTATTTAACAATTCTCGTATTAAAACACCCTTTAAAGTTGACAGCGTAAAGAAGTACTTCAAAAAAAAATCTCAAATTTCAAAGGCACTGCGAAGTTGGTAAGTTAGCACTTAAGCTGAAGAACCATTAAATGCTTTCGTAATTTGTTGCTGCTTTCGCTAATTCCCTTTTTTGTCCACTCTAATCCAGCTGATGTCCTCAAATAGTTTGTGCAGCTTATATAGTTTAAAGTGGCACAAGAAATTCGATCGCATAAGCATCACCAAAATACTGCACCGACTGCGCAGTCTTTGAGCCCTGCCCCCGTCCAGCCGTCGCTTTGTCACTCTTGCACTATTATCTACCGCAACTTATTCTCTTTTTTTCTCTCCGTCTCTTGCTATCTCCCACTCACTATCTGTATCATTTACAAAAAATCCTATTAGAAAAACTTTATGCCGCCATCTAGGGCAGTGCTGCGCATCGTCGGGCATAATTAACTATCTACCTACACCCCACCCACGCTGAACTTGCAACCCTGATAGGATACCACAATATAAAGTTTTAATTTTAATTTCTACATTTTAGTCGACAGTTGTCTCTTTTTTTAATTTTCCTTTTTTTCAATCGTATTAAAAATACTTTCTCTATTTTTTCTTTGTCTCACAACTTGGAAGTTTTGTAACTTAAATAGCTTGTCATCGGTTTTAATAACTCAGCGCGCGCAAATTTCTCTTCGCATTTTGAATAAACATTTTCTTAGCTTATAGTTTTTTTTTTTCTATGAAAGTTGTTGGGTTAAGTTGAAGAGGCGTCGTTACCCGAATAGCATTTGGAAGATTACTTTTTAATAAATCACCGTACTGAGTCTTTTTTGATCACTTTTGGTGATTAAAAACTGATTGATCACCTGCACGATTAAAAAAAGACTCGAAAACGACTCATCCATATGCTTGAAAAATGAGTTATTGAAAATATTTTTAAATATATATATATAACAACAAAATGTAATGCAAACATAAATTGATCATCCTGGGGACTAAAAAGTGATCGCACTTTCTTTAACAAATTTCCTCAGATTCTAATGACAATATTTTTCATAATTTTTCAAATATTGAAAAATAAATTTTAAACAAAAACGTTAACGGTCGAAGTTTACGCGCGCATTGTGCAACTAATTAAATTTTAATTTAGTGAAAAACAGTGACAAAAAGGTAATGTCAGCAAAAAAAATAAGAAGGGTGGCTAAAAGAGAAGCCCAAAAGCTCATATCCGCACAAAAAAAAGAGAATGTGGATGAAATTGTTGACATTAATGTTAGTGTGCAAGAGGGTATGGAAATTCCATACCCCGAAGACAATTTAAATGTAGTTATTTCCAGTGAAAATAGTGATAGTTCACCAAGTGACGAAAGTGACGAAACTGACGAAAGTGAGGAAAATGAGTTTAATTTGTGCGAGGAACTGGCTAAGTGGGCTATCCAGTTCAGTATAAGTTTTGTAGCACTTAATGCACTATTAGTATTGCTGCGAAAATGCAACATTAAAGTGCCAAAAGATGGTAGGACAATTTTAAAAACTCCTCATTCTGTTGTAAAGAGAAAAGTTGGAGAAGGAACATATGTTCATTATGGTTTAAAAAATGGGATTGCGGATTTTTTGGTTGGAAGTGCTGTGACATCGACAAATATAACTTTAGATTTCGGTATTGATGGTCTGCCGCTTTTTAAAAGCAGTTCCAAACAAGTTTGGCCAATACTAGCCAGTGTTGTGGGTACTTGCTACGTTTTTCTTGTTGGAGTGTATGAAGGTACTTCAAAGCCAAAATGCCCGAATGACTTTTTGCAAGAATTTGTTTCGGAACTGCATATTCTTATGCAAGATGGGCTAAATTTTAGTGATAAAATTTTCAAAATTTTTGTGCGCTGCTTTGTAATGGATGCACCTGCAAAGTCCTTTATATTAGGCACTAAGGGGCATAGTGGATATTTTTCCTGTGGACGGTGTACGCAAAAAGGGCAAATTGTTAATCATCGTCTTGTTTTTCCACCAGAATGCGAATGCACAATTAGAACCAATGATTCATTTAGAAGCCGCATTCAGCCAGAACATCACATAAGACAGTCTGCCTCACCATTGGAAAGTTTAAATATAAATATTGTATCACAGTGTCCCTTAGACTATATGCACGTGGTTTGCTTAGGCGTCATGCGAACATTGTTAAAGGCATGGATAAAAAAAAGAGGCGAAGATTTCTCTTTGTTATCTTGGAAAATTGAAGCAGTTTCAAGAGAGTTGATTTTTAATAGATCAAACATACCCAAAGTGTTTCAAAGAAAACCGAGAACCTTGAAAGATCTTGATAGATGGAAAGCAACAGAGCTAAGACAGTTCTTAATTTATACGGGGCCTTTTATTTTAAAAAAAATTTTAAGTTCGGAAAGATATGCTCACTTTTTAAAGTTATCTTTGGCAATGAGGATTCTGTTAGACAAAAATGACTGCAAGAGTAATAACAATTGTGCAGAAAAACTCTTAAAATCATTTGTGAACGAAGTTCCAGAATTATATGGTTTGCAATTTTTGACATACAATTTCCACGCGCTGATGCATATTCATGAAGATGCCAAACTTTATGGATCTTTAGATGAAATAAGCGCATTTAAGTTTGAAAACCATCTTCAAAAAATTAAAAGAAAAGTTAGGAAGGGAGGAGATGTAGCGGCACAAATATATAAGAGGCACGTGGAAGACAGCCATTATGTTAAAAATTATGAAGAAGATAACCCACCTACAACTTTTGGCAAAATTATAAAGGGAAAAATTTCGAGTATAAGCACAAATGATTCATTTTTTTCTTTGCGAGAGCCTGATAACTTTTGCCTAGTTCAGAAGAAAATTATAAAGATTACAGATATAAAAAAAAAACATAATATACCGGTTTTAATGGGAATGGAAGTAAAAAATCTGGCGGCGTTGTTTTTGCAACCAATCGACTCAAGTTATTTTAATATGTATTGGACGGCTGACATCACTTTAGACAATGAATTGGAATTTTCTATAAACCAAATCAATAGAAAAGTTATATGTTCACAAGATTCGATTGACAAAAGCTATTTTTTCACACCCCTACTTAGCAATGTCGCAGAATAACTTTCTTTCGTCTGGAGAGTTTCAGTACACCCCGTCCAATAATTTGACAACTTGTAAGTAAAAGAAAAAGGTTGCTTCTATTACTGCTTCTCTTATCTGTTTTGTTGTTGTTGTCTTTGAGTTGTTGTAATTGGTATTGTTTTTGTTCTTATTGTTTACTTTTTTTTATTTTTGTATTTAATTTTTCTTAATATGCTTGTATTGGTTTTTCAGTGCAAAATGTGTACGTTCCACAACCAAACAACATCCAAAATATTATTTTAGACGAATTAAGATCACTTAAATCCGAAATTATGAGTATAAAGGAAGATTTAAAAAACTTGAAAGAACACCATGATCGATCACTTAAATCCGAAATTTTAAGTGTAAAAGAAGAGCTAAAGTCTTTGAAAGATGACCATAAGCGATCGATCACCAAACTGACGGAGGAGGTGATAGTTGTAAAGAAAGAAAATAGGGACCACCACAAAGATATTACTGCAGTAGAGGACTTCCAAGATTTTAAAAGCCTTCCATATAACACCATAACAGAATTTGTAAAATTAGATGAAGAAATACAAAGGAATGAGGATACGCTTAAAAAATTTGTAAGTGTTATGCCTGCATATAAAATGTGTAGATATGTACATATTTCATATTGATTATATTTTATTATGTAGAAAGAATTCATAGCAAAAACAGGCGGTGATGGATCAGCGAAGTTTCTGAGGGCAGCTGTACGCAAAATATTTTCGGAAGAATTGGCATCGGCATACAGCTGGAAGGGTACAAGTTCAAAGCCAAATGCCGAGAAGAGCTTTCTTATAACTACTATCAAAAGTAGGTGCACATTTCTATTATTGATAAAGAAATCTTTCTTTAAATTATTTAATAATTAAGAATTTAACTAATCGGAATCTAGCTTTGAATTAATACTTAATATCTTTAATTTTAGATATTTGCCACATCAAGTATAAAGCCACCGACCAGGAAATGAATGGTGTGCTACAAAAGCACTTTGTACACGCAAGAGACAGGCTAGGGAAGAGAAAACACCAAACAGGAGAGGAGCAAATGGCGAAAAACCCTCGCACTTAAAGTATTAATTTTTTTTAGTTTTAAGATTAGTTGATAATATAATACATATACATATGTACATTAGCGTAGCCTCTTAATATGTTAATATTTTCATACTAAATGTTACGTATACGCAACGTTCTTCGCCTTACCTCATACAAACTACTCTGTATTGCGATGCGAAAGAAATTTCTTTCGCATTCCAAAAAAAAATGTGTGTGATTTGATAGCTTGCTAGTAGCATTTGCTTTCGCATTGCAATACAGATTAACCCCCCAGATCTCATTTTTTTTCAAATATTAATTTTGTTTTTTTAGTTTTATAATATGTTATGTATTATTGTTACAAATTTCACACAATCATTTAACGTAGCGCATCCTCTTTGCATGTGATATTTTCATACTAAATGTTACGTATACGCAACGTCCTTCGCCTTACCTCATACAAACCAGATCCGATTTTTTTTTTTTGAATCATTGTTAAATGAACAACTTATTTCCATTAGTTAACTATAATACAACAATCAACTCTGTTAAATCCCTTTTTTATTGAACATCAGTGCGTGTTCAAAATAAAATATGTTAATTTTTATATTATAAAATTATTTGTTTTTATATTTTTCTGGAATATCTGTAAGGGGCCTGCCTAGCTTTTCTTTTCTTGTACATTATTTTGGCCCGTCCTTTCAAAATTAAGTATGATTTTAAGCTAGTTAAAGCATTATTGACAGATAGTAAATACCCAGTTGTGTCAAAAAGCTTTAACTAACTTAAAATCATATTCAATTTTATTTTCTCACACGATGGAGACCGAAGAGATATGTAGGTGCTGTTCTTAAAGATGGTAGCTGGAGATGGTTTTCTCACTAACATTTGAAATGCGATAAGAAAACGATTTTAAAATGTTTGGAAATACGACTAAAAAAAGATTGAAAAACGACCTGTAAATGATTGTAGCAAGAGTCGAAAAAGAGTCAAAACTGCTCATAAAATGATGAAAAAGCGACTGAAAAATGACTAGAAAACGACTGAAAAATGGCTACAAAACGACCCTTAAATGATTGTAGCAAGAATCGAAGAAGAGCCAAAACTGATCATAAAATGATTAAAAAGCGACTGAAAAATGACTAGAAAACGACCCGTAAATGATTGTAGCAAGAGTCGAAAAAGAGTCAAAACTGATCATAAAATGATTAAAAAGCGACTAAAAAATGACTAGAAAACGACCCGTAAATGATTGTAGCAAGAGTCGAAGAAGAGCCAAAACTGATCATAAAATGATTAAAAAGCGACTAAAAAATGACTAGAAAACGACCCGTAAATGATTGTAGCAAGAGTCGAAAAAGAGTCAAAACTGATCATAAAATGATTAAAAAGCGACTGAAAAATGACTAGAAAACGACCCGTAAATGATTGTAGCAAGAGTCGAAAAAGAGTCAAAACTGATCATAAAATGCTTATCAAAAGGGTCGCGGGCAGGGTACATTTTTCTACCGACAAAAGAGTCTTTTATGATCAGAAAGTGCGCTCGTTTTTGATTGTTTTAATCACGTAGAAGACTCGAAAAAGAGTCGAATATGACCAAGAATTTCATAAAATGCTGAGTGGGTAGTAGGCGGCTGACTTCGTCTTTTGAAGTTAATTAGGTCAAGTAGAGTTCATAAGTTGAGTTTAAAAGCCGCATACGGAGGCCTAAACCAGGAATGGCAGTTTTCTTACAGGCGATCGTCCGAAGTAGTAAAAAAAAATCGCTCTACTGAAGTGCGATGGACGGAGAAGGCATAAAGTCAAGGTGCTGGTATTGTGACCTGGACCTGTTTCGCTGAGTAGGTACTGCCGTTCATGCCTGGAAGACGAAGTACCAATATCTTACCGAAGCGAATAAGGTGGTAAAAGGATCATAAGGAAATGTTTCCGTCGAGAAGCAAACACTAAAGGATACCAGTGAGCTCGTACAAGTGTTTATCCCACGCTACGACACTTTTTATAAGCTCTGGCCTCCAGCTTGCCTTCCAACAAAGGCAATACTCAAAAGGTGATTTCAGAGAGGAAAGATGTTGTCTACGCAAGCACATTATGTTCGGAAGCGATCAATGGTATTGTGACGCGAAGAGGGAGAGGGGCTGCTAGTAAGAGATAAGATAAGTGTAGGGGTGTAAGAGCAGGTCGCCTCCCCGTTGGTGCACCTTGGGTAACGCTAAATGGCCTACACGGCTAGTTTCTACGTAATGCCGGTTCTACGAGAACTGTACCAGTATTTGTGCTGTACCCATCGCACCGAAACGACGCGGGCCGTTTTTTTATATCGTTAGTGCAAGGAAATATAGAACATGAGAACAAAAAAAATGCGAATGATGTTGCCGGAAGTTTTGAGGAGATCGTAGGCAAATTCCTACAGAAACAGTAGTTCCCCCAATAAGCGGTGCGTGGAGAGTACCCCTCAAAGAAACACCCCTCATCTATCGATGACGATGGAAACTAAGTATCCCCAGCCTCTAAGGTGCGTTAACGGAGTCCAAACACACTCCCTCATATAATCCAGACGGACACCATACGGACTCCTCTTTTCAATGAAATTCATAAACGTTCCCATGCGAACGACTCCCTTCTCGATCCTTATTCGAAACCCGTGTTTTGCGGTGTCGCTTGGAAAGTTCTTGAGGTTTAATTGATAAAAGCTTGGGCTTCCTTAAGGCTTCTAAAATTTTTACTTACTTACTTTGTTGAGCCAACTGGCGGAAATTGGAGACACCGCGTGTTCTCAGATCTGTCTCCACTTAGTCCTGCCATCGGAGTGGTGGCCTCCCTTTTCCTCTACTTCCACCGACGGGTGCCGATAAGAATACTTTCTGAGCGGGAGCGTCTTCGTTCATTCGCATCACGTCTCCTAGCCAGCGAAGCCGCTGGGTTTTAATTCGCTGAACTATATCGACGTCTGTATAAAACTCATACAGCTCATCATATCTTCTGCCCTACTAGCCGTCGCCAACTTTTAGGAGTCCATAAATCTTTCGAAGAATTTTTCTCTCAAATACTCCCAAAGCCGCCTCGTCAGATGCTGTCAGTGTCCATGCTTCTGCACCATATAGCAGGACGGGTACGATAAGTGACTTATAGAGTGTTGTTTTTGTTCGTCGAGAGAGGACTTTACTTCTCAATTGCCTACTCAGCCCAAAGTAGCATTTGTTTGCAGAGTTATCCCTCGATGGATTTCCAGGCTTACATTGTTGTTGGTATTAATGCTGCTTTCCAGCCAAAATCGTTTTGGTTTTTGGACTATAATTAAAGTAGAAATAGGCAGTACAGGTGGGCCCCACATTTTTTCACTCTTTTCCTCTTTTCGGATATCAACAACTCGGCTCCCTTCCCTCGTATGTCTCTTGATCGCAATGCAACCTTGTAGGTACTAAGCTTATTTTTCCGCTATTTCCGTCACAAAAACCACAAAATTCAGCATTCTTGATAATTCCATAACGAAACTTTTTTAATTAATGAAATTGCACTTCAACCGCGAAAAAAAGGTAGTGAAAATCACTTAAAAATGCAATGACAAAGTATTGCAATGCTCGTGCGAATGAGTTCCTGTGCTCGTATGTAATTTAACGGCAATTTTTAATGACCACTTCAAATTAAGTTTTTTATTTCTTACTTTTTTCGCCATACGAGTACCCATAAACTTACCATTCTCTAGCGTTTTGTAGTATTTCTCTCCTTCCTCTTTGCACTGGCATCAATCATTCATTCAATCGTTTTTTTTTTTTTTACCATTGAATAAACGAACAACATTTCTGCGGATTAAATACTGGCTTTTCACATCAACTTCGTTCTCGTGTCAATACAATGCTCGCCTACATTTTTGGGGCAAGAAAGTCCGTAAACGGCACGCTACAGTTACTCACTTTTTGGCGGCCACTTTGTACTTACGTTTTTTACGCTACTTGTTTTTGGTATTACTTTTTTTAGCCACTCTTCGTTAGCTCAATAGTTCAGCCCTCCGCTATGGCCAATGGGTCTTTCTTTGTACTCGTTACACATAAGCACACACACACACACACTCACGCCCCTCGTTTGTACGCTCGAGTGACTTTATTCTTAACTACTCCATACAGTGTTGCCTTTGAAGTGTCGCCTCAATGTCAATTCGCTAATTGACAGAAGAATGCTACAAAGTGAATGTAACGAAAAATACGTAAAACTGCAACAAAACCAAAGAGAAAACGTAAGAGCCTGGAGTCGTGTCGGCACGAGAACCTTATACGCAGTGATGACTTTTCTTTGCTTTCTTATCTTTTATTTTATTTTATTTTTTATTAATTTTTATATATTTTTTATTTTTTTTTTTTATTTATTTTTTTTTTAATTTTTAAATTTTTTTTTTTCTTTTTTAGTATTAATTTATTTTATTTTTTTTTATTTTTTTTTTTATTTTTTTTTATTTTTTTTTTTTTCATTTTATATTTTTTATTTTTGTTTTTTATTTTATTTTTTTTATTTTATTTTATTTTATTTTATTTTATTTTACTTTATTTTATTTTTTATTTTCTTTTATTTTATTTTATTTATTTTATTTTATTTTATTTTATTTTATTTTATTTTATTTTATTTTATTTTATTTTATTTTATTTTATTTTATTTTATTTTATTTTATTTTATTTTATTTTATTTTATTTTATTTTATTTTATTTTATTTTATTTTATTTTATTTTATTTTATTTTATTTTATTTTATTTTATTTTATTTTATTTTATTTTATTTTATTTTATTTTATTTTATTTTATTTTATTTTATTTTATTTCACTTTATTTTATTTTATTTTATTTTATATTATTTTCTTTTATTTTATTTTATTTTATATTATTTTATTTTATTTTATTTTATTTTATTTTATTTTATTTTATTTTATTTTATTTTATTTTATTTTATTTTATTTTATTTTATTTTATTTTATTTTATTTTATTTTATTTTATTTTATTTTATTTTATTTTATTTTATTTTATTTTATTTTATTTTATTTTATTTCATTGTATTTTATTTTATTTTATTTTATTTTATTTTATTTTATTTTATTGTATTTCATTATATTTTGTTTTATTTTATTTTATTTTTTTTATTTTATTTTTTTTATTTTTCTTTTTACTTTATTTTATTTTATTTCATTTTTTTTTTTCGTTTTATTTATTTATTTTTGTTTGTTTATTTTTTCTTATTTTATTTATTTTTTTTATTTCATTTTTTTATTTTTTTATTTTATTTTATTTCATTTTGGTTTATTTTTTTTATTTTATTTTAATTTACTTTCTTTATTTTATTTTATTTTATTTTTGTTTATTTTAACTTATTTAATTTTTTTATTTTTTTTTCTTTCATTTTTTAATTTTTTTTTTTTTTAATTTATTTTTTTTTTTGACTTGTTGTCTATTGCTGTAAATACCGACGATATTTACAAGCAATTTTCGGGATTGTATGAAAATGTGTTTTTTTGAGAAAAATTTACCTACGCGCTGCAGGAACCAGACAAGCCGACATATGTTTCAATGATACTGGAGTTACATCTCTTCAAGGACTTTTCTTCCCGGCATTGTGAGAGTCGAACTCACAACACTGTAGTGACTTGTATGCTAGAAGGTCTAGCACCTTAGGCCACTACCCAGCTTGAAGGTAAACCCTTCTCAGTGTCCATTTATGCATATATTTATACTTCCATATAGAACATTTCTTTAATTTCAATGCTAACTTATATGAAAGATTTGCGAATTTTTAGGACTTGGTGTGAAACCTATGAAAGAATTTATTTTTTTTATTTTATTAACTTCATTTTATTTTTTTATTTTATTTTATTTTTCTTTATTTTATTTTATTTTTCTTTATTTAATTTTATTTTATTTTTTTTTTTTTTTTTTTTCTTCATTTTATCATTTTTTTTTTAATTTAATTTTTTTTTTTATTTCTTTTTTTAGTTTATTTTATTTCATGTGAATTTTTTGTAATATATTTGACTAAAGTTTTTTTTGTACCTAGTTTTCTTTTACTTTACCTTATTTTATTATTAAAATATTTTACTTAATTTGTTTTATTTTGCTTTATTTGATTTTAATAAAATATTATCGCAGCTGGGTATAAAAAGTCCTATTTAGCTTAACAAATATCCATAAAAGTGTAGTAAACGGTTAAAAGGTGTAATAAAAGTAGTAATCGAAGTATGAGTATGGTGAAGTACTGCTATCGAGTAGAAATAGTAGTAGATGAGTATTATCTTAGCTTAACATCAACAACAAAAATAACATTGACCGTCATTATTTCGTGGCTGTAATTGAAAGTGCTTTTGTGAACGTTTTATTTGCCCACCAACAGAGTCACGTGACGATTTTATTACTCTCCAACCATTCATTTGACCATTTCACACACGGTTTGCTCATTTTTTTTCGGTTCCAAATATTTAATACATTTCAAAGGGAGTATTTTTACCACTACCAACTTTATATTAACATGCTTTCTCTGGGTAAAAGAATTAAGCTTGTTGGCGCACATTTAAAAAAACTCATCCAAAATTCGACTTGACTTGAAAATCGAAACATGGTTAAAATGAAACTCGAAACATGAATAAAATTTGAACCTTTCTTACTTGAATAACTAATTGTTGCTCATACGCCATGTATGACCTTTAAAAGGTGCACTATAATAATAATAATTGCAAAACAAGGTAGGCCACCGGTTAAAATAACGTTCAGGTTTTGTAACGTGTTTCGGTTTCGGTTCCGCTCTAGCCTCGTGCATTTTTTGTCAGAAACATGAATGTGTACCAACGACAGATACCAGGGCGTATACGTAACAATTTTGCAATTTTGGTGGAAATTTCTTACACCGTCCTTTAAATATGAACAAAATATTAAAATTATGTAGTTTTAAAAGCATTAATGGACTCTTTTGCGAATTTAGTATAAGCTGCTAGCTTAAATTTTAACTAAAAATTGGCAAGGGTTGCCGTTATCCTAGAAAAAAAAAATTTCGCACATACTTTTTTAGGCTAAAACGTACGATTTATTGGCATAAAACTATGAAATGAAATTTGTGGCACACCCTGTACAAATTTCTGACGTTCTTACGGTTTTTGGCATGGGCAGCTATAGGGTTGCTGACTTCGACGAAAGCTTTCGCACCATCTGCCGAACAACTTTCGTTTAAATAACTATCAGCTTTCAGATGTCGCAACGTGGTTGAGTGCAGAGCTTTTAATTCAAATGAAGCTTATACAGGGTGTTTCATATATATTTTTTATAATTATATTTAGTAGTTTCCTTTTGAGCTGCAATTTCACTAATGACCGTTTTTATAAGTCTCCCACGCGGCTAGCGGTAAAATTAATCACCGATATCGGCATTCATTCAAGCGGCCCTTAAAATGGATTACGGATG
Source organism: Campiglossa producta (assembly GCA_964058755.1). NCBI lineage: Eukaryota > Metazoa > Arthropoda > Insecta > Diptera > Tephritidae > Campiglossa > Campiglossa producta. The sequence continues at coordinate 136,492,873 of CAXKVI010000002.1, forward strand.
CGGATATAAAATCACGGTTTATTGCAAATAGCTTTCAATATCCGGTGTTTTAAATTTTCATACTGTGTGTTAAACGAATTATACGAAAAACCTCCATTAAATGCTCTGGAACCTTGAATTTATCCAAACGCTCTTCCAAACTGCTAAAGTCTATTTTTTCCAACTGCAAAAAGGCGAGTAGTTATTGATTAGAGAACTACAAATTGAATAATTATTAGATTGGGTAGTTCATGAACTAGTTAGTTCATTGAACGGTTGTTCATGAACTAGTTAGTTTATTGGACGGTAGATTATGAACTAGTTAGTTCTTTTAACGGTAGTTTATGAACTAATTAGTTCATTGCACTAGTTCGTGGAAGTGATCGCGAGAACTAGTTCCAAATTTTAATCAAACTATTTGAACTATGTAAAATTTTCGTAAATTTTATAGAATTTATTAAGAATGAAAAAATACTGAGAAACCAAAACGCGTGCTAGAGTGCCAAACAGGGCTAGCCATAGTGAAAACAAAATCACAAATTAGTGCTGTGCAATACCAAAAGTGACTGGGTAAGAGTAAGCATCGAAATAACAACGAATTAGCAACTTCAAGAAAAAGAAGCTCGCTGAACAAAATTGCCAACTTTTTTATGCTCTCTTTTGGTAAGCGCGACGCAGTAATTTCCCAAGATTTTATCCGCTGCACAGGTCTCTTGATTACTGAAGCCGAAAGGCATCTTTTGAGACCCATAGCAACATTTTTGGACGTGGTTTGGCAGTTATTTCCTAAGCGAAACAAATGCAAATAATCGAACTACATGAACTAGTTTATTTCGGTGAACTAGTTCGAAATCTGTGATCACTTTAATGAACTAAACTTCCCAACTCTAATACTTATTTGAAACAAAAAAAAAAATTCGTTTACCTCATCACATGAATCTGAACTACTCGGATCGAGTAGAGCCAAACGTTCAGCGAATGCAACAACCCCACACCAAGTGCGAAAATTTATTTCTTTTACCGATTTCTCTTTTTCATAGTCCAAAAGGCGTAATATTTCTGATATATTTTTTTCAGTGCCATAGAATTCCAAAACATCTTCCAACGCTTGAGGAAAACAGGTCATTGGAATTTTACGCTCCACATACTCATTGAGTACAACTGAAGTTTCATCATCGGCATTTTCATTTGCTTTTGCTTCATTTATTTCTTCGTTCGTTTTGGGAGCCTCCTCCGTGTTGGGTAAATATTTTAGGAAAACACGTTTAAAAAGTTGCTTTCGTTGACTGGATATCCAAACATATTCGCTGAGGTAGTCTAGTACAGTCATTTCTGAAATTGAAAGGAAATGCGTTTTATAATGGGGCCTATTCACAATTCCGTTGGAACTCGAAACTCGATAGGAAACACGACATTTATCGAAATTATCTACTGAATTCCGATAAGTTTAGTCTTTTCTATCGAGTTTCCGCTCTAATGGAACTGCTTATAGGCTTCATGGACAGGATAGGTATATACCTTCCAATAATCTGGGATCCAGTGGCACATCGAATCTTGTTGCTGATTTTGAAAGTTTTCGCGGTAATTTTGATTGGGTTTTAAATGCATGATCTCCGAGCGGTTCTGGTATTTCAATCTCCTTTTTTAGTTTCTCCTCTGGCAAATATTTAATTGCTTCACGTAAGGCGCGATTCAACTGTTATGAGAGAAAGAAGAGAAGGTGCCTACGCTAACCTCGGTTTCTTTCCAAAGCAAACTAGTTATGTATCTCAAAAACTCAGAACTTGATTGAATAGTGCTGTAGGTATATCGGAATCCGGTTAAAGGTCAATAAATGATGTTAATTGTCTAGAGCTAGTTCAGAAGTGGAATATAGAGCTTACCACACTTCCGTTAAGAGCCCAGATAGAAGAAGGTTGGGTGGCTTATCACAAGAGCAAGAATTCAGACACGAATATGTTTATTGAAAGTATGGGCTCATAGAGACGTATTCCTTAGATATTAAGGCATCAAATCCAGGGAGCTCTGGCCCCGAATCCGAACCCTCGTTCCGAAACTTCGAGATCATGCTACTTATTCAAATCCCAAGGATTCCGAACTTCGCAATTTAACTGGTGTGCCCTACCGACGATGCTGTAGGAGTTGCAAAGATGATGAGGAGGAGGAAACAGTGGAGCACTTCATTTGCAACTGACCGGCTTAAAGCGGCGCGGGAATGCGCTTTTTGGGAGTTCCCTTCCAGGATAGCCTACATGAGATCGCGATGCTGGATATAAAGGACTTGATGGCATCAGGTCATATAAATGGTTCGAAGAGAAGTAACGGTGTCGGTGTATGAGTGTCAGTCTCGGGACTCTGCTATGTGGAGAGTCGCAACTACTCAGGGGATATGACTGAGTCCCGGTACTGACTTTTCTAGTGTTGGTGGTATCACAACAGGCTTTTCAAAACTGGCCTAAGTGTGCCTCTGCGGCAGCCACTTGAACCTAACCGAATCCCACGAAACTGCTGGAAAACTGGACGCGTTTACCAAAAATGTCGGGATAGGTGTCAAAAAAACGCATTTTGACTTCTATATCAATAAACCAAAAGTGGAAATTAAAAGTTTTGTCTCAGTGAAACTTTTTGGCTAAAAACCCCATAATTTTACATCTGGACAAGAATAAAATATTGAATCTTCGCTTTCGGATTGTGCATACCGAGGTCAAAACGCGGCTTTTTATATCTCTTGCCACCGAGTGGAACACTCATACTTACATATTTATCGAACGTGTTTTCGATACGATCAATATCTAATTCGGTCTTTAACGCCTGAAAAGCCTCGTCTGTTAGAAAGCTACCTTTCAAAAGTACTGCCTCGCTCTCACGTTTATCCTTGCCTGGCAACAAACTAACCGAATTCGGTATGAGACTAGGACGAGTGCTTGGATTAACTGAGTCTGGTCCAAGAGCAGCTACTTGGGTCTCTGGATCTTCGCTAAGATGGAAAGTAGCTGTTGGAGCTGAAAGGGTGCAAAACAAAAGTAATACTCAAAGTTCTTCCTCCTCTAAGAAAGTATTACAAACCAGCAGGCGCCTTTATTTTCTTGCGTTTCTTGCCACGCCTCACATCCTCATCATCTATGTGCTGTTCATTTATGCAAGTTTGTACTTTCCTAATTTCGACACCTTCAAGTTCTTTGCTTTCACCACCCAAGACTGCCGTTCCCAACGAAGTGCTCGGACGTTTATCGTCCGAACGTTGTTGTTTATTTTTTCGCTCCTCATTAGCGCCAGCACTTTTCGATTTTACCCCACCAATATCGGTGATACTTTGCGATATATCCGATGAGGGTTTCCAATAGAGTGTCTCTTGTGAGTGTGTGCGTCGCAAATCTAAAATAATCTTCTTCCTCTTGATAATCTCATTTTTACCCAATTCAGGTGTTATGCAGCGTCGATTATTCAGAAAGGAACTTGTGCTATTTCGTGTGTGTATACTTGTCACCGTCGGTGTAGGAGTTAATGGACGAGAGTCAGTATCGGTATAGCGGCGAAAGAGATCTTCGGGTATGTTATCGTGATCATTAAGTGAGGTGGTGGTGATAGTTTTATCTTTTAACAATTGTACACTTTTTCTATCAACTGTCTGGGAGAATAAACCGATTACTTAGGAACTGCGAAGTGAGCCCTCTCTCCACTTACCATTGAACTTTTCATTTGACTTATAATATCTTTTAAATCTGATGGTGCTGGGTGATTGCATAGCACTGAACAGCCTTTAGCAAATGGATTGAAGAGGCCACCATATGGTCGTAATGTTAGCGCAATGGGTACTGCTTCAAATCTAATTGGCAGCTCATCGGTAGACTTTTTGCACTAAAAAAAATTATAACAGTTATTACAGTTTCATTTTTGTTTAACGGTTTACCTTCCCATTTCTTATAAGTACTGTTTTTTTAGCCGGCACCAAGCCGGTTCTGCTAGTTGCATTCATTTTTGCTCAGAGCTCAGAACTTAATTAATAAAAAATAGTTTATTTAACTGTTTTTTTCGTTGCTATGGGCATTACTGGTTTTATGCTCCACTACTTTGAGCGGCTACCTTTAGAAAGTGTTGTTGTTTGGAACAGTGTTGCCGCTTTTTTCAGTTCCATCATCTCCTGCAAAGCAAAAGTCCCTTTTCGAAAAAGAATCCGGTACAAGACACATACTTTCAAAAATCTTGTACTTGGAAATCCTGAAGATACTTATTTCCTATTCTATACTAACGAAGTGTACATTCTCTACTCTAAATTGGGTTGCACATCTCTGTTGCAAAAATAATTCGCGAACAGCAAAAAAAAAACTACCAACAAACAAATAGTGTCAATGCAGACAGCAACAAGTAATGATAAAAACGACAGAACAGCTGAAAGAAGAGTACCCTAAAAAACATTGTGCGACTAATCGCTAAAGCGAGTGATCCCGAATAAACAACAAACAAACAAATCAGAAATGGAATACGCTACATTAGTCACTTTTCAGTCAGGCTGGAGCCTGGTCGCCCTTGCAGTCCGTTCGAAATAAAATAGAATTCCAAAGGGCATACTGGAGCGAAATTAAATAAATCAGAAGTGGAATCAATGTTGGCAGTTAGTGGCAAATTACGCTTTTTGAGGGATATTTCAACACAAAATTTTATAAAAGGGAAAAAAGGAGATTTTTATGTATCTCATATAAAAAAAGGGATTTTTGATTGCAGACCGTTTTCATCGAATTTCGAGGGAAAGGGTGTAATTAAAAAAAATTCTGAAATAGAGCATTCTCGAAAAATATTCTGCAACAGGAGATCTTTCACTCAGCAGTCGAAACACAATACCCTCAATAAAAAGTGATTTAAATTTTGTGGGATTTTTTATTTAAGATGTAGGAAACTGAGGGAAGTTTTTCCCATTTTTGTGGGAAATTTAGCGAAGGCTATCAGGCATCACTGAGTGGAGTACGCTAAATATTTTACCTAGCTCAATCTGGAACGCCGAGAAATATATCAGAAGTGGAATATGCTACATGATTCACCTCGCTTATTTCAGCAGGCGAATGGTGAAACTTAAAGTCCGTTTGTATATGCAATGGGGTTTCGGACACTCCAAAAAGAGTTTCCTTATTTCAAGAAAAATGTCGCTTATTTGGCTCCAAATGTCTTTGGCTACCTTAATAGTACATTTACACCGCACCAAATTTGGTGAATTTAAATGAGCCAGTTCGACACCGTTTACACTGGCCAATTTGCATTTGGGTTCACCTCCCTACAAGATTTTTCTTCCACCGAATAAAATGCACTACCGTGATGTTTTAAACATCATGTCTTTGGAGCCAAATAAGGGAAATTTTCCTTGAAATAAGGAAACTCTCTTTTGAGTGTAGGACATCCTCGAACAGAATCGAAAAAATAGATCGGAAGTGGAATAAGCTACAAGATTTACCCCACCTAATCCCGTACGCGATAAGTAGATACCACTTAAAGTGGTTCTTCATTGGGCATTGATCCTAGACGCATAACGAACTAACTGCATTTTTTGCAGGTTATTGAAAGCCCATTGCATTTGTAAATTCTCTAAATTACATTATATGTACTAACAATAGTACTAGATATTTTAAATTAGACATGAGGGCAGAAACATAAGGCATACAGAGTGACAACCGCAAATCGCATTTTGCATTACATCGCGAAAATTCAAAGTGAACAGTAGTTTAAAAAATACATGCAGTATACCTAATAGTTGATAAAGAAAAATTGCATAATATTTTTTTTTTGTTTTTTTTTTTTGTGTATTTAATAAATAAATAAAAAAATGGATGAAAAGAAAAAGAAATCACGTCAAAGAAATAGGCCAAGAAATAAAGCGAATCGCTTACAACAGGAAACGGATGTGAAAGGGAAAGATTTTAAAGAAGGGTTAATTGAAATTAGTAAAAATGAAAAAGAAATGGAAAATATTTGTGTCGAAAAAGAGAATACATGTACCGAAAAAAAGACTCTCTATACCAAAAAAGAGAATAGCTCTACCGCGGCTAAACTCTCCAATAGTGTTAAAAATCACCTACAAAGTGAGACTACCCCTATAAAAAGTGAAATGCAAGTCCAGATTAAGAACGAGTGCCCAGTGGCGTTATCGATTTCACCCGAACAAACTAAAAGCCTTCAATTATTACAACAATTGATGCGTGCCAAACTTTTGAAACAAGAGCAAACTAACGGTGATCTACGAAATGAGAAGATTGAAAAGTCGAGCAAAACAAACCAAACAAAATCCGCGCATACAGTTAAAGCCAAAGCAAACGAAAATGCAACAGTTGTGAGCAAACAATCGATCAAATCAGATCAACAATCTACAACCGATAACAATTTAACAGAACAAACTGCCTTTATAGCAAATTTACAGAAGAAATTGGAGAGCTCGGTTGCAAATGGTTTGTTACTAAAAAAGTATACCCAGTGGTGGTAATAATTTAATTTAATTTTTCACTCGTTTTTTTTTCTAGGTAGCACCGATTTGCCAAATGCTTTGCTCGATAATTTACAAAAACTACTTAACGAAGATCCCTTGAGTGATGTTGAGTCGTCCGACGATGATGATGAAGACTATGTTGAGTATGTTTATAAGCCGCGTCAATATTTTTTGGTTGCCCTATGTAATGTAAGTTATATGTATGCAAATCGACGGCTGAGTGGAAGTTCACCATATATTAAAATATTTACAAAATCCTGATGCGTTCTGATAAATAGAGTGCTATTAAAATAAGTAAGAAAGTCCAAGTTCGGGTGAACCGAATATTAAATACCCTGCGGTAGTTTTCTGAGCGGGATAATAATGATATAGGCCATAAGGGGATTTACCTACCAATTTATACTATTTTAGCTATTTACATTACCGAATTTATGTGATTTATGTGATTTTCTGAATTTTCCATATCGAAAGTGGGCGTGGTCGGGAAGCGATTTCGCCCAATTTAATCAAATATACTCCTTACAATGCTTGTATACCCTGTGCCAAAGTTCATGATTCTACCGTAATCAGTTTAAAAGTTATGACCAGTCGAAATTTCAAAAATGTCCCCCTTAAAAGTGGGTGGTGCCACGCCTACTTAAAAAAAATGTATCAAAAAATCATAATAGAATGACCAGCAGATTCACCTATAAATTTATATCATTTTAGACATTTCAGCAACTGCGATATGAAAATTTTTGAGATTTTCGAAATTTCCGATTTTCAAAAAGGGGGCGTGGTTTTCATCCGATTTCGCCCATTTTCTATAGCATTCACCTATAAAATGATATCATTTTAGACATTTCAGCAACCGAGATATGAAAATTTTTGAGATTTTCGAAATTTCCGATTTCGTAAAAGGGGGCGTAGTTATCATCCGAGTTCGCCCATTTTCTATAGCAACTCACCTTGGCCAGAAAGTAACCTGTATACAAAATTTCATGCAAATATCTAAATTTTCACTCAATTTATCGTGTACACGCACGGACAGACGGACGGACATGCCTTAATGAACTCCTCTTTTCAACCTAACAACTTTCATATTATTTATCCATCTTGATTATTTTGTGCCGTTACGTAGTACCGTTATGTGGAAAATTCCCCTCTACTAGTACTGGTACGCTGGGTATAAAAATTCCGAAAAAACGTTTTTGAATTGGGCTGATCTTCCTCTCAGCCCTCGATATACCTATCATATATTTACCTTAGGATGATTCAAAAAAAATTTAGACTTGGTCTTACCCTCTAAAAAGTTAGGTATTGATAAGAAAATAATTAGAGGTGGCTATTTTTTGTTGCCCTTTCCAATACTATTTGAAAAAAATGCTATTTTCCCCCATAGAAAATGTATAAGAAAGGGCGAAAAAATAGCCCTCCTAAGGGTTAAGTTAGAGCGCTAATTTTTTGCAAGGCTTACTTTCTCACCAATGCCTATAGTTTCAGGGGGTAAGACCGAAAAAAATTTGTATATTTGAATCACCCTAATGTACCTATTCTGTTACATTTTCACATTATTTAGTTTTGCAAAACTGAACTGACCGCAGAAACGAAAACTCCATGTAGCCGTTGTAAATTGGTGTATTACTGTTGTAAACAACATATGGGCAACGACGAACCACATCGGCAAATCTGTTATGCTATACAACAAGTGGCTGATAGCAGTGGTAAGGACATCTCATTTATTTTCGAAATCGACTAACCCTTTGGGCATGAATATAACTCTGATGAGTTCTAAGCCGAGCTTCCTAAATTATCAATATTTTGTCCTCTACACTCAGAAAAAAGATTCCCCATTTTGGCTCCAAAGAAATGGCTTCCTTAAACTAATTAAAACATTCCTTTAATTTTTTCCTCAATTTAAGGAAGTCATGTCTTTGAAGCCAAATAAGGGAAATTTTTCCTTGAAATAAGGAAACTCTTTTTTGAATGTACTTTGAACCATTTCTCGCAAAACTAGTGCGTTGGTGACGTCGTCTCTCGAAATTCGAGAGCCGAAATATCTGATAAACCCTATAGACTTTATAGAAATTTACTGCCAAATTCCGATGAAATCGATTGAATTGTCCCATGATCTAATATATTTTCTTCCACGGCAGCTCCGCCGGAAAGCGGATAGACTGCACTGTTGCCAGAATAAATCAGGAAAAAATCTATAAAATGTTTAACATATTCCAAAAATCGCCATACATCAACAAAGTCATTTTTAACCAAGTTTTATTTGAATATTTTAGAACCAGCCATTTTTCAAACGTTCATTTGCAATCAATAAAAAAAAACAACGATCGCCCCACGCCCAATTAAAAAGAGACGTTTAATCATAAATTTGCAAACGATAAATTATTACTTATTTGGATTTATGGCACTGTGTTTCATATTTGTACATTAGGGTGTGCCTTATTTTCAGGGGAAAAAATTCATTGAGCTACAAAACAAAACTCACTCAAAAAGGTTATAAAAACGTGGTCTAGAAAAATTAACAAAAAACATTAGCTTTGTTTCTTGAAATCTCCAGCAAAGAACTGTCAGCAGAAGAGAGTCTTGTAAAAAGCTGTCAAAATCTCATTTCTGCTAATTTTTCGTCAAACAGGGTTCAGCAGAAACTTGCAGACAAAACAGCGGTTACGTTTCTGATTGGCTAACAATTTGAATTTACATTTTTTGTTGTTGTTTTGCTATGTCACCGATCAGTTGTTCCTGCTTGCTGGTTTCTGCTGGACGAAAAATCTCCAGCAATAACTTGCAGCGAATTGGCGCTCTCTCTCTCAATTAAATGTCAAAAAGCTGCTGAATTCGCTGCTAATTTTTACAAAGAACACTTTTTTAGGAATAATTATTCATAATTATTCATAATTAGCCGGAAAGAAACAAAGCTATTAGCTCATACCGAAATTATCGGAACTATCGATTATATGCGGGTGATGAGTTATATTGCTCTAATCTCAATGATTTTCAACATCGATATTGCACATATAAAAATAGCAATGCTTACGAAATCTCACGTTCCTACCTATCTAATTACAGGAGTTATAGCCCAAAATCCGTTTATCGGAACAATCGATTGTATGGGAGCTATGTGAAATATTTATTCCATCTCAATGATTTTCAACATCGATATTGCACATAAGAAAATAGCAATACTTTCAAAATGTCACATTGGGGGTTCAAACCCTCCCCCTATTGGCTCTCTACGACTGAATTTCTTCATAAAAACTGTCAAAAGTCACAAACTTCGGAGTTTTCAAAAGTTCCAAAAAACTGTGTGTGACGCGAAGGCATGGGCCACGGGAAGCCTGGGAGCCATGGCTATATACCATTTGTTCGATATCAACTTGAGACGCATTTTAGATGAAACCTCCAATGTCAATTTTAATTTTCTTTAAATCTTTAACTACCAAAATAAGACTCACCCTAATACACATCCATTTAAACTTACATCAAACATATGTATATCAAAGAAATAGATAAAGATATATCTTGCACTTCGACTGTCGTCAAAAATGTACGCATAGAAATTGAGATTTTTCTTGGCAACTGTCCCAATATTCGCACACGCCAGACACCAAGAATTAATTGATTTTTTGCGAATGCCATTGCACGTGAATTATTTTTACTCCATATGCCTTTATGGACTACTTATAAGAATAAATGCATATCAGAGAACTGCATTGCAAATGTACTCCGTAACCTATATATTCCCTTTACCTAAACTGGTTACATATACTCAATACACATACTCAATTTTACCTCTTCTTCTAGTATAGGTATATTCCAAAACGTTTCCCTTTAAAAAGTTTGGTGAGAGAGCAGAGTAATAGCATTTTTGAAAAAGAACAATTGCAGTTCTCTGTTAAAAGGCATAAAGCTAATTGATCAATGTAAATGAGGCGCAGACTGTGAAGATTATAAATCTTCATTAATAATAATCTATAAGAAATGCATTAAAGCCGCACTACATTAAATTTAATTGTTTCCTCTCAAATATTATCATAAACCGTTAAAAAAATTAGCCTAAATTTTCAACCCATCTGAAGTTTGAAGGATTTTTTTAACTTTTTTTTTTGAATATTTTAAACCTTCCAAAAGTTTACAAATAATTTCAATTTCTTAAGTTCTTAATGAAAAAGCAGCCTAAATTGTTTGAAAGTCATTGAGTTTTGTCCACAAAAACTTTATGTGCGGCGTAGCTCAGCGGTAGAGCAGTCGGCTGTGACTTCTGGGCGCTTTCGTTCGAATCCTGCCAAGTGCCACATTTTTTTTTTTTCTAATTTTATTTCATTCTTAAAACTTTCCGGTTCAAAATTAAAACTTTTTAGTTTGAAAACTAAAACTTTTCGGTTTAAAATTAAAACCTTTTCGGTCTACAATTTTTGTTTTGTTTTCATTCATTTTTGAAAGCTTATTCTAGATTTGTCCACAACATTTATGTGGTTCAGTTCTATGCGAACTGCGTTAGTCTTCGACGCAGAAAACTGAAATGTGTGAGTCTTCCTTGGGAGCGACGATATGTAGTCCAAAAAAGTTCTAAATTTAGGCTCAAATTTCGATCATTATCATAAATTAGTGGCGCGTGAGATTCAGTCTGCCTTTTTGACCGATAACTCACGTCAATTGGAAATGCCAAGGGAGTTCAAATCATCATCCACCTTCTGTTCCCATTTCAGTCGAGGCCTTTCCCTTCCTCTGCTGCCGAATCCAGGTGTCGATAGAAAACTCTTATAGGCTGAAAGAGTTTTAAGGGAAATTTGTTTCAAGTCCCATGTCGGAACGCGTTTCCGATATATCGACCAAAATGTGGAACAAGTGTAACCCTAAAAAGTTTTTGGACAATGTGGGTACCTACCAAATGAAAGCGTTGATGAGGGTTCTAACAGGTAGTTGTACGAAGTCCCATCTCCGAACTAGGTGTGACTAGGTGTGACCCTAGGAATTGTTTGTACGATATGGGTGTCAAATGAAAAGGTGTTGATAAAAGTTTAAGCAGAGCATAGTTTTTAGTCCCATATGGGAACCCGTGTCCGAGATATCGAGAAGTTGTTGGACAATAGGTTAGCAAATGAAAGCTGCTGATGAGGGTGTGGTTCTTAGTTCCATATGTTAACCCGGTTCCGAAATATTGACCTAAATGTGGAGCACATGTGAACATGGAAGGTGTTTCTGCAATATGGGTATCAAAAGAAAGGCCTTGATGGGGGTTTTAACAGGGTGGGGTTGTTAGTTCCATATACGAACGTGGTTCCGATATATTGACCTAAATGTGAACCAGTGACTCAGAGGATGTTCGTAGGATATGGATATCAAATAAAAGGCTTTTGTTGAACTCTTAACAGGGAGGGGCTCCTAGTAATATTATAAAAAGTTTTCTAAAAAGCTGCTCGAATTATTTTTTTTGCAGATGGTCACATCTTCCGAAAATGTGGTGACTTTACAGCAGAACAATTTCGTTCTTATCGCATCGTTACCATACGAAAAATTGAGTCAATCATAAATCGCGCAATGACTGCTGCCGAACAAGAGGTTATATTATTTCCACGCATTTGCTCTACAACAAACTGTCGCGAAAACGATTTTAAGAAGTTGGTGGACTGTGAACAGTGTGGGCAGGTATGTATATGACATTTAGAGATCTTTACAACAAGGTCTTACCTCGTCCTCGCCAACTCTCTGTATTTTCATTTTAGGTCGCATATTGTCGCGACAAACCGGAACATCTGATTAAATCCCATCAGCAGTGGTGCGAATCCTATCAACTATTCAAAAGCATGGAAGTAGTACAAACGAAGTTTGGGCGAATAGAACCACCAATGCCTACAAAAATACTGCGTGATATACCAGGCGCATGTTCTAATACCAAACAAATTTTGGCCAAATTAGATTGCGGTAAACGAATGTAGATTTTTTGTGGTGACTATACTATTTTTTAACTGTTAAATTTTTATCAAATTTAACAGCTGTGCGCGATGCTTGCGAATTCGCTGCCTTAAGTCAAATTTCGACATGTCCTTTGACAGCTTGGTATGCTTTGAAATTATGTGGACAGTTAAAGAAATCGGAAGAAATTACCGTGCATCTCATAGGTAAGTAATTGGTAGTAACAACATAATAGCACATTTACACTGCACCAAATTTGGCGAATATGAATGAGTCATTTCGAACCTGTTTACACTGAAGAATCGAGAAGGCTTCTCTCTTTTCTTAGTGGAACTGGGGGTGAATTCTGGTTCTATGAAATGATAAAATGAAAAGAATTTTCATACAAAATTTGTGAAAAGAAACTTCAAATTCATACAAATTTTTGTTCACGTTATCATTTCATAGAACCAGAATTCACCCCCAGGTCCTTTATCATTAAAAAAATAGTTGAAATTGTTATTTAGAACTGTGCATAATGCAAAAGTTTTCACACGTTAATTACCAATTAAGGTTCTTGCTGGGCAATTCTAAATGTGGAACACAGGCAGGGTTGCTATTTTGAGGAATTGCGGATTGTTGTTGTATTGTTCAGCGAATGAGGCCAAATGCGATGGAATTCCAAATTTGGAAAATAAAGTTTGTATGGAAAAAAACGCCTAATTTGCAATTTTTCGCCAAATTTACCAAATTTGGTGCTGTGTAAATGTATTATTACCCTCTGAGGTTCTTGCTGGGCAATTTAAATGTGGAACGCAGGTAGGGTTGCTGTTTTGAGGAACTGTGAATAGTATTATTCGGCAAATGTGATGGAGTTCCAAATTTGGAAACTGAGATTTGTATGGAAAAAAGCGCCAAATTTGTAATTTTTCGTCAAATTTGCCAAATTTGGTGCGGTGTAAATGTACTATAAAACTACCTGAAGGTCGTATTTACAAAAAAATCAAAAACAATCGCCTAAATTTAATTACAAAACAGGTGCTGAAATCGAGTTCGAGGTTGATGCTCTACACAAATGGGAGTTGTTTTTTCTGCATTTAAACCCAAATACTAAAAGGCTTAATGTCGTGTTCATAGGACCCGAGCTAAGACAAGGCAACGTGCCATTTGCCGAGCTTTCGAAGACAAAGTAACTATTTGTGAGCAAAATAAAGCTATTTCAAAACTAAGTTCACTATATAAATTCTAGGTGCTGCAGATCCTGTCGCAAGATAGCGCGTAAAGTGAGCTACCATTTTCAAAATCAACTGTACCATGACTATTACAAGTTATCAACTTTTCTTAAACCAGATTTGGGTAAGAAAGTCTACTTTGAGCGAATTAACACACATGTCTTTTATCTACCAACTCTTTTGTTTTTACACTCACAGTTTGCTTCTTCAATGCTGGTTTATATCGTTATAATGGTTTCGAAATGGAAGATACTTGGCCTGAAACGATTCAAATCGCTACGAGTATAAAATGCCCTATTGTTGTTACTTCGTACACAGAGTACGAAGCACCAATGGATATTTCACGTTTGATGCAAGAGTCCAGCCGTTGTCTGAATATGGTTATGCCACCTACAATGAATCCTTTTGCATCTAAAAAGCCTGAACGTAATTTTATTTCCGATGAGGATGCACCGTTGATGTTTAAAAACTATTATTGTTTTGTAGTCGAATAAATAAATAGAATCTTTGTATTTGAAAAAAAAAAAAATAATAATAATAATAAACAAGTAAGGAAGTCTGCGATTTCTACTAGTTTCATGAGGAACATTTCCTATACCATTCTACTATAATCAGTTTTATGACAAGTCGAATTTTCAAAAACGCCCCCTTAACAATGCATGGTGCTACGCCCGTTTTAAATGTTTAACGAACAAGTAAGGAAGTCTAAGTTCGGGTAAACCGAACATTAAGTACCCAGCGGTAGTTTTCATATGATTTTCGAAATATTCCATTTCGAAAGTGGGCGTGGTTCGGCGGTGTCACGCCCACTTTTATCAAAAACTCTTAATAGAATAACTAGGGGGTTCATCCTATCAAATTATATCATTTTAGCCATTGCCGTTATCGAATTATATCAATTTAGGTGATTTTCGAAGCTTTCGATTCGAAAGTGGGCTTGGTTGGGGAACGACTTTATCCAACTTCATGAGGTATACTCCCAACGATACTAGTATGCTTTGTGCCGAATTTCATCATTCTATCGTAATCAGTTTTAAAGTTACGACCAGTCAAATTTTCAAAAATGCCTTCCCTAAAAGTAAGCGGTACCATGCCCACTATAAACATTTTTGGAAAAATCATAAGGGAATGACCAGGGGGATTCACCTATAAAATTATATCATTTTAGCGGCAGCTGACCGAGATGTGTCAATTTATGTGATTTTCGAAATTTTCGATATCGAAAAAGGGGGCGTGGTTATCATCCGATTTCGCCCATTTTCAATAGCAACCTACCATGGCCAGAAAGTAACCTGTATACCAAATTTCATTCCAATATATAAATTTTTACTCAATTTATGTGATTTTCGAAATTTTCGATATCGAAAAAGTGGACGTGGTTATCATGCGATTTCACCCATTTTCAATAGTAACCTACCTTTGCTAGAAAGTAACCTGTATACCATGCAAATATCTCTATTTTTACTCAAGTTATGCCATTTTATGTGATTTTAGATATCGAAAAAGGGGTCGTGGTTAACATCCATTCTACCCCATTTTCAATAGCCACCTACCCTGGCCGGAAAGGACAGACACACTGACGGACATGTCTTAATGAACTTGAAATTCCATCACATTTGACCTCATTCGCCGAACAATACAATCCACAGTTCCTCAAAATAGCAACCATGCCTGTGTTCCACATTTAGAATTGCCCAGCAAGAACCTTAATGAGTAATTGATGTGTGATAACTTTTGCACTATTCACAGCTGTCAATAACAATTTCAACTAGTTTTTTTTTTTTAAGCAAATGGGCCAATTCTACCGGGAAAAGACCGAAGCCTTCTGACTCTTCTTTTATTATTACTCTATAGGTGTTTAAATCATTTTCATGGCTTTTTGTCCTGGTAGACGATTCTTGCAGGGAAGGTGAAGCCAAATGCAAATTTGCCAGTATAAACAGGTTCGAAATGAGTCATTGAAATTCGCTAAATTTGGTGCAGTGTAAATGTACTATTAGCAGGAATGCTAGTAAAATTTGTCGATTTGGCAGTTTTCCAGGGAGAATCTGGCAACATATAAATATAAAAAAAAAGTATTGGCAACCCTGAAACGCATGTGTTTCTATTTTTCTGACTTTTGCTTAAATTAAGTAATTTTTTTGCTATATTTTAACAAAATGAGTGACGACGAACAGCAAATTAATCCAACAGCACACAAAAAGCTTTTGCAAAGCATCAGCAATTTGGGTAAAACGCAGCATATAAGGAAAACCACGCGCAACGAACCACAACGGCAACAAGATGAGTTTCAATTGATCAAACCGGCAGACGAAAGAGCAAAACGTTATCCAGTGGGAGTGCAAGATATTGTTGGTGTATTAAAAACCACTAAAAAGCATATCGATGCAGGGAAGAAGTTTAAAAATTTGCAGCGATCGAAAAAGGTGCTGGATAAACCATTGGAGAAGCCGCAAGCAGAACGTATTAAACGTGGATTGGGCTATGAGAAGGCGAAGGAAAGCTTGCAGCGCTGGGATGCAGTGGTGGCACAAAATCGTAATGCGGAAACGCAGGTGGGTTGATAGCAGAGTAATTTGATAGATCTGGACACGCACGCATACTTCACCATATTTAGAATAAACTACTAATTTTGTCCTTTCCTTTCAGGTGTTTCCGCTACCTTCAGAAACAATCTATATAAATACATCCTTACATCGCAAACCATTGCAACGTTCAATTAAATCCGATTTGACTCTTGAATTAGAAGCGGAAAATGAACGCTTAAGGCAAGCGAAGCGTGCTTTAGCTGGTGCTACCGAAAACGAGGCTGACTTGGCAAAACGTGAACAGGAATTATTGAAAAAGAAATTAACAAGAGATGAGCTGATAGCGCGTCGCAGAGAGCTGAAATACTTGAAGATCAGAGAGTCACAAAAATCGCTTAAAGCGCGCAAGCAAAACAAAATCAAATCGAAAAAGTATCATAAGCTATTGAAAAAGCAAAAGATCCAAGAGCAAATAAAACAATTTGAGATATTGCAAAAAACCAATCCTGAAGCAGCGCTTGAAAAATTGAATGAATTAGAAAAGAATCGCGTACGCGAAAGAGCAAGCTTACGGCATAAAAATACGGGAACATGGGCAAAAAATTTGCAAATACGCGCCAAGTATGATAAGGACGTAAGAAAGGATTTGGCTGAACAATTGCAGATTAGTCGACAGCTGACGGCGAAGAAAACGAATAGCGATGATGAGGAGAATGAAGAGGGTGATAGCGCAAATACGAAGGCATTACAAATGGAAATGGAAAAAGAGTTGGCCGCTGATCACTTTAATCCCTGGACGCGTGTGGGTAATGCCGCTAAAAAAGATGAACCCACTGTTGAGGGAGAAAAGGAGAATTGGCGTAAATATTGGTTGGAGCGTAATGAGAATGATAAAATGCTTGATGAGTATAAAAAGCTGTTGGCTGGTGAGGACAGTCAAGGTGATGATGAGGATGAGGATGCTAAGGCTAAAACGGAAAACAGAGTGGAAAAAGTAGAAAGTGTAAAAATGGAGGCTGATGATGACGAAGAGAGCAGCAAAAATGAGGTTGACGAAACTGATGTTAAAGTAAATGAAAGCAAATCCGGAATTATTAAAATAGGCAAACAAAAGGCGAAGAAGTCCACGAAGGTGAAAACTGCAAAGGTGAAGGCAGAACATGAATTAAATACATCAGCTGGACAGTGGACAGTTGAGGAAATCGAAAGCAGCGCGTCCACGGATGCAACCAAAAATGATGTTGATATTGATGAAATTTTTGATGAGCAAGAGGATAAAATTAAAGAAATGTTAAAAAAGAAGTTACAAAGATTAACAGAGATATCTAAGCAAATGCAAAAGCCACAATTGAAAAGTAAAAAGATGAAGAAAAAGCGCAAAGAAAAGGATGCGCTTAAAAACTTGAAAGATTTATCATTCAAAAAGCAAACAACACGGCCTGACATAGATGAAGAACTAGGCACGGAAGAAACTCCGGATATGGAAAATCAAACTGAAACTGTTTTGGATAATAGTAATACCGAGAAAAATGATACAACCACACAAATTGCAACGAAGCAACAAGCAGCCGTCAAAACGACCACAACTGAAAGCAGCCAACCACCCACAACAACAATTGATCCCAACAAGCTAGCGGATGTTAGACTAAAACAGCAGGTGAAGAATTTGATTGGCTTAAATGAAACGATTCTAGATGACAATGCTGATGACCTTGATATGAGTGATGATGATGAGGCATTGGAGCAGGCGCATTTGCAACAACAAATGACAATTAGTGAAGCATTTGAAGATGATGATATTGTTGCCGATTTTACGCATGATAAAGCTAAAGACACTGAAATCAAAGACGCTGAAATTGATTTATTTATGCCCGGTTGGGGTTCATGGGCTGGTGCAGGCATTTCTGCAGAGAAACAAACCGCTAAATATAAAAACAAACGTCTCATACTAAAATTGGCTGATAAAGAGGAGCGTCGTGATGATAACAAAGGTGAACTATACATTAATGAAGCGGCTAGTAAGCAATTACGAACGCATTTGGTATCCTCCATACCATTTCCATTCACATCCGTTGCTGAATATGAATCATCTATACGTGCTACAATTGGCAGAAATTGTGTGCCAGAGACTGCTTTTCGTATGCTTACACGTCCGGCTGTTATAACGCGTAAGGGGCAGATAATTGAACCAATGGATCAAACAGAGCTGGTTAAGCCGGAACGAAAGTTGTATAATGTTGTTGATAGACGGATAGCGCGCATGAATAAATTGAATAAAGGAAATGTAAAAAGAGAGATTAAAGTGAAATAAAAGGAGAAAAAAATTATCCAATAAAATCAAACAACCGATTTTAAGTTTCCTTTTTTTGTAAAAAGAGACGCTTTAGTTTCAAAATTAGATTGGTTGGAAAAAGTCTCGAAATGATCCCAAAACTAAGCCCAAAGTTCCCCAGAAAAAGTCTTGAAGTTATGCGAAAAAAGTCAACAAATTATATAGAAAACAGTATGGTTCCCGAAAATTCCAAATAATGGCGAAAAATTTTCGAAAAAAGTCCCGAAATAATCTCGAAAACTATCCTGGAATAGTTACAACTGAAAACAATCCCGAAAAGGTCCCTTATTTATCCTGAAGTGAGACCGAAATGAACTCTAGTAAAACCAAGTAGACCCAGCAAAAGCAGTGATCCCAAATTAGCCCTATGAAACCCCAAGTTTCCAAGAAAAAATCTTTAAGTGATACCAAAAAAGTACAAATTATCTAGAAATGAATCGTAGTATAGGTCTCGAAAATTCCAAATAATCACGAAATAATCTCGAAAACTATCCTGAAATAGTTACAAAAAAAGATTGAAAACAACCTGAAATGATCCCCTTAAAGGATCCTACATGAACTCTAGTAAAACCAAGTAGACCCAGCAAAGCAATGATCCCAAATAAGCCCTATAAAACCCGAAGTTCCCAAAAAAAAATCTTCAAGTCCCGAAATAATGTTGTTGTTGTTGTTGTAACGAGGTGTAGCCCTGCCTAAATGTCAGACAGGGTCACCTCGAGTGTATTGCTCTTGGCCGGGTCGATATAAGAAAACGGCCCGGGTCGTTTCGGCACGATCGATACAGCACAAGTACTGGTACCGTTCTCGTAGATCCGGCAATACAAGAAACTAAACTAGCCGTGCAGGCTATGTAGGTCATTTAGCGTTACCCAGGGTGCACCAACTGGGAGGCGACCTACTTTTACATCCCGAAATAATCTCTTGCCTTGCTGGCTTTGCCTCGAGAAATGTCAAAATTCTATTTGGCCATAGAAGCTTTTCAAAGCAAAGCAAGGTAAGCCTAGGTAAGCAAGGCAAGCAAATCAAGCCTGCATTGGGCCATCATCTTCAATCTTGTATTTAAGGGTTGAACACAAGTGGTTCGATAAAAATCGACCCGTGTAAATGAGCTTTAGTTAAAAAAAAAATTTTGAATAACCAAACTTTCTGAAAACACGAGCATCGAGCTTAGAAAAATCGGGGTTTGTTCTGTGAGTCAAAATCTTATCAATTAGGATAAATAACTGTAAACGGGTTGTTGTTACGGGATTTGAAAAGTTAAAAAAAAAAAAACATGGGTGTAAAAGTAGGTCGCCTCCCAGTTGGTGCACCCTGGGTAACGCTAAATGACCTAGATAGCCTACACGGCTAGTTTCTTGTATTGCCGGTTCTACGAGAACGGTACCAGTACTTGTGCTTACATCGACCCGGCCAAGAGCAATACACTCGGGGTGACCCTGTCTGACATTTAGGCAGGGCTACACCTCGCTACAACAACAACAACAACATGGGGCACAATCTGGACTTGATATCAACTGCTGAGTGGTAGATCACCCTTATGTAAAATGTTTTTCAAAAACGCCCTATCTCAGATTATTTTAATAAAGGCCGATTTACATGAGTCCATTTTTCGTTGTTGTTTTTCGTCGTTCCACCGTGTAGATAGCAATTCTATCAATTCACACCATGTATTTGAAGGTTGAATTAAAAATCGACCAGAAAATTGACCCGTTTAAATCAGCCTTAAGATTGCATTCAGAACAAGTTTTAAAACGGCTAATCCAATTTTTTTCCATGAAGGCACTATTTTCAAAATTTGCTCCAAAAACGCCTAATATCAGCGAAAAGCGTATTTTCATTAAAAAGGGCGTTTTTTTTTTTAATTCATTCTGTGATAGGGCGTTCCTAAACCAAGCTTTGAAATTGTGTTAGTGAAAAAAAAAAAATATCCAATTTTTAAAAATATTTTGAAAACGTATCTTCCACTCAGCAGACAAAATATTTTACAACTACAAATTATTTTTCAAAAAATCTCTATCGGAAGTTTTCTAAAAGCGCCCAATTTCAGACATGGCTTCAAAGACGCCTTGTCTCAGATTACGTAAGATGGTAAAGGTTCCGAAAATATAGAAACAACTTTTAGAAAAATATTAAATTGGTGTGTTTAAAATTTTATGTGAGGTTTACAAAGAGTGCATAACTGATCCTTCAAATAATCTCCAGCTGCTTTCAGATGGTATTCCTCCATAGTTGGCAACGCTGGTAACTGCACATGTCATAGAGATGGTAGTCTGTGTTGTTACCACGAATCGATTGGTGGTTGCTCTTAACAATCGATTGGTTAAGCATCGATAGATCTGTACCGCTATTAAAGGTCCGGTGCATGAATAAGAACAACTTTTTTTTTTAACTTTTGCTGTGCTTAGTTTTCGACTTTCGGAAATATTAAATAAAAACAAATAAAAAATAATAATTCTTATGTAGCCCAGTCTAATATACAACGTGATTTGGAAATTTCAAATTGAAATTGCTTTATCGACTATTTGCATTCGATATTTGGGTAGCGAGTAATCGACTCATTCACATATTTAACTGTTGCTGTTATATTCGCTGGAAGAAAAAATCGAATTGCAAAACGACAGCAAAAATATTTGTTTTCCGTTTATTACTAATTTAATTGGTTAATAAAAGTAATTGTAATATTAGTGAAACTAGAGCAATAAGCAAAATGTATGAATTAAAAACACTATTGCCGGAATGTGATATTCAGCTGCCCACCTGCATGTATCCGATGAAAGTACTCAATACGGCAGCTGCGGCTGTGCCCAAAAAAGCTGCTGACGCAAGCACGGTAAGTGGATTGGAAATAAATGAATACTAAATTAATGCTATTATTTTATTAAATTAAACGTGTTGAAGGCACTTTGTAATGGTAATCCTTATGCTACGCACGCTGTTTACTCCTCCCTCCGAGCCAAGCCAAAAAGTGGATGCGTACTTGATTTGGACAATTTGAATGCACAAATCCAGAATATACTCAAGGTTAATTTTTCTAAATTTATTTCGTTTAAGTTTATTTTTAGTTGTATACATTTACCTAATTCATTATGATTTGTGTTATCAAACCTTTGGCAAAACCCTGCGGTATTAGTTTCCTTTAGGGGACAACTCCTAATAAATTAGCTAAAAATATGGGAGATACCTCAAATGACGCGTTTTGGCCTCAGGATTACGAATCCGGAAGCGCTTTTTTAATTTTTTGTTTTAGTGAAAAGTTATGGCCAAAAAACCGAAAAATGACCCGGGTCCGATACCAAAATTGGGGCGGAATCCATATTTTTAGCTAATTTATTAGGAGTTGTCCCCTAAAGGAAACTAATACCAACCCAGCTAACCGCTTGTACATACATTTTAAAATTGTTAAAGTTGCACGCTCTCATGGCTACTGGCTTCTACTAATATTCTCATAACTTTTTTGTAATGAATTGATTAAGTTAGCGAGGAAGACTAACAAGCACCTTGTTCAATTTAAAGCATGATTACTACAAAATTTTATACTTTTTTTTTTAATAAGAGAAGAGGAGTAAACAGAGTGCGTGGCAGGTTTATTTTGAGCTCTAAAGGGGCTGTTTCTATGTGGCCAATCCTTGCTATTTTGTTTTCGTTTCTTCTTGAGCAGTCCATACTTTGTTAGCTCTGTGAAGTTGGCACCTCTATGTCCGAATAATTTAAAAAAAATTAAGTACTATTCGGTTGTCCCAAACGAAAGTTCTTGTTGGGCAATCCTGGACTGACGATGGGCAAACGATTTAGCAAAAAAAAAAAAAAAATAGATCGTACAGATGTCATGCATTGGACAGAGAAAATAAACAGCACCATACGGAAAAGCAGACGGTGGAGCATTACAAAACTGCTCAGCCGGAATCACTGCAATCGAAGTTGCCCAAGTAGCTATATAGCGGGTCTGAAGCTTATCCGCTTATCTCCGTATATGATACTTGTCGTTATCAATATTTTACATTTCCACAGAAAACACTCAACGTTCTCTTTAAAAGTTACATACAACTTGTTCAAAAAATTGGCTGACAAATAGCTTCATAGTACCTTTTAACCCTCTATCGGCCTGTGTAATAAATACTCTCCAAGTAGTCATCCTTATGAATTTGTGTCGAAACCATTATGCAGGGATTTTTTTTTCTTAATAACCCATATACCCACCCAGATCAAAACCAATATTTTTCAATTAATTTATATTTATTTATATATATCGAAACCTTATTTTCTACCACACATATTAAGCGAAATATAAAATTAAGCTAGTCAATCGCCGTTTTCGGATTTCCTTTTACTATTTTTAATCCCAATTAATCATCGCATACCTGACATCAGACCAAGTAACAGCGCTGTTGTGGTCCAAACTATAATCAGATTGTTGTTTCTAGACATCATCATCCCCATTTACGCCTTCACTCCAATTCAACTGGTAAAAATTATCGGAGGTCAGAAAGAATTCATCCTCTTCTTTCGTGCTGACATCTGACCATATAGCAGCGGGGTTGTAGTCCCAGCGGTTATCGGAGTTCAGAAAGAATTCATCCTCTTCCTTCGTGCTGGCATCTGACCAGCTCCTCCTTCGTTGTATCATATGCTTCCAAGCCACCACATAAGATCCTTTGTTGTCGTGTGAATGATTTTTTGAACTCTATTTGTTGTTGAACGATCTCTTCATTCTTATCACTTGGTTGCAATATTTCTAAAGCGTTCTTCGAAATTAGCTCATGTGTTATGAAGAGCTTTGTTTGTACGAGAGCCAATGTGTTGCGTTTGCGACGCGCCAACTCCTCACGATAAAGGAATATATTGTAGAGCAGTTGTGTTTTTACTACTTGCCGCTTAGTTTCCTTTTTAGTCGCTTCTCGGCCTCAAGGCTTAGATCAAAGTGGGCATACTAAGATCGGGAGCGAGTCTTGAGAGTTCTTTTATCCCTTTTTTTGATACATTTCTGCTGTAGTAGCCGCAGCTTTAAGAGTGCGGCTAACACACAGAAATAGATACATCTTTAGCTTGTTTTTGACCCCTATTTCCATTGTTGATGTTATGAGCCTCCGCTTCTAAGAGGGTGGCTGATACATAACAGTGATTCGGGAGCCAAAAGCTGGCTGCATTGAGTTGTAATATTATCTTTTTTTTTCTCTCTTCTATTCTTCTATTTTTAACCTGCTGAAAGCGCGTTTTTGACCCCCGTTTCTATTGCTCATGCTATGAGCCTCAGCTTTTAAGAGGGTGGCTGATGCATAGCTTTGTTTCGGGTGCCAAAAACTAGCTGCCTTTGGTTATAAGTAGATCAATACGCTTTGGCATACGCCACAGCTTCTAAGAGTGTGGCCTATACTGAACGTGTATTATTAAGCTATTATATTTACCGGTTAATACATCTTGGTTATAAGCCGCAGTTTAGGCTTGTACCGACCGTGTATTTTACTATTTTTTTCGAGCCATTTTATCGATGCCCCAAGGCAGACTATCAGGTGAACCCGAGGCAAAAGTAATAACCGAAGGTAAAAGCCTGGTGGTCTTACTGCCAGTAGATGAGCTGCCCCTCCTGTGCCCACTGTGCGCTGATAGGCATCGCGGGTGTAGACCAAGCGGTTATCGGAGTTCGAAAAGAATTCATCCTCTGCCGTCGTGCTGCCATCTGACCACATAGCATCGCGGGTGTAGACCAAGCGGTTATCGGAGTTCGAAAAGAATTCATCCTCTGCCAGACGATATAGCAGCGGGGTTGTAGTCCAAGCGGTTATCGGAGTTCAGAAAGAATCCATCCTCTTCCTTCATGCTGACATCTGACCACATAGGAGCGGGGTTGTAGACCAAGCGGTTATCGGGCTCTCGATCAAAATTGTGCTCCTCCTTCGTTGTATCATGTGCTTCCAAGCCACCACATAATATCCTTTGTTGTCGTGTGAGTGATTTTTTGAACTCTATTTGTCGTTGAACGATCTCTTCATTCTCATCACTTGGTTGCAATATTTCTAAAGCGTTCTTCGAAATTAGCTCATGTGTTATGAAGAGCTTTGTTTGTACGAGAGCCAATGTGTTGCGTTTGCGACGCGCCAACTCCTCACGATAAAGGAATATATTGTAGAGCAGTTGTGTTTTTACTACTTGCCGCTTAGTTTCCTTTTTAGTCGCTTCTCGGCCTCAAGGCTTAGATCAAAGTGGGCATACTAAGATCGGGAGCGAGTCTTGAGAGTTCTTTTATCCCTTTTTTGATACATTTCTGCTGTAGTAGCCGCAGCTTTTAGAGTGCGGCTAACACACAGAAATAGATACATATTTAGCTTGTATTTGACCCCCATTTCTATTGTTGATGTTATGAGCCTCCGCTTCTAAGAGGGTGGCTGATACATAACAGTGATTCGGGAGCCAAAAGCTGGCTGCATTGAGTTGTAATATTATCTTTTTTTCTCTTTTTTTTTCTCTCTTCTATTCTTCTAGTTTTAACCTGCTGAAAGCGCGTTTTTGACCCCCGTTTCTATTGCTCATGTTATGAGCCTCAGCTTTTAAGAGGGTGGCTGATGCATAGCTTTGTTTCGGGTGCCAAAAACTAGCTGCCTTTGGTTATAAGTAGATCAATACGCTTTGGCATACGCCACAACTTCTAAGAGTGTGGCCTATACTGAACGTGTATTTTACTTTTTTTTTCGAGCCCTTTTATCGATGCCCCAAGGCAGACTATCAGGTGAACCCGATGCAAAAGTAATAACCGAAGGTAACAGCCTGGTGGTCTTACTGCCAGTAGATGAGCTGCCCCTCCTGTGCCCACTGTGCACTGATAGGCATCGCGGGTGTAGACCAAGCGGTTATCGGAGTTCGAAAAGAATTCATCCTCTGCCGTCGTGCTGACATCAGACGATATAGCAGCGGGGTTGTAGTCCAAGCGGTTATCGGAGTTCAGAAAGAATTCATCCTCTTCCTTCGTGCTGACATCTGACCACAAAGGAGCGGGGTTATAGACCAAGCGGTTATCGGACTCTCGATCAAAATTGTGCTCCTCCTTCGTTGTATCATGTGCTTCCAAGCCACCACATAATATCCTTTGTTGTCGTGTGAGTGATTTTTTGAACTCTATTTGTCGTTGAACGATCTCTTCATTCTCATCACTTGGTTGCAATATTTCTAAAGCGTTCTTCGAAATTAGCTCATGTGTTATGAAGAGCTTTGTTTGTACGAGAGCCAATGTGTTGCGTTTGCGACGCGCCAACTCCTCACGATAAAGGAATATATTGTAGGGTAGTTGTGTTTTTACTACTTGCCGATTAGTTTCCATTTTAGTCGCTTCTCGGCCTCAAGGCTTAGATCAAAGTGGGCATACTAAGATCGGGAGCGAGTCTTGAGAGTTCTTTTATCCCTTTTTTTGATACATTTCTGCTGTAGTAGCCGCAGCTTTAAGGGTGCGGCTAACACACAGAAATAGATACATCTTTAGCTTGTTTTTGACCCCCATTTCTATTGTTGATGTTATGAGCCCCCGCTTCTAAGAGGGTGGCTGATACATAACACTGATTCGGGAGCCAAAAGCTGGCTGCATTGAGTTGTAATATTATCTTTTTTTTCTCTCTTCTATTTTTAACCTGCTGCAAGCGCGTTATCGACCCCCGTTTCTATTGCTCATGTTATGAGCCTCAGCTTTTAAGAGGGTGGCTGATGCATAGCTTTGTTTCGGGTGCCAAAAACTAGCTGCCTTTGGTTATAAGTAGACCAATACGCCACAGCTTCTAAGAGTGTGGCCTATACTGAACGTGTATTATTAAGCTATTATATTTACCGGTTACCCACGCAGCATTTTATGAAATTTTTGATCATATACGAGTCTATTTCGAGTCTTCTACGCGATTAAAACAATCATAAATGAGCTCACTTTCTGATCATAAAAGACTTTTGTCGGTAGAAAAATGTACCATGCCCGCGATTCCTCTTGATAAGCCCTTTATGATCAGTTTTGACTCTTTTTCGACTCTTGAAACAATCATTTGCGGGCCATTTTTTAGTCATTTTTCAGTTGTTTTCTATTCATTTTATGATCAGTTATGACTCTTATTCGACTCTTGTTACAATCTATTTCTGGTCGTTTTTTTAATCTTTTTTTAGTCGTATTTCCAAACATTTTCAGATCATTTTCTTATCGCATTTCAAATTTCCTTCGTGCTGACATCAGACGATATAGCAGCGGGGTGGTAGTCCAAGCGGTTATCGGAGTTCAGAAAGAATTCATCCTCTTCCTTCGTGCTGACATCTGACCACATAGGAGCGGGGTTGTAGACCAAGCGGTTATCGGGCTCTCGATCAAAATTGTGCTCCTCCTTCGTTGTATCATGTGCTTCGAAGCCACCACATAATATCCTTTGTTGTCGTGTGAGTGATTTTTTGAACTCTATTTGTCGTTGAGCGATCTCTTCATTCTCATCACTTGGTTGCAATATTTCTAAAGCGTTCTTCGAAATTAGCTCATGTGTTATGAAGAGCTTTGTTTGTACGAGAGCCAATGTGTTGCGTTTACGACGCGCCAACTCCTCACGATAAAGGAATATATTGTAGGGCAGTTGTGTTTTTACTACTTGCCGCTTAGTTTCCATTTTAGTCGCTTCTCGGCCTCAAGGCTGAGATCAAAGTGGGCATACTAAGATCGGGAGCTAGTCTTGAGAGTTCTTTTATCCCTTTTTTTGATACATTTCTGCTGTAGTAGCCGCAGCTTTAAGAGTGCGGCTAACACACAGAAATAGATACATCTTTAGCTTGTTTTTGACCCCCATTTCCATTGTTGATGTTATGAGCCTCCGCTTCTAAGAGGGTGGCTGATACATAACACTGATTCGGGAGCCAAAAGCTGGATGCATTGAGTTGTAATATTCTCTTTTTTTATCTTTTTTTTCTCTCTTCTATTTTTAACCTGCTGAAAGCGCGTTTTCGACCCCCGTTTCTATTGTTCATGCTATGAGCCTCAGCTTTTAAGAGGGTGGCTGATGCATAGCTTTGTTTCGGGTGCCAAAAACTAGCTGCCTTTGGGTATAAGTAGATCAATACGCTTTGGCATACGCCACAGCTTCTAAGAGTGTGGCCTATACTGAACGTGTATTAGTAAGCTATTATATTTACCGGTTAATACATCTTGGTTATAAGCCACAATTCAGGCTTGTACCGACCGTGTATTTTACTATGTTTTTCTATTTTTCGAGCCCTTTTATCGATGCCCCAAGGCAGACTATCAGGTGAACCCGAGGCAAAAGTAATAGCCGAAGGTAACAGCCTGGTGGTCTTACTGCCAGTAGATGAGCTGTCCCTCCTGTGCCCACTGTGCGCTGATAGGCATCGCGGGTGTAGACCAAACGGTTATCGGAGTTCGAAAAGAAATCATCCTCTGCCGTCGGGCTGACATCTGACCACATAGCATCGCGGGTGTAGACCAAGCGGTTATCGGAGTTCGAAAAGAATTCATCCTCTGCCGTCGTGCTGACATCAAAATACATAGGAGCGGGGTTGTAGACCAAGCGGTTATCGGAATTCAGAAAGAATTCATTCTTTTCCTTCGTGCTGACATCTGACCACATAGCATCGCGGGTGTAGACCAAGCGGTTATCGGAGTTCGAAAAGAATTCATCCTCTGCCGTCGGGCTGACATCTGACCACATAATATCGCGGGTGTAGTCCAAGCGGTTATCGGAGTTCAGAAAGAATTCATCCTCTTCCTTCGTGCTGACATCTGACCACATAGGAGCGCGGTTGTAGACCAAGCGGTTATCGGGCTCTCGATCAAAATTGTGCTCCTCCTTCGTTGTATCATGTGCTTCGAAGCCACCACATAATATCCTTTGTTGTCGTGTGAGTGATTTTTTAAACTCTATTTGTCGTTGAACGATCTCTTCATTCTCATCACCTGGTAATATTTCTAAACTGTCCTTCGAAATTAGCTCATGTGTTATGAAGAGCTTTGTTTGTACGAGAGCCAATGTGTTGCGTTTACGACGCGCCAACTCCTCACGATAAAGGAATATATTGTAGGGCAGTGGTGTTTTGACTACTTGCCGCTTAGTTTCCATTTTAGTCGCTTCTCGGCCGCAAGATCGGGAGCGAGTCTTGAGAGTTCTTTTATCCCTTTTTTTTGATACATTTCTGCTGTAGTAGCCGCAGCTTTAAGAGTGCGGCTAACACACAGAAATAGATACATCTTTAGCTTGTTTTTGACCCCCATTTCCATTGTTGATGTTATGAGCCTCCGCTTCTAAGAGGGTGGCTGATACATAACAGTGATTCGGGAGCCAAAAGCTGGCTGCATTGAGTTATAATATTCTCTTTTTTTATCTTTTTTTCTCTCTTCTATTTTTAACCTGCTGAAAGCGCGTTTTCGACCCCCGTTTCTATTGTTCATGCTATGAGCCTCAGCTTTTAAGAGGGTGGCTGATGCATAGCTTTGTTTCGGGTGCCAAAAACTAGCTGCCTTTGGTTATAAGTAGATCAATACGCTTTGGCATACGCCACAGCTTCTAAGAGTGTGGCCTATACTGAACGTGTATTTTACTCTTTTTTTCGAGCCCTTTTATCGATGCCCCAAGGCAGACTATCAGGTGAGCCCGAGGCAAAAGTAATAGCCGAAGGTAACAGCCTGGTGGTCTTACTGCCAGTAGATGAGCTGCCCCTCCTGTGCCCACTGTGCGCTGATAGGCGTATCGGTCATTATGCGGGCGTTCGCAGGGTGGAAAACTTAATACGGCATGCGAAGGAACACCACGCGGAAAACCCGACCAAGTTCCGCTGTTGATGTTCCTTCGAAGCTCCCAGCAGAGCAAGATACCCCCGCAGAGTGGTGTCGCAACACTGCTCCTCGTGTGCATTGTGGTTTTCCGACACACAAAACAAAAACAGAAGTGCGAGCCCCGTTATACATATACATATATGTCCACGCATATACCCACTACCCAGCAAACAACGAGCACCAAAAACTCAAACGTTGAAAAAATCTATTCTCAACTTTTTCTCAGATTTTGTTTAACATATAACAAGATGATTTGTTGAACTATAATAATTATAAAACATATCACATAAAATTTAACTGCAGAAATGAAAACTCGCATTTTATTAAAATAGTATTAGTTTCGGATTATTCCCAAATCTGTATAAATATTTCAATGAGAGCAACTGGATTTCGTTCCGTTATGCTCAGTTTGAGAAAGGTTTAGAAATTCTATATTTCTCAATTTGAAAATAAAGGAAAATTCCATATTAAAAATTTGCCCTTAGTTTCAGAATGCTATGAGTGGTTATTTGAGATTCTTTTGCTAAAACTATATTTGACCCTTTTCAAACGAAAAAAGTGTATGTAATCAATTGTTTAGTCCTTAATGGTTTATAATTTTCTGCACTGTTTTTCATTTGTAATAAATCTTTTAAATAATTGTTTACCTGCATTGTGTTTACTGCGGGCAGTGGTTAACAAGCTCTAAAAATGAGCAGGTAATTTATGCTTACTTTACCTTTCCCATGATAATCGTGTCCTTAAAATATGTATTTTCTTCCATTTCGGTACATTTCTGAAGGTCATTAGCTATGGAAAAAACCTTAAGCAACAATGCAATAAAAAAATTTTGGAATTAATATATTAAAGCCAGCAGAGACGTGACAAATGCACTAACACATACAAAAATCTCAGTGAATCTGTACAAAAAGCATAAAGAATAACAGCCCAACAAACACCACTCAAAGTTTGTGGAAACATCCACTCTCAATTTTTTCTCTGATTTTTTTTTATAAAACCGAAATATGGAATTAATAAAATTTAACTACATGAATGAAAGCGCGCTCTGTACTGTGTTTCTGTAATTCAATTCTATCGATCGTCTCGACTGAAACAGTCGATTTCACGTCATACTGACGTCACACTCATTTTTTTGTTTCTGTAAAAAAAAAAAATATTTTGTCGATTTTCTTTTTAATTTTGAATCGAGTCGAGTGTGACGAACGACATTGAAATCGAGAATTTTGCAGATTTTTTACAGAAACGGAGTACTGCTCAGTTTGAGAAAAGTTTGAAAATTCTATATTTCTCAATTTCAAAATAAAGGAAAATTCCATATTAAAAATTTTGCAAAAGTAACATCAAAAATTATTTAGAAAAACAATTTTTCTAAACGGGGTCGCCCCTCGGCAGCAGTTTGGCAAATTCTCCGGGTGTATTTCTGAGAAGCTTCTCAGCAAAAAATTAATTTGCTTTGCAAGTGCCGTTCGGAGTCGGCAAAAAACTGTAGGTCCCGCCAACTTGTAGGAAAACTCAAAAGAAAAACACCACAAGTTGGAAAGAGAAGCCGTTGGTATATCGTCCCCATTAGTTTTATTTTTTATTTTTTTTTTTTCGCGCACGCTTTTATACAAAACACCAAGAGTAGTGAAGTGCAAAAGGAACTACCTGACTAATTCGTAAGCTGAGTATTTTTCTCAATACATGTACCTTCATTTATCTACCTGCAGCCTATACTCAATCTCTTTATCCTTGTTGTTGTTGTTGTTGTTGTTGTTGTTGTTAATATCGAAAACACTTCCCGAAGGTTTTGGGGACTGATGCCGGAATTCGTTATCCTTCGGTGTGCATGTACAGAACTAGTACCTGCGCAGCTTAAAAAGTAGCGCAGGCGCCACTAGCAAGCTCAGTTAAATCTTGACTAAGCATAGCGCAACATAAAATATACTAAAACTATACTAAAATGGAAACTAAGCGGCAAGTAATAAAAACACAACTGCCCTACAATATATTCGTTTATCGCGAGGAGTTGGCGCGTCGTAAACGCAACAAATTGGCTCTCGTACAAAGAAAGCTCTTCATAACACAGGAACTAATTTCGAAGAACGCTTTAGGAATATTGCAACCAAGTGATGAGATTGAAGAGATCGTTCGACAACAAATAAAGTTAAAAAAATCACTCACACGACAACAAAGAATCTTATGTGGTGGCTTGGAAGCACATGATACAACGGAGGAGGAGCACAATTTTGATCGAGAGTCCGATAACTGCTTGGTCTACAACCCCGCTCCTATGTGGTCAGATGTCAGCACGACGGCAGAGGAAGAATTATTTTCGAACGATAACCGCTTGGCCTACACCCGCGATGCTATGTGGTCAGATGCCAGCACGAAGGAAGAAGATGAATTCTTTCTAAACTCCGTTAACCGCTTGGACTGCAACCCCGCTGCTATATGGTCAGATGTCGGCACGAAAGAAGAGGATGCATTCTTTCTGACCTCCGATAATTGTTACCAGTTGAATTGGGGTGAAGGCATGCATGGGGATGATGATGTCCAGAAAGAACAATTTGAGTATAGTTTGGACCACATTAGCGCTGACATTTCTGATATCAGGTATGCGATGATGAATTGGGAGTAAAAACAGTAGAGAGAATCCGAAAACGACGATTGACTAGCTTAATTTTATATTTCGCTTAATATGTTTGGTAATTATAGTAATTTTTGTTTTATGTGTAGAAAATAAGGTTGTGATATATATAAATAAATATAAATTAATTGAAAAATATTGGTTTTGATCTGGGTGGGTTATATGGGTTATTTAAAAAAAATCCCTGCACAATGGTTTCGACACAAATGCATATGGGTGATTACTTTGAGAGTATTTATTATACAGGCCGATATCCTCGACTTTTTCAACAACTTAAGGACTCGTTCTAACGGTTAGGTCCGAAGAGTTTTTTTGTCATCAAAAAGTACTTAGTCTAAAAAACAATTTGTGCTGCTGTTTTTAACGATAAAAACACTCTCTGAAGTTTTTGGGGTGTTTTGTCTAAAGTGACAGTCCTTCCCAGTTACGATATGATATTATATTGTCTTTCGCAAGTAAAAATATTGATAACGACAAGTATCATATGCGGAGATCTACCATCAAGTCTCACGTTGTCACCCTTCATGGGGAGTTTTAAGTTTGAGAACGGCTATATAATACATCAAAACGGCTTCTAAAAGCTACTTGACCAACTTTGGTTGCAGTCATTCGGGCTGAGCAGTTTTGTAATGCTCCGCAGTCTGCTTTTCCGTATGGTGCTGTTTATTTTCTCTGTCCAATGCATGACAACTGTATATCACACATATATTTATGTATCTAAAAATGTGTTCACGATCTATTTTAATCGCATGCGACTTCCATCGACTGATCGTGTTTAGTACAAAATTTGACATTTGTTCGTTGCCTAAAGAATGTCAGCGACACAAGTGTATCAAGAGGTTAGGTTGATTGCGTTAAAATCATAATAAAATAATCATATAAATGGAAACATAACATTATCACTAAATTGCATTCATACTAATACGCTGTTAAATGCCATTGGCCTCACACTTGTCTAAAATGGAGAGTGTTTTTATCGTTAAAAACAGCAACACAAATTGTTTTTTAGACTAATTTTAGATGACAAAAAAAACTCTTCGAACCTAACCGTTAGAACGAGACCTTAAGTTGTTGAAAAAGTCAAGGATAATTGTGATCAAAATTTCAGATACCTTACTCAAATTTTTCAAATAGGAGCTCCCACGGGCATTTCCACAGAAAACTCTCAACGTTCTCTTTAAAAGTTACATACAACTTTTTCAAGTAACACTATTGAAGAAAAAATTGGCTGACAAATATGTAGCTTCATAGTACCTTTTAACCCTCTATCGGCCTGTGTAATAAATACTCTCAAAGTAGTCATCCATATGAATTTGTGCCGAAACCATTATGCAGGGATTTTTTTTTTTAAATAACCCATATACCCACCCAGATCAAAACCAATATTTTTCAATTCATTTATATTTATTTCCATTATGTATGTATATCACAACCTTATTTTCCACACATAAAACAAAAATTACTATAATTACCAAACATATTAAGCGAAATATAAAATTAAGCTAGTCAATCGTCGTCTTCGGATTTCCTTTTACTATTTTTAATCCCAATTAATCATCGCATACCTGACATCAGACCAAGTATCAGCGCTGTTGTGGTACAAACTATAATCAGATTGTTGTTTCTGGGCATCATCATCCCCATTTATGCCTTTACTCCAATTCAACTGGTAAAAATTATCGGAGTTCGGAAAGAATGCATCCTCTTCCTTCATGCTGACATCAGACCATATAGCAGCGGGGTTGTAGACCAAGCGGTTATCGGGCTCTCGATCAAAATTGTGCTCCTCCTTCGTTGTATCATGTGCTTCATGTGCTGAAGCCACCACATAAGATCCTTTGTTGTCGTGTGAGTGATTTTTTGAACTCTATTTGTCGTTGAACGATCTCTTCATTCTCATCACTTGATTGCAATATTTCTAAAGCGTTCTTCGAAATTAGCTCATGTTTTATGAAGAGCTTTGTTTGTACGAGAGCCAATGTGTTGCGTTTACGACGCGCCAACTCCTCACGATAAAGGAATATATTGTAGGGCAGTTGTGTTTTTACTACTTGCCGATTAGTTTCCATTTTAGTCGCTTCTCGGCCTCAAGGCTTAGATCAAAGTGGGCATACTAAGATCGGGGGCGAGTCTTGAGAGTTATTTTATCCCTTTTTTTGATACATTTCTGCTGTAGTAGCCGCAGCTTTAAGAGTGCGGCTAACACACAGAAATAGATACATCTTTAGCTTGTTTTTGACCCCCATTTCTATTGTTGATGTTATGAGCCTCCGCTTCTAAGAGGGTGGCTGATACATAACAGTGATTCGGGAGCCAAAAGCTGGCTGCATTGAGTTGTAATATTATCTTTTTTTTATCTTTTTTTCTCTCTTCTATTTTTAACCTGCTGAAAGCGCGTTTTCGACCCCCGTTTCTATTGCTCATGCTATGAGCCTCAGCTTTTAAGAGGGTGGCTGATGCATAGCTTTGTTTCGGGTGCCAAAAACTAGCTGCCTTTGGTTATAAGTAGATCAATACGCTTTGGCATACGCCACAGCTTCTAAGAGTGTGGCCTATACTGAACGTGTATTATTAAGCTATTATATTTACCGGTTACCCACGCAGCATTTTATGAAATTTTTGATCATATACGAGTCTATTTCGAGTCTTCTACGCGATTAAAACAATCATAAATGAGCTCACTTTCTGATCATAAAAGACTTTTGTCGGTAGAAAAATGTACCATGCCCGCGATTCCTCTTGATAAGCCTTTTATGATCAGTTTTGACTCTTTTTCGACTCTTGAAACAATCATATGCGGGTCATTTTCTAGTCATTTTTCAGTGGTTTTCTATTCATTTTATGATCAGTTTTGACTCTCATTCGACTCTTGTTACAATCTCTTTCTGGTCGTTTTTTAATTTTTTTTTAGTCGTATTTCCAAACATTTTCAAATCGTTTTCTTATCGCATTTCAAATTTCCTTCGTGCTGACATCTGACCACATAGGAGCGGGGTTGTAGACCAAGCGGTTATCGGAGTTCGGAAAGAATTCATCCTCTTCCTTCGTGCTGATATCAGACCACATAGCATCGGGGTTGTAGGCCAAGCGGTTATCGGAGTTCAGAAAGAATTCATCCTCTTCCTTCGTGCTGACATCTGACCACATAGCATCGCGGGTGTAGACCAAACGGTTATCGGAGTTCGAAAAGAATTCATCCTCTGCCGTCGTGCTGACATCAGACGATATAGAAGCGGGGTTGTAGTCCAAGCGGTTATCGGAGTTTAGATAGAATTCATCCTCTTCCTTCGTGCTGACATCTTACCACATAGGAGCGGGGTTGTAGACCAAGCGGTTATCGGGCTCTCGATCAAAATAGTGCTCCTCCTTCGTTGTATCATGTGCTTCGAAGCCACCACATAATATCCTTTGTTGTCGTGTGAGTGATTTTTTGAACTCTATTTGTCGATGAACGATCTCTTCATTCTCATCACTTGGTTGCAATATTTCTAAAGCGTTCTTCGAAATTAGCTCATGTGTTATGAAGAGCTTTGTTGGTACGAGAGCCAATATGTTGCGTTTACGACGCGCCAACTCCTCACGATAAAGGAATATATTGTAGGGCAGTTGTGTTTTTACTACTTGCCGCTTAGTTTCCATTTTAGTCGCTTCTTGACCTCAAGGCTTAGATCAAAGTGGGCATACTAAGATCGGGAGCGAGTCTTGAGAGTTCTGTTATTCCTTTTTTTGATACATTTCTGCTGTAGTAGCCGCAGCTTTAAGAGTGCGGCTAACACACAGAAATAGATACATCTTTAGCTTGTTTTTGACCCCCATTTCTATTGTTGATGTTATGAGCCTCCGCTTCTAAGAGGGTGGCTGATACATAACAGTGATTCGGGAGCCAAAAGCTGGCTGCATTGAGTTATAATATTATCTTTTTTTTTCTCTCTTCTATTTTTAACCTGCTGAAAGCGCGTTTTCGACCCCCGTTTCTATTGCTCATGCTATGAGCCTCCGCTTCTAAGAGGGTGGCTGATGCATAGCATTGTTTCGGGTGCCAAAAACTAGCTGCCTTTGGTTATAAGTAGATCAATACGCTTTGGCATACGCCACAGCTTCTAAGAGTGTGGCCTATACTGAACGTGTATTATTAAGCTATTATATTTACCGGTTAATACATATTGGTTATGAGCCGCAGTTTAGGCTTGTACCGACTGTGTATTTTACTATTTTTTTACACGCATATACCCACTACCCAGCAAACAACGAGCACCAAAAACTCAAACGTTGAAAAAAATCTATTCTCAACTTTTTCTCAGATTTTGTTTAACATATAACAAGATGATTTGTTGAACTATAATAATTAAAAAACATATCACATAAAATTTAACTGCGTAAATGAAAACTCGCATTTTATTAAAATAGATTGGATTATTCCCAAATCTGTATAAATATTTCAATGAGAGCAACTGGATTTCGTTCCCTTATGCTCAGTTTGAGAAAGGTTTAGAAATTCTATATTTCTCAATTTGAAAATAAAGGAAAATTCCATATTAAAAATTTGCCCTTAGTTTCAGAATGCTATGAACGGTTATTTGAGATTCTTTTGCTAAAACTATATTTGACCCTTTTCAAACGAAAAAAGGGTATGTAATCAATTGTTTAGTCCTTAATGGTTTATAATTTTCTGCACTGTTTTTCATTTGTAATAAATCTTTTAAATAATTGTTTACCTGAATTGTGTTTACTGCGGGCAGTGGTAAACAAATAATTAGTGGTTAACAAGCTCTAAAAATGAGCAGGTAATTTATGCTTACTTTACTTTTCCCATGATAACCGTGTCCTTAAAATATTTATTTTGTTCCATTTCGGTACATTTCTGAAGGTCATTAGCTATGGAAAAAACCTTAGGCAACAATGCAAAAAAAAAAGATTTAGGAATTAATATATTAAAGCCAGCAGAGACATGACAAATGCACTAACACATACAAAAATCTCAGTGAATCTGTACAAAAAGCATAAAGAATAACAGCCCAACAAACACCAAAAACTCAAAGTTTGTGGAAACATCCACTCTCAACTTTTTCTCTGATTTTTTTTTATAAAACCGAATTATGTAATTAATAAAATTTAACTGCGAGAATGAAAGCGCGCTCTGTACTGTGTTTCTGTAATTCAATTCTATCGATCGTCTCGACTGAAACAGTCGATTTCACGTCATATTGACGTCACACTAATTTTTTTTTGTTTCTGTAAAAAAAGAAAATTTTGTTGATTTATTTTCTCACTTGCTTTTGAGGTAGTGACATTTTTTTTTTTTTTAATTTTGAATCGCGTCGAGTGTGACGAACGACATTGAAATCGAGAATTTTGCAGATTTTTCACAGAAACGGGGTACTGGTCAGTTTGAGAAAAGTTTGAAAATTCTATATTTCTCAATTTCAAAATAAAGGAAAATTCCATATTAAAAATTTTGCTTTTCAGTTTGCGAATGCTATCAACGGTTATTTGAGGTGGTCAAACTGAGATTTGATTAAAATGTTTGTTGGGAGATAATGGCTATTCGCAAGTAATGAAAGGCAAGAAGTACGTTCATATATAGATTCGAGAAGGCATTTATGAATGAACTTGAAAATCCTCTATCCGCCACTGCTGGGCTATATCTATAAACAAAAAGATAACTCGTTTTAGTTTATTTCTTTTGCATAATTTTATTTCCTTTTTTCGATAATACAAAAATAAATAGCCTAAATTAATCACAAAATTTTACAGAACTTCAACCGAATACTTATTTGCTAATAAATTTTCAAAATAAATCCATTTTCTCTGTGCTCTTCTTATAATATTGCAATGCTTCCTTATCTTTCCTTGAACGACTGCGTTGAGCTAACTTGGGTTTTTTGTCTTTTGTCTCACCACCAATCTTGCTCTCCAAACATTGACGCTGGGCTTCCAAAAAACGACGATATTCTGCTTCTCTCGAAAATGCCATAAGATCATCAAAGGTTGCATACTGGAGATTGTTGCAGAATTCTTCAATCAATCCAACGGTCAAATTTATTTTTGTCTCAATTAAACTGGCAGGCGTTGGCTGAGGCTGACATAGATCTTGACGATAGCAAAGTAATTTAGAGGTTAGAGTTGAATTTTTGCGAAGACGTTCCATTGTTGAGCAGGGGTGTTCCTTGATGATTTTGAGTTTAAATATTGTTGAAGGTTGATATTAATCGCTTCGGAATGTTTTGGACGAATTATTGGATTCGTTTATTTTCGCGCCGCCATGGTGTAGCGGTTAAGTGTTCGGCCTTCTACACCAAATCGTGGCGGTTCGATGCCCGGCAAAAGTAACATCAAAAATTATTTAGAAAAACAATTTTTCTAAACGGGGTCGCCCCTCGGCAGTAGTTTGGCAAACTCTCGGGTGTATTTCTGCCATGAGAAGCTTCTCAGCAAAAAATTCATTTGCTTTGCAAGTGCCGTTCCGAGTCGGCAAAAAACTGTAGGTCCCGCCAACTTGTAGGAAAACTCAAAAGCAAAACACCACAAGTTGGAAAGAGAAGCCGTTGGTATATCGTCCCCATAATTTTTTTTTTTATTATTTTTTTTTTTCGCGCACGCTTTTATACAAAACACAGAGTAGTGAAGTGCAAAAGGAACTACCTGACTAATTCGTAAGCTGAGTATTTTGAGGGGGGGCCGCCACGCGACAGGAAGGGGGGCCCCCCACCAGGGGACCTCCGAGCGGCGCCGATTCCTATTATCCAACCATCACTACTCTCCATATTGCCTCAGGCCGCACAGGTGCTCCACATAAAAGTCCCGGGACCACCGCACCGTGTCGCTAACCATGAGACGTCTCATAAGTTTCGCGTAGTGACGCGAGACCCCTAGCCCCCTCAGGACCCTATCGTTGGAGGCACACCAGCCGCCGAGGGCGCCCACTAGAAAGGCATCCACCCTGACCTCGTAGCCTTGCTGTGACAGCTGGTCGGCTAGCACACGGTAGCTGTCTACTTTTCGCTGCCGCGCCTCACTGAAGGCTTCCAGCCGATTTTCGAAGGGAATGGCCACGTCGATCATGGTGATGCGGCGGCTGGCAACGTCAGTGACGACTATGTCCGGCCTCAACGCCACCGCTGTGCCGTGGGTACCCTCTATGGTCCGATTAACGCGGATGGACCCGGGGCATCTGATGGAACGCACCAACCTGTCTTGGATATTGTTATGACGCCGTTGGATTGCTGATGAGTGGCGCCAGCAATGATTCAAGACATGTGGTAACGTTTCCTGTGGGTGGCCGCATCTTCGGCACCTCTTATCAGAGTCCCTCAACCAGCGCTTTGTCGCATTCAGGGGTAACACTCCTAGCCGTGCACGATGTATTAATCGCCAGTCGCAGAAGCGGGTGAAGCTGCCGGATCGGAGGAAGTGGTTAGAGTAGGAGTTAACTCTGGTGACCTCGTATACTTTCCCCTGGTCAGGCTTCTGTAACAGCCTCTCTTCATAGAAGCGCACTACGGCTCGTCTTAGCGTCGAGATGATACCCCTGTTATCGCCTGGCTCGATCACCGTGAAAGATGATTCGTTTGGTTGGCCGCATTGAAGCCAGAACTCTCCCTCGCGTGTGGACCATGTCCACCGGATTTGGACCTTGGACCGCAGTCTGGTGGTCGACGTGCGGACCCTGGACCAGTAGTTGGAAAGGCAGCTCGAGCGGGGCAGGGCAAGCTCATTCGAAAGATATTTAGCCATATCTATGTGCGAGGCTGGCTTCTTTTGCCTCTCTGCCGTGGCCTTCCTTAGCGACGCCACAGCCAGACTGCCCACAGCGGGGTCCATTGACCCGAGCATCTTAAACCCATGGGCCACTGTCAGGACGTCGACGAGGTCGGCCAGAGGAAGCAAGCCTCCTCCCCCTTTATGGGGTGGCAGAAAGACAAGTTCGGCGCTTGCTCTTTGGGGCAGGCACAGCCAACCTTTGGCTAGTCTTTTAATGATCCTGTCCGCCTCGCTCAAAAACTTCTTCTCGACGTCGGCCGCCTGTAGTATGAAATCTAGCCTTGGCAACAGGAAAGTCGCCGTGGCGTCCAGCTTCTGCCAAGGGGCAAGGCCCGACCGGTCTAGGGTCCCCACGTCGCGCACCAGGGCTG
Source organism: Campiglossa producta (assembly GCA_964058755.1). Classification (NCBI taxonomy): domain Eukaryota; kingdom Metazoa; phylum Arthropoda; class Insecta; order Diptera; family Tephritidae; genus Campiglossa; species Campiglossa producta. The sequence goes on from CAXKVI010000002.1 coordinate 136,532,849, forward strand.
CTATTGAAGTCACCGGGGTCTGTCGGACTTGGAACCCGGTAGGGATACCTAGATGTAGCTCCAGGGCTCTGAAGATCGAGGGGTGAGGTACTGACGTGAAGGCGTTCGAGAAGTCGAGCCATGCTAAGACTGCCTCTCTCACATAAAACAAAAATTACTATAATTACCAAACATATTAAGCGAAATATAAAATTAAGCTAGTCAATCGTCGTTTTCGGATTTCCTTTTACTATTTTTAATCCCAATTCATCATCGCATACCTGACATCAGACCAAGTATCAGCGCTGTTGTGGTCCAAACTATAATCAGATTGTTGTTTCTAGACATCATCATCCCCATTTATGCCTTCACTCCAATTCAACTGGTAAAAATTATCGGAGTTCAGAAAGAATGCATCCTTTCCTTCATGCTGACATCAGACCATATAGCAGCGGGGTTGTAGACCAAGCGGTTATCGTAGTTCAGAAAGAATTCATCCTCTTCCTTCGTGCTGACATCAGACCACATAGCATCGGGGTTGTAGTCCAAGCGGTTATCGGGCTCTGGATCAAAATTGCGCTGCACCTCCTTCGTTGTATCATGCGCTTCCAAGCCACCACATAACATCCACTGTTGGCGTGTGAGTGATTTTTTGAACTCTATTTGTCCTTGAATGATCTCTTCATTCTAATCACTTGATTGCAGTATTTCTAAAGCGTTCTTCGAAATTAGTTCATGTGTTATGAAGAGCTTTGTTTGTACGAGAGCCAATGTGTTGCGTTTACGACGCGCCAACTCCTCACGATAAAGGAATATATTGTAGGGCAGTTGTGTTTTTACTACTTGCCGCTTAGTTTCCATTTTAGCTTCTCGGCCTCAAGGCTTAGATCAAGATCGGGAGCGAGTCTTGAGAGTTCTTTTTATCCTTTTTTGTTACATTTCTGCTGTAGTAACCGCAGCTTTAAGAGTGCGGCTAACACACAGAAATAGATACATCTTTAGCTTGTTTTTGACCCCAATTTCTATTGTTGATGTTATGAGCCTCCGCTTCTAAGAGGGTGGCTGATACATAACAGTGATTCGGGAGCCAAAAGCTGGCTGCATTGAGTTGTAATATTATATTTTTTTTTTTCTCTCTTCTATTCTTCTATTTTTAACCTGCTGAAAGCGCGTTTACGACCCCCGTTTCTATTGCTCATGCTATGAGCCTCAGCTTTTAAGAGGGTGGCTGATGCATAGCTTTGTTTCGGGTGCCAAAAACTAGCTGCCTTTGGTTATAAGTAGATCAATACGCTTTGGCATACGCCACAGCTTCTAAGAGTGTGGCCTATACTGAACGTGTATTATTAAGCTATTATATTTACCGGTTAATACATCTTGGTTATAAGCCGCAGTTTAGGCTTGTACCGACCGTGTATTTTACTTTTTTTCGAGCCCTTTTATCGATGCCCCAAGGAAGACTATCAGGTAAACCCGAGGCAAAAGTAATAACCGAAGGTAACAGCCTGGTGGCCTTACTGCCAGTAGATGAGCTGCCTCTCCTGTGCCCACTGTGCGCTGATAGGCGTATCGGTCATTATGCGGGCGTTCGCAGGGTGGAAAACTTAATACGGCATGCGAAGGAACACCACGCGGAAAACCCGACCAAGTTCCGCTGTTGGAGATGTTCCTTCGAAGCTCCCAGCAGAGCAAGATACCCCCGCAAAGTGGTGTCGCAACACTGCTCCTCGTATGCATTGTGGTTTTCCGACACACAAAACAAAAACAGAAGTGCGAGCACCGTTATACATAGACATATATGTACACGCATATACCCACTACCCAGCAAACAACGAGCACCAAAAACTCAAACGTTGAAAAAATCTATTCTCAACTTTTTCTCATATTTTGTTTATACATATAACAAGATGATTTGTTGAACTATAATAATTAAAAAACATATCACATAAAATTTAACTGCATAAATGAAAACTCGCATTTTATTAAAATAGATAGGTTTTAGTTTTGGATTATTCCCAAATCTGTATAAATATTTCAATGAGAGCAACTGGATTTCGTTCCGTTATGCTCAGTTTAGGAAAGGTTTAGAAATTCTATATTTCTCACTTTGAAAATAAAGGAAAATTCCATATTAAAAATTTGCCCTTTACTTTCAGAATGCTATGAGCCTTTTCAAACGAAAAAAGGGTATGTAATCAATTGTTTAGTCCTTAATGGTTTATAATTTTCTGCACTTTTTTTTCATTTGTAATAAATCTTTTAAATAATTGTTTACCTGCATTGTGTTTACTGTGGGTAGTGGTAAACAAATAATTAGAGGTTAACAAGCTCTAAAAATGAGCAGGTAATATATGCTTACTTTACTTTTCCCATGATAACCGTGTCCTTAAAATATTTATTTTGTTCCATTTCGGTACATTTCTGAAGGTCATTAGCTATGGAAAAAACCTTAGGCAACAATGCAAAAAAAAAAGATTTAGGAATTAATATATTAAAGCCAGCAGAGACATGACAAATGCACTAACACATACAAAAATCTCAGTGAATCTGTACAAAAAGCATAAAGAATAACAGAAAGAAACATCCACTCTCAACTTTTTCTCTGATTTTTTTTTTATAAAACCGAAATATGTAATTAATAAAATTTAACTGCAAGAATGAAAGCGCGCTCTGTACTGTGTTTCTGTAATTCAATTCTATCGATCGTCTCGACTGAAACAGTCGCTTTCACGTCATACTGACGTCACACTCATTTTTTTTGTTTCTGTAAAAAAAAAATATTTTGTCGATTTATTTTCTCACTTGCTTTTGAGGTAGTGATATTTTTTTTTTTTTAATTTTGAATCTAGTCGAGTGTGACGAACGACATTGAAATCGAGAATTTTGCCGATTTTTTACAGAAACGGGGTACTGCTCAGTTTGAGAAAAGTTTGAAAATTTTATATTTCTCAATTTCAAAATAAAGGAAAATTCCATATTAAAAATTTTGCTTGTTCTGTGCTGGAGCTTCTTTTTCCATTCGCATAACATGACCCAGCCAGCGGAGCCTTTGGGCTTTAATCCGCTGAACTATGGTCAGGTCTGCGTAAAGCTCGTACAGCTCATCGTTGAATTTCCTTCGATACTCGCCGTTGGCATCACACTCATTTTTTTTGTTTCTGTAAAAAAAAAATATTTTGTCGATTTATTTTCTCACTTGCTTTTGAGGTAGTGATATTTTTTTTTTTTTAATTTTGAATCTAGTCGAGTGTGACGAACGACATTGAAATCGAGAATTTTGCCGATTTTTTACAGAAACGGGGTACTGCTCAGTTTGAGAAAAGTTTGAAAATTTTATATTTCTCAATTTCAAAATAAAGGAAAATTCCATATTAAAAATTTTGCTTGTTCTGTGCTGGAGCTTCTTTTTCCATTCGCATAACATGACCCAGCCAGCGGAGCCTTTGGGCTTTAATCCGCTGAACTATGGTCAGGTCTGCGTAAAGCTCGTACAGCTCATCGTTGAATTTCCTTCGATACTCGCCGTTGGCATCACGGGAAGGACCATAAATCTTCCGGAGAACTTTTCTCTCAAATACTCCAAGGGCCATCTCATCTTCTCTTGACATTGTCCATGAATCTGAGCCATACATCAGGACAGGTATGATGAGAGACTTATAGAGCGTGATCTTTGTTCTTCGAGAGAGGACTTTACTTCTCAATTGCCTACTCAGTCCAAAGTAGCACTTGTTGGCAAGAGTGATTCTCCGTTGGATTTCTAGACTGATATTATTTTCGGTGTTAATGCTGGTTCCCAAATAGACGAAATCTCTCACCGTTTCAAACTTTTAGCCATCAACGGTGACTTGGCTGCCAAGGCGCAGGTGCGCCGATTCTTTCTTTGATGACAGTAGGTACTTCGTCTTGTCCTCATTCACCGCAAGACCCACTTTTTTCGCTTTTTTATCCAGCCCAGAGAAGGCAGCACTTACGGCGCGGTTGTTAAGGCCAATGATATCAATATCATAGGCATACGCCAGCAATTGTACGCTCTTGTAGAAGATTGTGCCATTGCGGTTTAGCTCTGCTGCTCGAATTATCTTCTCCAGCATCAGGTTGAAGAAATCGCACGAAAGGGAGTCGCCCTGTATGAAGCCTCATTTGGTTTCAAATGGCTCAGAGAGGTCCTTCCCGATTCTGACGAAGATGTTCGTATTGCTCAGCGTCATTTGGCAAAGCCGTATAAGCTTTGCAGGGAAGTCAAACTCAGACATGGCGGTATACAGGCAACTCCTTTTTGCGCTGTCAAAAGCGGCTTTAAAATCGACAAAGAGATGGTGAGTGTCGATTCTTTTATCATGGGTCTTCTCCAGGATTTGGCGTATCGTGAAAATCTGGTCGATGGTAGACTTACCAGGTCTAAAGCCACACTGATAAGGTCCAATCAGTTTGTCCACGATGGGCTTCAATCTTTCACACAATACGCTAGAAAGAACCTTATATGCGATATTAAGAAGACTGATTCCGCGGTAGGTAGCGGGATCGCCTTTCTTGTGGATTGGGCAGAGCACACTTAAATTCCAATCTGGAGGCATGCACTCGTCTGACCATATTCTGCATAAGAGCTGATGCATGCTTTTTACCAGCTCTTCGCCTCCGTGTTTGAACAGCTCGGCGGGTAGTCCGTCTTTTCCAGGCGCTTTGTTGTTTTTGAGCCGGGATATAGCTATCCTCACTTCTTCATAGTCAGGTGGTGGGACGACCTTTCCATCGTCAGGGATTGGGGTATCGGGTTCAACGTCTCCCTCGCAGTTTAGCAGTGAGGAGAAGTGCTCCCTCCATAATTTAAGTACACTCTGGACGTCGGTTACCATCATCATTCATCATTTATTGGCGCTTAACCGCCTAAGCGATTTTGGCCGTCGCCTATCAAAGCACGCCAGTCATTCCTTTTTAGCGATAACTGACGCCAATTGGAAACCCCAAGGGAGTTCAAGTCATCCTCCACCTGTTGTTTCCATCTCAGTCGAGGCCTCCCCCTTCCTCTGCTGCCGAATTCGGGTGACGATTGGAAAACCTTCTGGGCTGGGGCTTCTTTGTCCATTCGCATGACGTGACCCAGCCAGCGGAGCCTTTGGGCTTTAATTCGCTGGACTATGGTCAGATCTGCGTAAAGCTCGTACAGCTCATCGTTAAATCTCCTTCGATACTCGCCGTCGGCATCACGGGAAGGACCATAAATCTTCCGGAGAACTTTTCTCTCAAATACTCCAAGGGCCATCTCATCTTCTCTTGACATTGTCCATGAATCTGAGCCATACATCAGGACAGGTATGATGAGAGACTTATAGAGCGTGATCTTTGTTCTTCGAGAGAGGACTTTACTTCTCAATTGCCTACTCAGTCCAAAGTAGCACTTGTTCGCAAGAGTGATTCTCCGTTGGATTTCTAGACTGATATTATTTTCGGTGTTGATACTGGTTCCCAAATAGACGAAGTCCCTCACAGTTTCAAATTTGTAACTATCAACAGTGACGTGGCTGCCAAGGCGCAGGTGCGCCGATTCTTTCTTTGATGACAGCAAATACTTCGTCTTGTCCTCGTTGACCGCAAGACCCACTTTTTTCGCTTCTTTATCCAGTCCAGAGAAGGCAGCGCTTACGGCGCGGTTGTTAAGGCCAATGATATCAATATCATCGGCATACGCCAGCAATTGCACGCTCTTGTAAAAGATTGTACCATTGCGGTTTAGCTCTGCTGCTCGAATTATCTTCTCCAGCATCAGGTTGAAGAAATCGCACGAAAGGGAGTCGCCCTGTCTGAAGCCTCGTTTGGTTTCAAATGGCTCAGAGAGGTCCTTCCCGACTCTGACGGAGCTGTTAGTATTGCTCAACGTCATTTGGCAAAGCCGTATAAGCTTTGCAGGGAAGTCAAATTCAGACATGGCGGCATACAGGCAACTCCTTTTTGCGCTGTCAAAAGCGGCTTTGAAATCGACAAAGAGATGGTGTGTGTCGATTCTTTTATCATGGGTCTTCTCCAGGATTTGGCGTATCGTGAAAATCTGGTCGATGGTAGACTTACCAGGTCTAAAGCCACACTGATAAGGTCCAATCAGCTTGTCTACGATGGGCTTCAGTCTTTCACACAATACGCTAGAAAGAACCTTATATGCGATATTAAGAAGGCTGATTCCGCGGTAGTTGGTGCGGTTAGCGGGATTACCAGGTCGGTTACCAGGTCGCCATTATTGTCCTTACAGGAACTTGCCCCGGTCTTTAAACCTTCCGTCATCCGCCGGATCTTTTCATAGAATTTTCGGGCATCGTTCCTGTCAGCCAGCGTCTCAAGCTCCTGACACTCACGCCTTTCGGCCTCACGTTTCTTTTTTGTGAAAAGGCGTCTCTCTTCCTTCTTCGCCTCACGATAGCGTTGCCATACACTGCGGGTTGCGCCCGTTCGCAACGTCTCCCTGTATGCAGCGTCCTTTTTTTCCGAGGCTGTGGTGCATTCCTCATCGTACCAGTTGGTCTTGCGGGCTCGTCGAAACCCTATAGTCGCTTCAGCGGCGGTACGTAATGAGTGAGAGATATGCTTCCATTGCTCGGTTACATCGTTAGGTCGAGGATTGCTCTCCGATAGCAGGTGTGAGAGTCGAATGGAGAAATTATCAGCTGTCTGTGTCACGCGCAGCTTCTCGACGTCAAACTTTCCTTCCGTTACTGTGCGTACTTTCTTCGCTGCACAGAGGCGTGTGCGTATCTTGGCTGCAACAAGATAATGGTCCGAGTCGATATTGGGACCGCGTAGGGTACGCACGTCTAGAACGGTGGAGCTGTGTCTGCCGTCGATCATGACATGATCAATCTGGTTTCTTGTTCTTTGATCAGGGGACAGCCAGGTAGCTTGGTGTATTCGCTTATGCTGGAACCTGGTACTACTGATGACCATATTGCGGGAAGCGGCGAAGCCAATCAACCTAGTGCCGTTGGGGGATGTTACATCGTGGAGACTGAATTTTCCAACTGTAGGACTCCTTCCTTGCCCACCTTGGCATTAAAGTCGCCGAGCACGATTTTGATATCATGCAGGGGGCAGCGAGCATAGGCTTGTTCAAGTTTATCCTAGAAGGAGTCCTTCTCTGCGTCGTCCGTCTCCTCAGTCGGCGCATAGGCGCAGATAAATGTTATGTTGAAAAACCTCGCCTTGATGCGGATCGCAGCGAGACGCTCGTCCACAGGAGTGAACGCTAGTACTTAGCGGCGAAGTCTCTTTCCCACCACAAATCCTACACCACGCGCTTTGCCGCGTGTCTGGCCGCAGTAGTATACGTCACAAGGACCGATGGCCGTCTTTCCTTGCCCCGTCCATCGCATTTCCTGCAGGGCGGTGATGTCAGCCTTTGCATTGGTCCGGTGTAATTTTGCCCCATTCCTCCTGTATCAATTCCCACAATGTTGCTTTATTACACGGTTTTCTAGCAGAAACTGCCCTTTTAATAATGCCCCACAAATTTTCAATAGGATTCAAGTCGGGGCTTTGAGCCGGCCACTCCAAACACTTTATTTTCTTTGCCGCAAACCAGTCCTTAACTACCCTGGAACAGTGCTTGGGGTCGTTATCTTGCTGAAAAATCCAAGCTAACGGAAGATCATCAGCGTAGTCCCCATCCAAATGCTCCGCAATGATATCTCTATACATAACACCTGTCATTTTTCTATCTATTTTAACAATTGGGCCTACGCCAGATGTAGTGAAACATCCCCACACCATTACAGAAGACCCTCCGTGTTTCACAGTCTTCTTAGTATACCTTGAGTTCAACTCAGTTAATGGGGGACGACTTACATAGGGTCTGCCATCATTTCCAAAGACATTGAATTTGGATTCATCGCTCCATACCACTAGATCCCAGAATTTTGCGTCTTTCTGTTGGTGTTGCTTGGCAAAGCTGAGTCTTCTTGCAATATTTTTTTTGGACACGTTAGGTTTCTTTCGTGCGATTCGCCCATTTAAGGAATTTTCTTTTAAACGTCGCCGGATGGTTTGCGCTGAAACTTTTACGCCATCGTTCTCTTCCATTCGAGTCCTTATTTCAGTAGAAGTCAAAAAAGGATCCACCTTACTTATGCGAACAATTTGTCTGTCATCGTAACACGTGGTCATTCTCGGCTTTATACGCGGCAAATTCTCAAAAGTCTTCTTTGTTTTGAATTCTTAACTCTTCCTCTCGAAAAAGTCAGAAGCTCTGCTACTTTTGTGACGTTTTTATGCTTTTGAAAGCATTCCCAAATAATTTATCTTTCCTGTGGAGTTGAACTTTTATTTTTCCCCATACCTACGAAAAAATTACTTAAATTATTCGAAAACCTGTTCAAAATAACTTAAAAGTGACTACCTTGTGCTTTACTTTTATAACTTTTATAATTAATTATCAGTTTCTTTACTTAACCTCCACTGGTTGATAACTTTTGTTTTTTTTTTGTTTCCTTATTTTCGTCATAGGTAACAGTTCTTAATTATTACCGTTCTACGAATGCGTAGTTTATATATGTTTTGTTTTTGTTAAATCCACATGCTCTATGTAGTGGCCTAATTGTTTGAGCACAACTGTAGCTCTTGACGATAGCAAAGTAATTTAGAGGTTAGAGTTGAATTTTTGCGAAGACGTTCCATTGTTGAGCAGGGGTGTTCTTTGATGATTTTGGGTTTAAATATTGTTGAAGGTTGATGTTAATCGCTTCGGAATGTTTTGGACGAATTATTGGATTCGTTTATTTTCGCGCCGCCATGGTGTAGCGGTTAAGTGTTCGGCCTTCTACACCAAGTCGTGGCGGTTCGATGCCCGATTAATTAAGAAAAACAATTTTTCTAAACGGGGTCGCCCCTCGGCAGTAGTTTGGTAAACTCTCCGGGTGTATTTCTGCCATGAGAAGCTTCTCAGCAAAAAATTCATTTGCTTTGCAAGTGCCGTTCGGAGTCGGCAAAAAACTGTAGGTCCCGCCAACTTGTAGGAAAACTCAAAAGCAAAACACCACAAGTTGGAAACAGAAGCCGTTGGTATATCGTCCCCATTAATTTTTTTTGTATTATTTTTTTTTCGCGCACGCTTTTATACAAAACACCAAGAGTAGTGAAGTGCAAAAGGAACTACCTGACTAATTCGTAAGCTGAGTATTTTTCTCAATACATGTACCTTCATTTATCTACCTGCAGCCTATACTCAATCTCTTTATCCTTGTTGTTGTTTTTGTTAATATCGAAAACACTTCCCGAAGGTTTTGGGGACTGATGCCTGAAATCGTTATCCTTCGGTGTACATATACAGTACTACTACCTGCGCAGCTTAAAAGGCGCAGGCGCCACTAGCAAGTTCAGTTAAATTTTGACTAAGCACAGCACAACATTCATAATCAACGCCAAGACTAAACTAAAATGGAAACTAAGCGGCAAGTAATAATAACAAAACTGCCCTACAATATATTTCTTTATCGCGAGGAGTTGGCGCGTCGTAAACGCAACAAATTGGCTCTCGTACAAAGAAAGCTCTTCATAACACAGGAACTAATTTCGAAGAACGCTTTAGAAATATTACCAGGTGATGAGAACGAAGAGATCGTTCAACAACAAATAGAGTTAAAAAAATCACTCACACGACAGCAAAGAATCTTATGTGGTGGCTTGGAAGCACATGATACAACGGAGGAGGAGCACAATTTTGATCGAGAGTCCGATAACTGCTTGGTCTACAACTCCGCTACTATGTGGTCAGATGTCAGCACGACGGCAGAGGAAGAATTATTTTCGAACGATAACCGCTTGGCCTACACCCGCGATGCTATGTGGTCAGATGCCAGCACGAAGGAAGAAGATGAATTCTTTCTAAACTCCGTTAACCGCTTGGACTGCAACCCCGCTGCTATATGGTCAGATGTCGGCACGAAAGAAGAGGATGCATTCTTTCTGACCTCCGATAATTGTTACCAGTGGGGTGAAGGCATGCATGGGGATGATGATGTCCAGAAAGAACAATTTGAGTATAGTTTGGACCACATTAGCGCTGATATTTCTGATATCAGGTATGCGATGATGAATTGGGATTAAAAACAGTAGAGGAAATCCGAAAACGACGATTGACTAGCTTAATTTTATATTTCGCTCAATATGTTTGGTAATTATAGTAATTTTTGTTTTATGTGTAGAAAATAAGGTTGTGATATAAATAAATAAGTATAAATATATTGAAAAATATTGGTTTTGATCTGGGTGGGTATATGGGTTATTTAAAACAAAAAAATCCCTGCATAATGGTTTCGACACAAATTCATATCGGTGATGACTTTGATAATATTTATTATACAGGCCGATAGAGATTTAAAAGGTATTATGAAACTATTTGTGAGACAATTTTTTGAAAAATTTGAGTAAGGTATCTGAAATTTGGATCACAAATATCCTCGACTTTTTCAACAACTTAAGGTCTCGTTCTAACGGTTAGGTTCGAAGAGTTTTTTTTTGTCATCTAAAAGTAGTCTAAAAAACAATTTGTGTTGCTGTTTTTAACGATAAAAACACTCTGAAGTTTTTGGGGTTTTTTGTCTAAAGTGACAGTCCTTCCCAGTTACGATACGCTATTATATTCTCTTTCGCAAGTAAAAATATTGATAACGACAACTATCATGGGGAGTTTTAAGCTTCAGAACGGCTATATAATACATCAAAACGGTTTCTAGAAGCTACTTGACCAACTTTGGTTGCAGTCCTTCGGGCTGAGCAGTTTTGTAATGCTCCGCAGTCTGCTTTTCCGTATGGTGCTGTTTTTTTTCTCTGTCCAATGCATGACAACTGTAACAGCAACACAAATTGTTTTTTAGACTACTTTTAGATGACAAAAAAAACTCTTCGAACCTAACCGTTAGAACGAGACCTTAAGTTGTTGAAAAAGTCGAGGATAATTGTGATCAAAATTTCAGATACCTTACTCAAATTTTTCAAATAGGAGCTCCCACGGGCATTTCCACAGAAAACTCTCAAAGTTCTCTTTAAAAGTTACATACAACTTTTTCAAGTAAAACTATTGAAGAAAAAATTGGCTGACAAATATGTAGCTTCATAGTACCTTTTAACCCTCTATCGGCCTGTGTAATAAATACTCTCAAAGTAGTCATCCATATGAATTTGTGCCGAAACCATTATGCAGGGATTTTTGTTTTAAATAACCCATATACCCACCCAGATCAAAACCAATATTTTTCAATTAATTTATATTTATTTATATATATCACAACCTTATTTTCTACACATAAAACAAAAATTACTATAATTACCAAACATATTAAGCGAAATATAAAATTAAGCTAGTCAATCGTCGTCTTCGGATTTCCTTTTACTATTTTTAATCCCAATTCATCAAATATCAGCGCTGTTGTGGTCCAAACTATAATCAGATTGTTGTTTCATCATCATCCCCATTTATGCCTTTACTCCAATTCAACTGGTAAAAATTATCGGAGTTCAGAAAGAATGCATCCTCTTCCTTCGTGCTGACATCAGACCATATAGCAGCGAGGTTGTAGACCAAGCGGTTATCGGACTCTCGATGAAAATTGTGCTCCTCCTTCGTTGTATCATGTGCTTCCAAGCCACCACATAAGATCCTTTGTTGTCGTGTGAGTGATTTTTTGAACTCTATTTGTCGTTGAACGATCTCTTCATTCTCATCACTTGGTTGCAATATTTCTAAAGCGTTCTTCGAAATTAGCTCATGTGTTATGAAGAGCTTTGTTTGTACGAGAGCCAATGTGTTGCGTTTGCGACGCGCCAACTCCTCACGATAAAGGAATATATTGTAGGGCAGTTGTGTTTTTACTACTTGCCGATTAGTTTCCATTTTAGTCGCTTCTCGGCCTCAAGGCTTAGATCAAAGTGGGCATACTAAGATCGGGAGCGAGTCTTGAGAGTTCTTTTATCCCTCTTTTTGATACATTTCTGCTGTAGTAGCCGCAGCTTTAAGAGTGCGGCTAACACACAGAAAGAGATACATCTTTAGCTTGTTTTTGACCCCCATTTCTATTGTTGATGTTATGAGCCTCCGCTTCTAAGAGGGTGGCTGATACATAACAGTGATTCGGGAGCCAAAAGCTGGCTGCATTGAGTTGTAATATTATATTTTTTTTAATCTTTTTTTGTCTCTCTTCTATTCTTCTATTTTTAACCTACTGAAAGCGCGTTTTCGACCCCCGTTTCTATTGCTCATGCTATGAGCCTCAGCTTTTAATAGGGTGGCTGATGCATAGCTTTGTTTCGGGAGCCAAAAACTAGCTGCCTTTGGTTATAAGTAGATCAATACGCTTTGGCATACGCCACAGCTTCTAAGAGTGTGGCCTATACTGAACGTGTATTATTAAGCTATTATATTTACCGGTTAATACATCTTGGTTATAAGCCGCAGTTTAGGCTTGTACCGACTGTGTATTTTACTATTTTTTTACACGCATATACCCACTACCCAGCAAACAACGAGCACCAAAAACTCAAACGTTGAAAAAAATCTATTCTCAACTTTTTCTCAGATTTTGTTTAACATATAACAAGATGATTTGTTGAACTATAATAATTAAAAAACATATCACATAAAATTTAACTGCATAAATGAAAACTCGCATTTTATTAAAATAGATAGGTTTTAGTTTTGGATTATTCCCAAATCTGTATAAATATTTCAATGAGAGCAACTAGATTTCGTTCTGTTATGCTCAGTTTGAGAAAGGTTTAGAAATTCTATATTTCTCAATTTGAAAATAAAGGAAAATTCCATATTATAAATTTGCCCTTAGTTTCAGAATGCTATGAGCCTTTTCAAACTAAAAAAGGGTATGAAATCAATTGTTTAGTCCTTAATGGTTTATAATTTTCTGCACTGTTTTTCATTTGTAATAAATCTTTTAAATAATTGTTTACCTGCATTGTGTTTACTGTGGGCAGTGGTAAACAAATAATTAGAGGTTAACAAGCTCTAAAAATGAGCAGGTAATTTATGCTTACTTTACTTTTCCCATGATAATCGTGTCCTTAAAATATGTATTTTCTTCCATTTCGGTACATTTCTGAAGGTCATTAGCTATGGAAAAAACCTTAAGCAACAATGCAATAAAAAAATTTAGGAATTAATATATTAAAGCCAGCAGAGACATGACAAATGCACTAACACATACAAAAATCTCAGTGAAGCTGTACAAAAAGCATAAAGAATAACAGACCAACAAACACCAAAAACTCAAAGTTTGTGGAAACATCCACTCTCAACTTTTTCTCTGATTTTTTTTTATAAAACCGAATTATGTAATTAATAAAATTTAACTGCGAGAATGAAAGCGCGCTCTGTACTGTGTTTCTGTAATTCAATTCTATCGATCGTCTCGACTGAAACAGTCGATTTCACGTCATACTGACATCACACTCATTTTTTTTGTTTCTGTAAAAAAAAAATATTTTGTCGATTTATTTTTTAATTTTGAATCGAGTCGAGTGTGACAAACGACATTGAAATCGAGAATTTTGGCGATTTTTTACAGAAACGGGGTACTGATCAGTTTGAGAAAAGTTCGAAAATTCTATATTTTTCAATTTCAAAATAAAGGAAAATTCCATATTAAAAATTTTGCTTGTCAGTTTGCGAATGCTATCAACGGTTATTTGAGGTGGTCAAACTGAGATTTGATTAAAATGTTTGTTGGGAGATAATGGCTATTCGCAAGTAATGAAAGGCAAGAAGTACGTTCATATATAGATTCGAGAAGGCATTTATGATTGATTCACGAATGCATTCATGAACGTGAAAATCCTCTATCCGCCACTGCTGGGCTATAACTATAAACAGAAAGATAACTTGCTTTAGTTTATTTCTTTTGCATAATTTTATTTCCTTTTTTTCGACAATACAAAAATAAATAGCCTAAATTAATCACAAAATTTTACAGAACTTCAACCGAATACTTATTTGCTAATAAATTTTCAAAATAAATCCATTTTCTCTGTGCTCTTCTTATAATATTGCAATGCTTCTTTATCTTTCCTTGAACGACTGCGTTGAGCTAACTTGGGTTTTTTGTCTTTTGTCTCACCACCAATCTTGCTCTCCAAACATTGACGCTGCGCTTCCAAAAAACGACGATATTCTGCTTCTCTCGAAAATGCCATAAGATCATCAAAGGTTGCATACTGGAGATTGTTGCAGAATTCTTCAATCAATCCAACGGTCAAATTTATTTTTGTCTCAATTAAACTGGCAGGCGTTGGCTGAGGCTGACATAGCTCTTGACGATAGCAAAGTAATTTAGAGGTTAGAGTTGAATTTTTGCGAAGACGTTCCATTGTTGAGCAGGGGTGTTCCTTGATGATTTTGGGTTTAAATATTGTTGAAGGTTGATGTTAATCGCTTCGGAATGTTTTGGACGAATTATTGGATTCGTTTATTTTCGCGCCGCCATGGTGTAGCGGTTAAGTGTTCGGCCTTCTACACCAAGTCGTGGCGGTTCGATGCCCGATTAATTAAGAAAAACAATTTTTCTAAACGGGGTCGCCCCTCGGCAGTAGTTTGGCAAATTCTCCGGGTGTATTTCTGCCATGAGAAGCTTCTCAGCAAAAAATTTATTTGCTTTGCAAGTGCCGTTCCGAGTCGGCAAAAAACTGTAGGTCCCGCCAACTTGTAGGAAAACTCAAAAGCAAAACACCACAAGTTGGAAAGAGAAGCCGTTGGTATATCGTCCCCATTAGTTTTTTTTTTATATTTTTTTTTTTTCGCGCACGCTTTTATACAAAACACCAAGAGTAGTGTAGTGCAAAAGGAACTACCTGACTAATTCGTAAGCTGAGTATTTTTCTCAATACATGTACCTTCATTTATCTACCTGCAGCCTATACTCAATCTCTTTATCCTTGTTGTTGTTGTTGTTGTTGTTGTTGTTGTTGTTGTTGTTGTTAATATCGAAAACACTTCCCGAAGGTTTTGGGGACTGATGCCGGAATTCGTTATCCTTCGGTGTGCATGTACAGAACTAGTACCTGCGCAGCTTAAAAAGTAGCGCAGGCGCCACTAGCAAGCTCAGTTAAATCTTGACTAAGCATAGCGCAACATAAAATATACTAAAACTATACTAAAATGGAAACTAAGCGGCAAGTAATAAAAACACAACTGCCCTACAATATATTCGTTTATCGCGAGGAGTTGGCGCGTCGTAAACGCAACAAATTGGCTCTCGTACAAAGAAAGCTGTTCATAACACAGGAACTAATTTCGAAGAACGCTTTAGAAATATTACCAGGTGATGAGAACGAAGAGATCGTTCAACAACAAATAGAGTTAAAAAAATCACTCACACGACAACAAAGAATCTTATGTGGTGGCTTGGAAGCACATGATACAACGGAGGAGGAGCACAATTTTGATCGAGAGTCCGATAACTGCTTGGTCTACAACCCCGCTCCTATGTGGTCAGATGTCAGCACGAAAGAAGAGGATGCATTCTTTCTGACCTCCGATAATTGTTACGAGTTGAATTGGGGTGAAGGCATGAATGCGGAAGATGATGTCCAGAGAGAACAATCTGATTACAGTTTGGACCACATTAGCGCTGACATTTCTGATATCAGGTATGCGATGATGAATTGGGATTAAAAACAGTAGAGGAAATCCGAAAACGACGATTGACTAGCTTAATTTTATATTTCGCTTAGTATGTTTGGTAATTATAGTAATTTTTGTTTTATGTGTAGAAAATAAGGTTGTGATATATATAAATAAATATAAATTAATTGAAAAATATTGGTTTTGATCTGGGTGGGTATATGGGTTATTTAAAACAAAAAATCCCTGCATAATGGTTTCGACACAAATGCATATGGGTGATTACTTTGAGAGTATTTATTATACAGGACGATATCCTCGACTTTTTCAACAACTTAAGGACTCGTTCTAACGGTTAGGTTCGAAGAGTTTTTTTGTCATCAAAAAGTACTTAGTCTAAAAAACAATTTGTGTTGCTGTTTTTAACGATAAAAACACTCTCCGAAGTTTTTGGGGTGTTTTGTCTAAAGTGACAGTCCTTCCCAGTTACGATACGCTATTATATTCTCTTTCGCAAGTAAAAATATTGATAACGACAAGTATCATATGCGGAGATCTACCATCAAGTCTCACGTTGTCACCCTTCATGGGGAGTTTTAAGCTTCAGAACGGCTATATAATACATCAAAACGCCTTCTAAAAGCTACTTGACCAACTTCGGTTGCAGTCATTCGGGCTGAGCAGTTTTGTAATGCTACGCAGTCTGCTTTTACGTATGGTGCTGTTTATTTTCTCTGTCCAATGCATGACAACTGTATATCACACATATATTTATGTATCTAAAAATGTGTTCACGATCTATTTTAATCTCATGCGACTTCCATCGACTGATCGTGTTTAGTACAAAATTTGACATTTGTTCGTTGCCTAAAGAATGTCAGCGACACAAGTGTATCAAGAGGTTAGGTTGATTGCGTTAAAATCATAATAAAATAATCATATAAATGGAAACATAACATTATCACTAAATTGCATTCATACTAATACGCTGTTAAATGCCATTGACCTCACACTTGTCTAAAATGTAATGTGGTTTTCATTTTCACATCAGATGCAGCTATTTACTTAAAACGCTATTCACATAAATCTATTTTATACAGACATCTAATGATGCTGCAGCAGTGGCTGCTCGTCAACAAAAAGTCTTACAACAATTAGAAGAACTCAAACAACAAATGGCCAGCATACGTTCAACATTAGGGCTATGCCAAAAAGGGCTGCCACATACGACACAAACAACTACGCATAATGGAGGATTGCGTGAGGTTTGCGATGATTCACTTTTAAATCTATATGCACAATAAAATCGAATTGCTTTATCTTTCTAGGAGCCACTGCGTGATATTGTCATTAACGCACATCCCAATTTCATACCATATGCTTTATTAGCATTAAAGAATGCTTGGCAGGATACGTTTACTATTGCTGTGAAAACCTACAAACACTCAACAGTGCCTGATATTGGCAAAGCAGCAGAGGAATTTGAGCATAAATTAGCACAAGTGCCCGTTGTTGCAACAAAGCCCAAAGTTAATGTAGCGCTCATTTGGAAAAATTGTATGAACTTTTGTATTTCATAAACATTTAAATGCATATTAATGTTTTTTTTTTTTTTTTTTGTCCCCTTTCAAGGCGACCACACCGAAATGATTAGCTCACCCACAATGTATGTACCCATTTATGGTGAAGTGAATATAATACGTTATTTGGGACGTGTCGGCCCTGTCGCATATCGTTATGAGAATTCACCTAATTGCAATGAAATCGATGCTGTTCTCGATATATGCTATCAATTGTTACGTTGCACAACGCCAAAAAGTCGTGCTTTATTGTTGCGCGCTCTCCATCAACGTTTGGGCAAACAAAAATATTTTAGTGGTGATGAAATTTCTATAGCCGATGTTGGCGTGCATAGTTCGTTGAAACGTTTGCCTGCTATAACGCCTAAAGAGCTAACGCCTACATTGATTGAGTGGCAGAAGCGTGTACAGCTTGTAACGAAATTGTAAATTTGAATTTAACTGGATATTAAATTAATTAAAGAAAAAACTGCTGCACCGATTTTGGTATCGACTTGCACGGCTGAGCAATTTAAAATATAAAACATTTTTTATTTCAATATATTGTGGGGAGGAATTAAACGTGATAAGTCGCTAACATACGCTGAAAATTGGACGTGGGCGCGACACCCATACAAATTGAATTTTTTTTTTTTTTTTTTTTTGGTAAAAAATTAACTTTTATTGCAAATTCAAAAATGCATATGTATTACATAATATGTATGTATATTCTAATATAACTTAAAATCTATGACATAGCTTCACCTTAATTGGTTGCTAATTAATAATGTAAAACATTTTTATTTGTATGTAAATTTTTAATCGTAATTGCAAAGATCTGATCTTTGAAATTTGCACTTTATTTTGTTTAAAAAAATATTTAGGTGAAATTTGTAATTTCACCCATTTTTTGGGCATTCTTTACTTTTACATTTGGAAGCATTGTGTCCATGACGTAAATCGCTACATTTAAGATTTATTATTATTTTTTTTTAACTTCAGTCTGTTATTATTGTCTCTTAAATTTAGGCGTATTCTTTTGTTTAAAAAAAATTATATAATGCATTTGCTTGCATTTAAATTAAAAACGTTTCTGTATTATATATGTATAATGCATAATTCAAACCTGTTTACAACGGTGTAACTCACAAACTACTTTCTTTTCAGATTGAAATCAGAAATTGTGTTTCCAAACGGTTAATTGTTTTTCAAAATTTGTCATTTGGATTTAAGAAACCGTTGTTAGATTTCAGAATATATGGAATTCTATTTCAGAATGTGGGATTACGATTTCAAAAAAGGCCAAAGGGATTTCAGAAAATAGAGAATTTATAATTGGTAAGTTTAAACTCATGCATGAGGTCGCGATTTGTTTCCAAAAAACGCTTTCTAGGAATAACTATGAATAATTAACTGCAAACGAAGAAAGCCATTTCTTAAAACCAACTGACAAATTCTGAAATCCATTTCCCTTTTTTCAGAAATTAAATTTACGTTTTCTGACTTCCATAAGGAAAAGGAAAAGATTGTATTGATAGCATGCCAAGAAATTTGAAATTTTATGGTGCTTTGTTTAAGTACTAAAAAAGATCACTTTACGGCAGTTTGTGAGTTTACTTTACAAGGAGGTTTTTTTTTTTTTTTTTTAAAAAAAGCTATTCGCTAAATTCACCATTAAAATTTCCATCTCACCACTGAAAACAGATTTGAAAGATGCAACAGCAGAACATTAAATGTCACTACATATCTAAATCATAGACTTGAAAAAAATAGGCCAAGCCCAATTCATTCAAAATCCTACCTTATCTTATATGACTTATAGGCTTGTATTGGCGCTCAACGTCAATATGTATGGTATCATATTATCGATTTGCACCTGCCCAATTAAACTAGAAAAGAATAATTCTTCAATGACTTCCGATTCTAAGGCAGCTAATGGTAGCAATGTTATAATGAGCGTACTAAAACGTTCCTCAGCTTGTTGTTCATTAATCAAACGCGAGGCGATATGTTTGCGTAAATTCGTTAAGACATAGAGTTGTACACGACGTACAAAATCACGTACATTCGTTTCACGTTTGCGTAACATCATATGTGGATTGAATATGATAGCAAGCCGCAAGTAAGCAAATTCCATATCATCCAAATCTAAGGCGAGTGTTTCTTGTATATACGAATGTAGACGTGCAATATGTTCGCTTAGTTTACGTACTTTTTGTGGTTCAATTTTATCTACTTCGGCTAGTTGACGCACATTTGTTACGAGCGTACTTATTATGGTATTCGTTGATAGACTACGCACTTGTGCCAAAGCTATTATCAACAAAGCAGGCCAACTGGTGCGCAACAATTTGATTTGACTGCGACTATCTAATTGATCAAAAACTTGTATTTTGCGCATCCAATAAATGCTAAGGAATATTATGCGTGATCCAGTCTCGCAAATATAATGTAAATTTAAGTAAGCCGATACCAAATTGGGTATTTGTAGATTGAAGGTGGCTTGAGCCTCCGACAATATTTCATTTTCGAAGATACCTTCGTTAATGACGAATTCCTTTGTATTGACTATGCCAAGTATTGTTTCAGATAGCTCAAAGTCATCATCAGAGCCACTATCTGGAAATAGAAAAGAAAAGTTGTACTTAGTTGAATAGGGATGAAAGAGGTTTATAGCTTATAATATCAATAAATTTATAAAACTATACATAGATCGATTTCTACCTTTATACAGTTTTTAGGATACGGGATAATAGTATTAGAAACGAAGCTGGGAATAATTCATTCTAGTTCCAAATTAATGCAAATTGACTCGGATAACACCTGGACAGCCCTTATAACGCACGGATAATGTATTAGAAACAAAGCTGGGATTGCTTCGAGTGCCCTTCCGGGCAGTACTGATTTGGATAATATATTGATATGTTGGGTATCCCGAGGATGAAGCTCGGATAATGCATTAGAAGCAAAACTGGTACTAATTAATTCGAACTCGCTTTTGTATAGATTTCGATAAACATTCGGCACATCAGGGTTCAGTCTGGATATGTAGGAGTTTAACCTGCTACAATATCCAGAGCGTAATTGAGCCAGAGTGACCCTTGTCTCTCGAGGAAGATGACGCTCTTGGTCTTGGAAATGCCTGGTGTTGCGGCATGTAAGACATTGTTTAGCGGACAGAGCGCAGACTAATGGCCAACAGACGTTGTATGGATATGCCCCAAGGCCTGCTTATGCACCTGTAGATCAAACGGCGTTGTTATATAATGCCGGATCTCATCAAAATGTTTACGTAAATGCGACCTTATGGTCCTAGGAGGCGGAATGAGTTCAAGCAGTTGTCTACATCATTATGCTCCCTAACTGGAAGCACTTCCACCTCATTGTGTATATGAGATATAGGTGACATAAGGACGCACCCCGTAGTGGTTCTGAGCGCTGTGTTTCAACCGGTCCTAAGTCCGTGTTTTATTCGATTTATAATATCGGGATTGTTCGGATAAACCGCGGATGAAACTCGGATGAGGTATTAAAAATAAATCCGTGATTAAGTGATTTTAAACCCCTTTTCGTGTAGTCTTGATTCGGATAATACCTGGAGAGGCCGGATAACCCGTTTTGATAGTTTAACTCCCCTCATCCTACGGGAATTGTTTTTACTGTTACAAATTTGAGCGGGAGATCACCCCATTTCCCTCTGCTCTTTCGAAAATTGACCAAAGAACACCTGCGGTCAGCATTTTATTTAAAAAGGTCCTTTTTCAGTTGCAATCTTATTGAATCTTTGGTGAAAATCATTCGGAGATACATACATAGGTTCGTGAATAAAATCCTAAAACAAGTCTTTAAAAAATTCTAAAAGTGTGTCTGACAAATATTTTTAAATAGCGCGAAGCTCCATTGAGCCGATAATATATGTAGCGTTTTTGACCAAGTTTTTATACTGATTCTGGCATGCAAATACAGCATTCAATAAAACTTTAAACTACGTGCTTATATACAAAAGTGCATACCTTCTCCCATATCATCATCATCTACTTCAGATTTAATAATAGGCGAAACACTCGTATTACCACCACTTATACTGCCACTACCTGTTGCTAAAGACAAACGATCCAACTGATTTTGTATAGGTATCAGCAGTTGTAGTGCCTTTTCAATAACACGCCTATCTAGCGAAGTTTGTATTTGACCCACAGCTGTGGCTGGACTATGCATAGGATCTATATTCAGATTTAAATTTTGTGTATTATTATTATTTGTATTGGTGGTTAGATTTTGTAAGCATTGTGTGCTGCTATTATCCAATGACTCATCATCGTCATCTATGTCCTCTTCGCCAACTTTTGGCAAATCTGGCGAACAGTAGAACGGTTGTGCTGGTTGAGTTTGTAAAAGTTGTTTCTCTTGTTGTTGAAAGTTTTTAGCATTACATATAACTAACAGAAAAAATGAAGATATTGTATTATCAATATTAATTATGCTATATAAAAATTGTATATTTTACTTTGTTGCATATCGGCAAAAGTTAGATGGAAAGGTAAAGGTGGTACCGGCACATCAGCATTATTTGCAATAGCTGTAAAGGAGTACGAATTAAGTTTATAATCTTTTTAATTTCTAAGCTAGCGCTCCTTACCTTGTCTCATTTCCGGCAATGTCATATTATAGGGAAATATGGATGTGGGTTTTGAGGTGGATGGTGCATCAGCGCTGTTGCTGCCATTGCCGCTTATATTGTGCGAGAACATCATACTCCCACCAGCTGTGCCGCCGGCATTATTTCCGCCCATGGCGGCAGCAGCTGCGGCTGCATTTGTTGAGGTGGAAGAGCCTGATGAAGAGCTGCCAGCAAATTCTTTCTTGTCGAGAATGGGTTTACGTTCATGTTGCACAGCTAAATTGGAGAATTCATATATAAAAAAATACATGTTTAATACTTGGTATTGGTTGCCACAACAAATTTTTAATGGATATGAATTTGAGCGCGTTTTTGGTAAGAGGTTATGCGCCCGTCCTAACAGAGAGGGGGGTTCCTAAAGTTGATCTCGGAACCCAGAATAATGTCGATACTACAATAAAATTGTTATGGTGCTCCAAACTGATGCCTGAGTTACGACTAGGTTGGCTTGCCACTGCAAAAATGCAATCCTATTTTGTGATGGTACTAAAGACGGCTAGGGCATAGGTCCTTATACGTCTCAATTGAGGTTGCAAGATCACGGTCTCTTCCCGTTTCTATGTCTAAGCTTGGATGTGTCTCACGTCCAGAGAACTGGCATTAGCAAATTTGCCCTGTTTATGGTATTTGTGCTAGCACTAAGTTTAAAAGGGGACATGGGTATTACTAGCAAATCATTTTCGACGGGTTGGTAGCTCTCCTGGCTAGTTCATCCGCTCTGCAATTGCCTATAACTATAGCCTAATACCTATGAAAACTCTTGATGTATTTCTCGTTAATCCGATCATATCACTTGGTCAAAAGGCGTGAGTTGGGGGAGCTTCAGATGCTTGCACTAAAAAATTGAGGCGAGTATTCTACCAAGAAATCGAACGGATGAAAAGGGCTGAAAACTGAGGTAAAGGAGTTATGGAGCGAACACTTCCCGGATCCCATGTAGAATATGGTCTGACGAGTGCATACCTTCTGATTTGAACTTATATGCTCTCTTCCCAATCGACAATAAGCCTGATCCTACCTTAATCTGCAAATATAAAATTATAGTGACGAAATGGCTCAAAAATTGCTGAACGGATTCTTGCCAAATTTAAACAGATTGGCTTTGATAAACGCTTTGACATAGCCTATACTTTCTTCCGCTAGATGGCGCTAGAGTGGCCATATTTGCAAGGTCCGTTCGTTTGTGGCACGGATATGTGATATGTAATCAAAATCTCGTCACAAAAAAAAAAAAGACTCGCAAGTGGCGCTGGAGTCAAGATATACAAGGAACCCGTATTTATGGCTCGTTTTCGCAAGTCACATCTGGGAAGGAACTTTCATATTCGAAAAAAAATTGGCTTCAGACAAGGTGATTTCTTTTATTTGAGCAAAAAAACTAGTTGTCCTGATGTACGGCTCGGAATGATGGACAGTGTCGAAATATGATAAGATGGTTATGGAAGTATTCGTGAGAAAGTTTACGCAAGGCGAACGGCAAAGAAACTTTGAAATGAGCAGTAAGACCATAGTGTAGGGAATTAAACACCAAATGTTCTGCTGTTATTGTTACTGTTAACAGCAAAAACACTGCTCGCTGGCGGGTGATGCTATGCGGAGGGACAAAGAAGCTCGGCAGCAGGTTTTACTATTGACCACCAAAGTCAGAACCTGAGAATTCGGAAGCCTTGACTGAATTGGAAACTATAGTAAAATGAAGACGTGACTCCTCTTGATGTTTACAATTGTCGTAAATTATCGCTAAGAGAAGATTCAACAGATTCATATTGGCACCCGTTGCAACTGTAGCCAAATCGAACCACGTTGACCTCAAATCGACCTCACAGCACACCACGCAATTGTTAGCAGGAAGTACTCTATATACAAAGACGGGTAAAGAAATGTGTTGCGAAATATATGAAAAGTATGTACAATCACTTCGCATTCCGCTGGCTAAACATTTTTGTAGACGACAAAATTGACAGCGATTCCGATGATGTTTGGTAACTTCACAATTCATAGAACCACGACATTGATAACCCAATTGCTTGCGTATGGAACGCTTGAAGAAACCTTTACAGCCTTCACATGATATAGCGCCATAATGCCGACCTATAAGAAATAGAGAAGAAAGAACAAAGAATATTATAGAAGTGCTACAATACACATTTCGCTAACCCTCCCATGTACACTCACCCGATGCACGATCACCGCATACCAGACACGTTTCAATGCTCATATTGGCCGCCGTTGTTGTATGTGTTGTTGTTATATTACCAAGCGCACTTGTTGTACCACCATTACCGATTACAATAACGTTATGTACATTTTGTACTGTTGCTGCTGCTGCTTTGTTATCTACGAATGTAATAGAGAAGCAAACATTATAAATCATATATGAATGAATGACATTATAAGAAAGGCAACAAGTGAAAAAAGGAAGTATAAAAAATGATCTTATTACCTTCGGTCTTGAAACCACTTGCGCCCATAGCGGACGTATCAATGCCACAGCTGTTAATATTTTATTTATTCTATTTAAGTACTTCGTATTTCAATTATTGCATGACTTGGGTGTCAAAGTTTACATTAGCATAAATATAACGTGTCTAATCTATTAACATTTCATTAATTCTGCTGTTTGCACCTCTCCCTTGGTTTGCTTGTTGTTTCTACATTGATGGTGTTCTTGGTGGGTCGCTCAACTTCGGTTCATTCGAGGTCATTACGCCATACATAAGCGCATACGGAGCATATTTGATTGATAAAGCACTTTGATTAGAATTGCATTTATACATATATTTTATGTATATTTCACTTTAAATTTATATAAAAGCAAACCAATTGCTAAATATTTAAAATAATTAAGAACTGAACATTTTTTCTTTATCAAAATCGTTAAAAATCACAGCTTTTTCCACTTATTTCACATCCTGCTACATTTTCTACATGCCGTGATCAGGGTTGCTTGGTTGTTCAATGTTCTTATCAGAGCTGCCAGATTTGACCTAAGCAAAATGTGGAATAGAAATTTACGTTCCACAAAGAGTTATAGTACATTTACACCGCACCAAATTTAGCGAATTCAAATGAGTTAGTTCAAAACCGTTTATAGTACTATTATAGTACATTTACACCGCACCAAATTTGTTGAATTCAAATGAGCCAGTTCTACGCCGATTATAGTACATTTACACCGCACCAAATTTGGCGAAAAATTGCTAATTTGACGCCTTTTCCATACAAATTTTATTTTCCAAATTTGTATTTCTATCACATTTCCCTCATATGCCGAACAATACAATCCACAGTTCCTCAAAATAGCAACCTTCCTGTGTTCCACATTTAGAATTGCCCAGCGAGAACCCTAAAGGGTAATTGACGTGTGATAACTTTTGCACTATACACAGCTGTAAATAACAATTTCAAATAGTTTTTTTTTATCAAGAAAATGGCCCAAAATTTCAAATTTGCCATTTTTGGCCAAATTTGCGAAATTTGGTGTGGTGTAAATGTACTATTACATTAACCCTCTGTGACTGACGTTAAATAACTTATCTATTTCAATTACATAAATACATGGTTTATGTTGTCGGTCAGACAACACGTCAGTCACACAGGGTTAATTTAAATTAAAATAATATTTTTTCAAATATTTACAAAAAGACAGAAGTAATATTTCATGAAACTTAAAGTTAGTGGCCGATTTCGAAGTTCGAATCAAATATTCATACATACGATTTTAAGTGTGCTCCCAGGCATAACCTGATATGAATTTTAATTAAGTCCACAATATGAACAAGTTAAAAAACACACAGATTTTGAACAATTTGCAGTCATTTTTTCCATTAGTGGTACTTGTTGACGGAAGCGGAACTTCACATATGTACATACATACATATTCAAGGTAGTGAAACTGTGTGTATGGTATAACGAATAAAGGTATGTGAAAAAAAAAACGAACTTATACCCTTTACATCATGGCCCTCGGAACACCACCAATACTTCTTTTTGATAGATTATGATCTAAAAAAAACTTGTTCAAAAAAATTCCAAGAAATTTTATAGGGACCTAAAATTCACACCGTATTATAATAAAACAAAGCTGAAAACTTTTCCCCAATTCTGAAAATTCGAAGAAAAAGCTTTAAGGCTAATTTACATGGGTTGATTTTCTGGTCGATTTTTTGTCGTTCCATCGTGTAAATAGCAATTTGATCGATTCACACCTTGTATTTGACGGTTGAATGAAAAATTTATCAAAAAATTGACTAGAAAATTGCACCATGTAAATTAGCCAAAATGTAAATTTGAATTCGGTAATTTTATTAAGCTGGGAACAGTTTTTGAAACATTAGGGAGATTCATCATATAGTAAATTTATGAACGTGATTTTGTTATCTAAAAAAACTTGTTCAAAAAAATTTAAAGAAATTTTATAGGGACCAAAAATTCACACCGTATTATGATAAAACAAAACTGAAAACCTATACCAAACTTTGAAAATTCGAAGAAAAAGTTTAAGGCCAATTTACACGGGTCGATTTTCTGGTCGATTTTTTGTTGTTCAACCGTGTGAATAGCAATTTGATCGATTCACACCTTTTATTTTACGGTTGAATGAAAAATTGATCAGAAAATTGACTAGAAACTTGCACCATGTAAATTAGCAAAAGCGTAAATTAGAATTCGGTGAATTTTATTAAGCTAGGAGGGAGTGTAATGGGGTGTGGTTGCTGAGTGACCGCGCTCAATCCCGACTCTTGCGTCCTCGTTCGTGCACTCTGGGCAACGTTGAGCTACCTAGGCTCGCGGCAGAAAGAGAGGGAGCCCCGGGGGGGCCACTCTGACATACTTGGTTTAAGGGCTCACCGGGGTCTTTTTCGCAGCGTCTGTACACCAAGAGGTGCGGCTGTAAGCGGGCGTCTGTCTTGAAGCAAGCGGCTCGCTATATAAATGTGCAAAACTTTTCCCTCCCAATCCAGGGTGTTATGCGATACCGTGCCCATTGGACGTTTGCAGCCGGGAGGCAAATCGTGGCTGTAGTCGAACGGAGCCTCACTGATACCGGGCCGCCTCAGGGAGTAACTATGGTCTTACCGCGGTATGGGGCTCTGCCGCGGCGGACGACACACTTCCCCTTACACTACCCTTGACCCTAAGCTGGCCTTGTCCGGCGAGGGGTCGTACGAACAAGATGAAGAACACACAAAATACAAAGCAATTAACGACTTCGTTTACTCCGCAGCAGAGAAGAACTATGCTGGAGCAAGCGAAAATACAACGCCGGAGGACAAACTCCGCCTCAAAGTTAACTGGGAGGCCGACAACGATGGAAACTACGGGTCAGTCATCCCCCAAACTGCTATCAAGTAAGAGGGACTTGATGGGAGCAAGCAACAGTGCGGCTGCCTACGCAGTCAAGCAGAAAACGGCGGAAGCTAAGCTTCCATCAAGCGCTGGTACGAAACCCAATCTCTTCACATCTGGGGCAATGGTCTCACGACCTGGTTTCAGAGTTTCGAAAGAGAAGGACGACGCCGTAAAGGGAGAGACCGCGATGGCAACTACGAGTCTGAATCCCCCCAAAGAGGCATCTCCCCGACGCTTTGCGTACTGGGATAAAAGAAAGGCCGCAAGGATCCTTAAAAAATATGAGGGAGCATCGCAGGAGAAGCTGTCGCCGGAAGAAAGGAAGATGGTGGAGGAAGCGAAAGCTCTGATACCAAATTTCCAGAGGCCCTATGTGCCTAAGAGGGTGAACGGTAATCCCTTCAAACGCCAGAGATCGGACGGAGAGGTAGACCCCCATCCGAAGCGGCATCAGGTCAACCCCGTAGTGGGAAAACTCAGCTTTGCTGAAGTAACCAAGGACAGAATCCTTATAGGTTTCATTGACCGAGGTAACGACCGTTGGTCCATCCCCAAAGACCAGTGGCTGTATGTCCGGAATGAAATGGGCAGGGCCCTCCTCCACTTAATGCGTGAGTCTCCGGGTAGTCCGCCGCGAGGTACTGACGCGGGCTGGCACCAAGGTCAGATCAAAATATTCGCGTGCGAGGATGCAAGAACTGTCGCACTGTATAAGGCAGCAGTTGCAAGACTGGGTGAAGTCTATCCAGGGGCAAGACTAGATGTCGTCGACTGGAAGGACATTCCTGCTCGGCCAAGGGCAAGGGCATGGATTCCTGCCGTCCCTGCAGAACCCGAGAATATTCTTGAGATGCTGCAGGTCTGGAATCCGTCTCTCCCGACGCAGGATTGGGGCGTCAATCTGGTCGATGATGTGGTTGGGCCCAATAGACAGGTGGTTATCACTCTGAATAAGGAGGCGCTCGAGCCCCTTAAACGGTGCAACGGACGAGTGCATTACGGCTTGGGTCAGATCGTGATCCACGTATACCGTGGCGATGCACAGCGCGCTGCTATTCCAGACGCTCCGGAGGACTCGGAGATCGAGGCATCGGAAGGGGAAGCAGAGGAGTCCGACGCGGAAAGTATGTTATCCGCCACGTCAAATTGCGATGGTGCTGCGAACAACTCGGCGATAGAAGAAAGCCTGCTTGACGAAGAAGGCCTCGACGTCACGATCGTGGCTAAACCTGAGCACACTAACGTTGATGCTGCTTCAGACAGCAGGGTTCCCGCCACGCCAAATCGTGCAGGTGCTCTGAACAACTCCTCGTTGAGAGACAGCCCCCGGAACAGGCCAGACCTCGACGACACGCTGGCGGCAGGGATGTCTGAGCTCTCTCATGTTGGTGGTGCTTCAGATAAATCTGCACAAATCTAAAGCAGCCTCGGCTGTTTTAAGCAGTCGTCTTTCTAAAGGCGACGTAGACGTGGTCCTTATCCAAGAGCCCTGGGTCAATAGCTCTAGGATCTGTGGATTGGGGACTAAGGGGTACAAGCTCATCCAAGCCAATGATGAGGGCAAGGTCAGAACCTGTATTTTGGTAAAGTCTGAGCTAAACACCTTTCTATTACCCAACTACTCAAATGGTGACGTTACAGCTGCCAGCTTAACAGTCGGCAGCACCAGCCTAACGATGGCGTCGGTCTATATGCCCTATGACGCCGAAGAACCTCCTCCACAAAAGGAGGTGAAAGATCTGGTGGATAATTTCTGTACGGGCCATCTTATTATTGGAGCTGACGCTAATGCTCATCACGTCCAGTGGGGAAGCTCCGATATTAACGCTAGGGGCGAGTCTCTGTTTGACTACCTACTAACAACTAACCTGGTGGTTTGTAACGTGGGTAACGAGCCTACTTTTATAACTAAAGCTCGTAGGGAGGTTATAGACCTCACTGTTTGTAGCGAAGGCGCTTATGAGTGGGTCAGAAAATGGCGTGTTCTTGATGAGCATTCATTTTCTGACCATCGGTACATAGAAATTGTGTTAGACTT
This sequence comes from Campiglossa producta, assembly GCA_964058755.1. Lineage (NCBI taxonomy): Eukaryota > Metazoa > Arthropoda > Insecta > Diptera > Tephritidae > Campiglossa > Campiglossa producta. Next base: position 136,562,062 of record CAXKVI010000002.1, read on the forward strand.
TATTGTTGAGCAGCCAGTTATGAAACGAAATCCACGGAACACTAACTGGCAGCTACATAACCAAATATTAGCTAGGGACCTACCAGTATTACCTCCACAAGCCCCCTCATCAGTGGGAGAACTGGATGATCTGGTAACGACCTTTACAACGGCGCTCTCAAATGCCCTAGAGCAGGCTTGTCCAGTACCAAAACCACGCGGCAAACATAGACCCCACTGGTGGTCTTACGACCTGGATTCGTTCCGTATATCATGCAGGAAGCAATTTAACAAGGCCAAGAGCATCGGTACGGAGCCTGAATGGCTCGAATATAAAGCTAAACTGAGGGCCTATAAAAAGGCTCTAAGGCAAGCGAAGAGAACTTCGTGGAGAAATTTCTGCACCGGGGTCGAAAAAGTCGATGATACAGCGAGATTTAGACGAGTGCTATCAAAAACTCAAACAGCCATTAGCTATTTACGGAAGCCTGACGGATCTTGGACCAGCACGGAAGGGGAAACCCTGGAGCTGCTCCTGAACACACACTTTCCGGGGAACTTGTATGATGCACCTGTAGCATCTGCAACAAACCTGGCGGTAAACATACCCATTACGGAGGAAAGGGTAAGGTGGGCAATCAAAAGCTTTGAGCCGTTCAAGGCAGCCGGGCCAGACGGGATTTTCCCCGCACAACTTATAAACACGCTGGAAATATCAGCTAAATGGCTGGTAGTTCTCTATTCAGCCTGCCTGGCTCTTAATTACATTCCGTGCTCCTGGAGAAGCGCCACGGTAGTCTTTATTCCAAAGGCTGGGAAGGCCTCACACTATGAGCCTAAAGACTACAGACCGATCAGTCTCTCGTCTTTTGCACTTAAAACCTTAGAGAGGATAATTAGCGATTATCTCTCCTCTACTATTGATAGCAACCTTATTTCTAGCTATCAACATGCATACACCAAAGGTAAATCAACGGAAACTGCGCTCCACAGCCTAGTCTCTATTGTTGAAAAATCATTGCACGAAAAGGAGTACTGTCTCGTGGCCTATCTGGACATCGAAGGGGCTTTCAACAATATAAGGCCGGAGGCTATTAACACTGCTTTAACAAACCTGGGCATAAATAAGTCTCTTATTGGACTAATTGATCAACTACTAAAGGGAAGGAAAATAGTTTCTTCACTGGGAACAGTTGATCTTTCACGCTATGTCACAAGAGGAACGCCTCAGGGTGGTGTTCTCTCCCCGCTCCTATGGAACCTCACCGTAAACTCGCTGCTACGAGACACAAGGTGGGGGGGCGGGAAGATAGTGGCATATGCAGACGATTTAGCTATTGCATATAGGGGCAAATTCCCACAAACCCTGTGTGACTTGATGCAAGTAGCACTGCGAGAAGTTTCTTCATGGTCCTCTCGCTGCGGACTTAGCATCAACCCGGGAAAGGTGGAGCTTGTCCTTTATACCAGGCGGTACAAGATACCACCGCTGAACCTACCAGAACTAGATGGCGTGCGCCTGAACTTAGCTGATAAAGCCAAATTCCTAGGCACAGTTCTAGATAGAAAGCTTAACTGGAAGGAGAATGTCATCCAGCGCCAGAGGAAAGCGTGCATTGCACTTTACACGTGTAAAAGAGCCATTGGCAAAAAATGGGGGCTCAGCCCCAAAATTTGCAGATGGATCTACACTGCGATAATCCAGCCAATTATGCTGTATGGAGTCGTGGTATGGTGGCCTGCGCTAGGAAAGGCAACAAACCTAAATCTGTTAGGAAAAGTCCACAGATCGAGCATGATCTGTATAAGCGGGGCGTTAAGAACAACGCCCAATGAAGCTCTCCAGGCCATTCTTGGCTTTTTGCCACTCGATCTGGAAGGGTACCGGGCAGCAGCGGCATCGGCTCTGCGTCTAAGGGAAACGTCCGTCTGGGGCGCAAGCACTATTGGACACTCCTGTATTCTAAGATCTTACAGCTTTCTCCCTCTGAGCACAGATCGGTGTGCGACCACAACAGTCGGAGATTGTTGTTTTAGAATAAACATTCCCAGCAGGGAAGACTGGGAGAACATAGATCGGTGTCCCGCTACTAATGGCGGCACTTTTATATACACCGACGGCTCGAAGTTAGACGGCAGAGTCGGAGGAGGGGTTTACTCAAGGGATTTGGACCTAGAACTCTCCTTTAGACTACCTGATCACTGCAGCGTCTTCCAGGCTGAAGTTTCTGCAATCATGGACGCCGTGACTTGGATAGGTAAACGCACCATCGGACAGGATATCTGTATTTTCAGCGACAGCCAAGCGGCCATCAAATCCCTTGGCTCTTACTCGTTCAATTCTGAACTGACGCTCAGCTGTCGTCGATCTCTTAAAGAGATGGCCCAACAGAACCGCGTGAACCTCACATGGGTCCCGGGACACAGGGACATTGAGGGAAACTGTAGGGCAGACGAACTTGCCAGGCAGGGCACGACCAAGCAGATTCTTCAAGATAAAGAGCGCATAGGTATGCCGTTTGCCACGTGCAAGCTAATGCTGAAGGAGCATACACTCCGCGAAGCCAACGAAAGATGGCTACAAGCCCCAGGGTGCCGGATATCCAAGCAAACCTGGCCAAAATGCGATCTTAAAAGATCTAGACACATATACGCCCTAAAAAGGAAGGAAATCTCCATATTAATAGGTGTTTTAACCGGGCACTGCCTTATTGGTAGGCACGCAGCAAGGCTAGGCGTTCCCTACCGACGATGCTGCAGGAGTTGCAAAGATGATGAGGAAGAGGAAACGGTGGAGCACCTCATCTGCAACTGCCCGGCCTTAAGTGGAGCGAGAAGGCGCTCTCTGGGAGTTCCCTTCCTGGTTAGCTTAAGCCAGGTCGCGGAGCTAGACATAAAGGACTTGATGGCCTTCATCAAGTTATCAAAATGGTTCGAGGAGGGGTAGCGGTGTCGGTTAGGAGTGTCAGTCCCGGGTTTCGGCTATATGGAGAGTCCCAACAGCACTGGGATTTTCCATATGGCCGGGCCCCGGGACTGACTTTCCTAGTGTTTGGTGGTATCACAACGGGCCTTTTATTACTGGCCTAGGTGTGCCTTTGCGGCAGCCACTTCTACCTACCTACCATTAAGCTAGGAAAAGATTTTTGAGACATTAGGGGGATTCATCATACAAATTTATGAACGTGATTTCTTTATCTAAAAAAAAAACTTATAGGGACCAAAAATTCACACCGTATTATGATAAAACAAAACTGAAAACCTACACAAAAAAAAAAAAATTCGAAGAAAAAGCTTTAAGGCTAATTTACATGGGTCGATTTTCTGGTCGATTTTTTGTCGTTCCACCGTGTGAATAGCAATTTGATCGATTCACACCCTGTATTTGACGGTTTAATGAAAAATTGATCAGAAAATTGACTTGCAAATTGACTAGAAAATCGACCCGTGTAAATCAGCTTTACACTTTGAATGGGGGGAATTTTCTTAAGCTAGGCAAAGATTTTTGAAAACATTATTTACAGTTTTTGAATTAGTCCTTGCTGGAATCAAAATTTTCCTTACTTAGGCAAAGTACTGATGACTAGATGATTTAAGGGTTTCTCGTATCTATACGCGAACAGAGCTAATGTCAAAAACTGAATTATTTTCTTTGCATATTTTGTTAAAGGTATACACATTTGATGCCATTAGGGTAATTGTAGAAAAAAATATCTCTGCAGTAATTTTTTTTTTTTTTTTTTTTTTTTTTGTAAAGAGTTGCAAAAGTTGTCGCACTCGTTTGTTGCACGTGCAATAAATAGCCAATGACGTGAACTTCAACTGTCGGCATGTAATTTCAATGTCAATTGTACAATCAAACATGAATTTTTGACTGAATATGACAAACCATCGAAATTTTTTTTTTTCATACGCCCTGTATCACAGCTGCCCAAATGTGGCTGAAAATGCAGGACTTGGATAAAGCAATTAGGCAACAATTTTTTAATATTCAAAGTTCATCGCCAACATGCGTCACCAGAGTACTTTGCCGCAGTTTGACATTTGATTGTTGCTATTAACTAAGGTTTACTTTTTTTTTTTTTTTTTTTTTTGTTTTCTATGCAAATTTTTTCATATGTTTGAATGTATTTACCAAGTTTAAATTCTATATATACAAAAAAAAATTAAAATAAAATAAAAATAATCTAAGGTACAACTCATTAGGGATGTTGCGATTACACATTTTCAACTCTCAGGTCAGGATTTTTCGTCTAAGCAATGCCAATGACCATTTATAGGGTAAGCCTAGCTTTGTATCTTATGAAAAATGTGTGTCTATACAAATATGGCACACCCTAATGTATATGTCAAGTCGCAAGCTAAAAAAACAATACTCATAACCGCAAAGTATTTTCTTTTTATCACTCCGCAAATTTATACCACGGTTAGCATATTATCTTATAATAAGCTCAAGTACGACGATGATTTTAGGGCGCAAATTATATACCACATAAAGTGCTGAAAATTACAAAAATAATATTACATTTTCTCATTGTTGCTATTATGGTTTTTTCCGACGCGCAAAATTGGGTGGTTACAAAGAAAAGTACAGAACATATCCGACAAGGCGATGAGCTACAATAAAATAAGTCAAATTTTCGTAAAATTTTCAAATATGCCTCCCTGAAAAGTGGGCGGTGCCACGCCTACTTTTAAAAAGTTATCAAAAAATCATAATAGAATGACTAGGAGGTGCACCCTATCAAACTATATCATTTTAGCCAATGCCCTTACCGAATTATTTCAATTTAGGTGATTTTCGAAGTTTTCGATATCGAAAGTGGGCGTGGTTGGAGGGCGATTTTATCCAATTTCATCAGCTATACTCCCAACGATACTGTTATGCTTTGTACCAAATTTCATCGTTCTAATGTAATCAGTTTAAAAGTTACGGCCAGTCGAACTTTCAAAAATGCCTCAATTCAAAGTGGGCCGTGCCGCACCCACTTTAAAAAATGTAAATGTAAATGTTCAGAAGGAATTGCCTTCTCAGCGTTTCCGCGTGCTCTCTTGTTTGGGGTTCATGCTAGACCTCCCTTTTGCATTATCACATTTTAGCATTCAGCTGAAAATGCAGCATTTATTTCTGCATTTGCCATTCAAATTTTGATAGCTAACTGCAACTAAATGCTACTTTATTATTAAAATAAATGCAAATACAACTCTGTCGTCTTCGAAGATACAGTACGAACAAGATTTTCCTTGTATGAAGAAAAAGTAAAAAAAAGTGCTGCATACTTTTGGGCGGTAAATCGTCGCCTAGGCGGTTAATCGTCAATAAATGAAATACTTTTGGGACAACCGCTTTTTGTATTAGGGTACCTTCTCTCTAAGCAAGTCAACGTTCTTATGCAATAATTTTTCCTGTTAAAGGTTGCAGTTTTCTAGGTGAAGAGTTTCCAAGTTTATTGAGAAAGTCAGTTTTTAACCCACGAACTCACTTTTATACAATAAATGAAGTTTATTTGGAAAAGCAAGCATAGTTCCACTTCCGAAAATTCTACTATTCTACTATTCGAAAATTAGCTAAATGCACATTTACTTAATGCAGGAGCATGAACGCTTTTGTCCGAAAATGTAAAATGCTGCATTTTAAATGCAACATGAACCCCAAATTAGCATTATAAATGCAAATACAACTCTGTCATCTTCGAAGATATAGTACAAACAAAAATTTCATTGTATGAAGAAAAAGTAAAAAAAAAGTGGTGCATACTTTTGGGAGAAGCGCTTTTTATATTAGGCTATCTTCTCACTAAGCAAGTCAACGTTGTTATGCAATAATTTTTTCTATTAAAGGTTGCAGTTTTCTAGGTGAAATGTTTCCATGCTTGTTTAAAATGTCGGGTTCTTTACTCACGAACACACTTTTATAAAGGAAATTTATCCGGAAATGCAAGCATACGAAAATTAGCTAAATGCACATTTACTTAATGCAGCATCATGAACGCATTTCGAACGCTTACATCCGAAAATGTAAAATGCTGAATTTTAAATGCAGCATGAACCCCACAATATGAAACTTCTTGTTTATCGCACACACACATAAGGACCGAATGTACAGCTTCAATGAAGCTACTTTCAGACAGACAGCAGTGGTAAACCTTGAGTAGCTCGTAAAAATATAATTACCAAAAGGCAGTGATATTGCTTATTTTTTGGCATATTATTCCGCCCCCTTCAAACACCTAAAGCTTGCTAAAGATATTAGCATAACAAAAAAAAAAAGGAAATTTCAAAAGAAAAACACTGTCACCAGTGTAATTCAACAAGAAAGCTAACCAAACCCAAATACCAGTCAGTTCAACCCCACGTAGGCGAGTTATAACATCCCTGAAAAAAAAAATAGTCTTTTTGTTTCAAAGGCACAACATTTTTGATGGTATTTATGGTAAAAAATATCATATGATGAGCTTACGACCAATTTACTGTAATATTTTTTTAGTACTTCCGTGGTTGATCCTTGTTTTAAGATCCATATAATGAACGTTATTCTCCTTATTTGAGTATCTATTACATTTTTTTGCACATCATGTGTGCTAATAGGAACATGCTGTTTGCATATATATATTGGGGGCATTCCATGTCAAAGGCTTGGAAGTGCTCCCTTTCGATTTAAATGAGTTTTTGTGTGGAGTTTGCTTTTATCATAAAACAAATTTCGGGAAAAGGGAAAAACATTTTTTTAGGTTTTCTAAGTTTTTTCAAAGAGGATAAAAAGAAAAATATCCTCAAAATTTAAAAATTCATATTCCGATTTTAGAAAATTTTTATTACCAATATCGCAAACAAAAAAGTTCGGTATCAAATTTTGGACAATTTTTTTTTTTTTTAATTATAACTTTAGGGATAAATTGAAATGATAAAGCAAAAAAAGTGTACCTACATATTTATGCAATTAAAGTTTTCTTTCGTAAGATTTTTTTTTTTAAATATTTTTCATACACTCAGTAAAGAGTTTCCTTACATCAAGGGAAAATTTCCCTAATTTGGCTGCAAAGACATGGCTTCCTTAATTTAAATACTTTTTTCCTCAATTTATGACTTTTTTCCTTAAATTGAGGAAAAAAGTCTTTAAATTAAGGAATATTTTACTTTGTTAAGGAAGCTATGTCTTTGGAGCCAAAATAAGGAAACTTTTTTCTGAGTGTAGTTTTATGATTTTTTTTTTATTTTGGAAAAAATTTACATTTAAATTTTCAAAATTTCAGTTTTTGAATTCCACTACCAGACGGTTCAGTACTTTTTTGTTTAGCTATTTCATTTCGACAAGAAAGTTAAAAAACCGGGAAAAATATTTTTTACCTGAAATTCGAAAATTCATATTTTGCAAAAAAAAAAAAAAAAAAAAAAAAAAAATCCCCTTAGGAAACTTTAAGGATATCAATAGATATGTCCGAGGTATATTATAAAAGTTTCAGTACCTACTTTTGTGTTCAGCTAATTCATTTCGACTAGTAAGTTAAAAATCAGGAAATTTTTAACCAAAAAATTTGAAAATTCATATTTTTGAAAAAAAACGAGAAAAAATCCCCTTTCTGAATTTTTAGGATATAAGAGGTATATTATACAAGTTTCAGTACCTACTTTTGTGTTAAAACCCAAGAAAATTATTTTTGCCTAAAATTCGAAAATTCATATTTTGAAAAATCCCCTTCTGAATTTTTGAAATTCGAAAATTCATATTTTTAAATTCGAAAATTCATATTTTGAAAAATCCCCTTCTGAATTTTTGAAATTCGAAAATTCATTTTTTGAAATTCGAAAATTCATATTTTGAAAAAAAAAAACAAGAAAAAATCCCCTTAGGAAATTTTAAGGAAATCAATAGCTATGTCCGAGGTATATTATAAAAGTATTAGTACCTACTTTTATGTTTAACTAATTCATTAAAAAATCAGGAAAATTATTTTGACCAAAAATTCGAAAATTCATAATTTGAAAAAAAAAAACAAAAACAAGAAAAAACCTCTCTGAAATTTTGAGGATATTAGATATGTCAGAGATATAATGTAAAAGTTACAGGAAAATTATTTTTGCCTAAAATTCGAAAATTCATATTTTGAAAAAAAAAAACAAGAAAAATTCCCTTCTGAAATTTTGAGGATGTTAGATATGTCAGAGGTATGATATAAAAGATTGAGCTCAAAAATTGATTGGGTAACTTAAATATTTATGATCTTAAAAAAAAAAAATAATTTTTTTCTTAATATTGAAAAGTTAAAAATTAAAAAAAAAAATTTTCCCCCATTAGCAGAACTTTGTTTCATGATGAAAGTAAACTCCCCACCAAAATTCATTCAATACGAAAGGGTTCCATGCCAAACAATTAACGATTTGACATGGAATGACCCATGTTTCGGTATTCGGATGTGAAATTATCATCAGCTACAAACCAATTCCACCAGTGATAAACGATTTATTTGCTAACAAAGTGGTTGGTTGCTGCTGAGGGGTGTGATAAACGCTTAAGTTGTACATTGTTTCTAACGCCGAAGGGGCCCAGATGTGCATAAGGTGGCAGTAGGTAATCAGTGTGTTAAGCTGCTGCATAAATTTGTGTTCAACATACGAGGTGGTTTTTGCATCCGCTACTAAGCTCTTAATGATAGATATCAAATCGAAAAAACACTCCTACTTGCATGTGGGATTTTAAAGCTGAATAAGGTTAGGTTAGGTTCAAGTGGCTGCTACAGAGGCACACTTAGGCCTGCTTTGAAAGCCCCGTTGTGACACCACCAACACTAGGAAAGTAAGTCCCGGGACTCGGCCATATGGTAAAAACTCCTGAGTAGTTGCGATTCTCCAGATAGCGGAATCCCGCGGGACTGACACTCCTTAACCGACACAGTTACTCCTCTTCGAACCATTTACATGACTTGATGGAGTCCTTTATATCCAGCTCCGCGATTGGACGTAGGCTATCCAGGAAGAGAACTCTGTATGGATCCAGGATCAGCAAGAATAGGACTTATAGAGCTAGAACTTTTTCTGATTTCTCTAGAATTTAGGGAACAACACCCTGTCAATTTGCAGATTCCAAACACGTCCACTTTAATCAGCCTTCAAATGAACTACATTGCTTCAGTTCAAACTGGTCGTATATCATCCTCATTACTCCACCATCCTTGTTTGTCCTATTTTTCAAATTCATCCACTTGACTTTATCACCTTTAATTGGCAAATTACTTTTCTGACACCATTTAAACAAATTTGCTTCCGGCAATTCGTGTCTCCCGCAAATGAAGCACCGTATTGATTTCAATTGATTTTATTTACACAAATTTACTATTTACAAATAAATATCCACAGGAGGCTGGGTCATGAGAGAAAATCATCCCCTGCACGTGAATGGCAAAGGTGGAAATTGTTGTATGTGTTTTCCTTTTACAGGTGGTGCTGTTTTGAAGAAGTTACTTGGTCTTTGTTGTAGCGACATTTGGACTCACCATATCTCTTAAACCAGAAATGGAGCGATGCACGAACTTTTCATGTACCTCCTGCGCAGCACCAACAAGGACAAACCTCGAGCCCACATAGAGTTGCACCAGCAGAAAAATAATGGCTTATGCCTTGCCAACCCCACCACCGAAGTTAGAGAAGTCACCAAGAAGGTCTAGGAGACGAAATCAAACTATGTTGTTGTTGTTGTAGCAGTACTTCTCTCTGTCTCGTCGGAAGATCTACTTATAAAAATTTACAAGACGGACCGACAGGGTTGTAGTAATGTTGACAGTCCTTTGAATGTACGTTCCGTTGAATAGCCCCTTGCGGTATAGCCCGAATGTTTTGCGAACGATTTCTTTGACCCCGTACCCGAAGCGGTTTTCAGTCGCCTCTACGACAGGCATACCTACTTCAGCCATATTCTAAACACCTAACCCACAGGGCCTGCAAACAGAAATCGAATTTAGAAATGAGATAAGCAGTTGAAGATGGTTAAAAAAGGAGTATCTCAGGGTGCTGTTTTCTCCTTACCTCGAGAGATTTGCTATAATCGACATTTAGTGATAGTCTTCCCTTTTTCAAATCACGTCCGTTGACTATAGTAATTGCTGCGCAACGTTTCCTGGAACTACCCTTAGACCATCTGCGGCATCTGCATAGCTCAGAAGCCTTCCATGACAGAAAAAACTGCAATAGTTTCTCAAACCACTGACGAGGGGCGACCCCGTTTAGAAAAACTTTTTAGGTTGAAAAAGCGTAAGGAGTTAAATGAGATTACTCTATAAGGCCACGGAAAAAAATCGACGCGGAAGGCGAAGGGGGCGTGGGATAGGGATAGGTATAGGTATAGGTATAGGTATAGGGATAGGAATAGGAATAGGAAAAGGTATGAAAATAAAAATATGGGAAAGGGGCTAAAGAAAGATGGAGGAAAGGAAAAATGGACAGAGAAACAGCAAATTTTTTCAGTTGAAGGGCAACGTCTACCGAGCCCTTTAGTTTTGTATAAAACCACAGTGTTCTTCACCAGTTTTTGATGGAAGTTGGGTCAACTTGAGAGGTTGATAAGATATTTTTTATTTTGGGGCAAAGAGGGAATAGGAAGATGAAAAGGACAATAAGATGTAGAAACGGAAAAGAGAAGAGCATTACGAAGAGAAAAAGTGGAGGATCAGAAAAATAAAGGGGAAAAGTAGAGGAGGTGGAAAGGAAAAAGGTAAAAATGGTGGGAAATAGATGATGATGATGATGATGATGATGATGATAAAGAGCATTACGAATAGAAAAAGTAGCGGATCAGAAAGAAAAAAGGGAAAAGGTAGAGGAGGTGGGGAGGAAAAAGGAACAAAAGTTGGGAAATAGATGATGATGATGAAGAGTATTACGAAGAGACCAAGTAGAGGATTAGATATAAGAAAGGGGAAAGGTTGAGGAGTGGAGAGGGAAAGGAAGAAAGGTTGGGAAATAGATGATGAAACCAGAACATAGGATGAAGGAAATAAGGAAAGTAGGAGGAGGAGAAATATTGCTGAAAATTTTCAGGCATGATAACGTCTGAAGGGTATGTTAGTTCTAGAAAAGTTTTTGTTTGCCAAACTCATTTGACGCACTCTAAGTTTTAGCACACTCTACTACAATTGAATCCCCACCCATCAACTTTGATAACTTTTAATTAAGTTTATGTTTTGAACCTAAATAAATAATTTAGTTCTAAAGTCATTTATTTGAAAAATCTTATCTTTAAGGTTATAAAAAGCAAAAACAAAAACGATAGAAATAATGAGAAAAAAATAAATAAATGTGCAACAAATGCAATTTTTAACACTTTCCGCAATTTTATAGTAAAAGGAAGTGTTAAATGTTCTTTGTTATTGCCTAACAGGCACTTGAAGTGGAGGTGGGCAGATGCTTTTCTTTTTTGAGTGGAAAACATTAGTGTAGTATAATAACAAAAACTGAAGATAAAAAAGTGAAAAAAGTCGCAAAAAATTCGAACGCTCAGTGTCGCTTTTACTTAAATTTATTTCTTTCTTCGCTTATCAACATACGCCATCGCGCCCAAACTCCACCCACTCGCAACAACACCTCGTTTTGTGTCTATGTATATGAGATCGCTGCTCCTTACAAACGGTCATCAAATGGACATTACCCACGACAACTCCACAAAAGCTACTTACAAATGTGTGTTGTACTGTATGAAGGACTGGGTAGGTGAGGGTCGCTGTACGAGTAAAGTGCAGCATACCAAGGGTGCCATAATCTTATGGTTTTATCGCCACTTGTTTGAACTTTTGTTGTCCGACAAGATGTCTTTATTAAAATTTTTATAAAAAAAGGCAAAGCAATGACCAAAAAAAAAAAAAAAAATACAACAATTGCTAGCTTTTTTTATACATCCTTCTTTGTTGTTGTTGTAACGTATTTTTTCCTGGCAAATCTCACCCAAAAGAAAGCTGATTTTTTTCGCTTTGATTATATTAAAACCGTTACACAATTTGAAGTAGTCTAGTCGAGCCGACATCGTCATCTCGTCATCTTATCATCATCTTGAAGATAATTAAATAAAGCGTTAAAATTAAAAAAGGAAGTGCTATACAGGAAACCAAAAGACGTAAGTTTCACTTTAACTGCTGGTTGATGGAATTTCGTTGGATGAGTGGGTGTTTCGTAACTTGGGTCATGTCAGGAATCAAAGTTAATTTTTTGGTTTAACTTAAACGTTGACGGAAATGGGTTTGCTGGGCGTGAAAGTGGCAATATTTGTGGAAAATTATAGCACGTCTCGATTATTAGCAGACTCATTGATGAATGGTGAGATGGATTAAATGATTTTTTTTTTTTTTTTGGAAGAGCGGCTTCCTCCCGATGTGGTAGGGAGACACTTCACTTCAGGTCAGTCTTTACACGTCGATTAACTGGTATGGAGATCTTTCGTCATTCATCTGACGTTTTTGTAAAATTTTCGACCATTATTCCTGTCAGAAAGCATCTGGAGCTCCTCATACTAACACCTTTACAGAAGAAAACTGAAAAGACTTCAAGACTATTGTTGGTCTCCATCCCCACAATATCCCTTCCGTTGAGCTCAAAATTTCTGGAAGTTTCCCTTAAAAAGAATTCCCAAATGATCCAAAAAAAAAAACAGTCCCAAAATGGCCTGGAAAAAAATTTGAGATGACATAGAAAACAATCCCGAAATGTTCCCGAAAAAACTCTTAAATGATTGAAAAAACATTCCCAAATGTTTTCGAAACTATCCCTAAAACAACTTCGAAAAGGTTCCAAAAATTATTTCAAATGGTCTTGAAGTGATTTCGAAAACAATCCCAAATAAAAAAAATTTAATAATGGTCTCGTGAAAGGCCCACAACAATTCCTTAAACAATTTCATCATGATGTATTCGAATCCTCCTTAAATTATCCCGAAATCTTTCCCAAATGAACCAAGGATTTCCACTTATATCTCGAACACAATACCAAAGAGACCTCGGAATAATAAAAAAAATTTAATTCCCAAATGATCCAAAAACATTTAAAAACGGTCCTGAAACAACAAAGAAAAAACCGTGAAATGCTCCCGAAAAAACTCTTAAATGATCCAACAAAAAACATTTCCAAATGTTCTCGAAGTAATCCCTAAAACAACTTCGAAAAAGTTTCCAAACATATTTCAAATAGTCTTGAAGTGATTCCAAAACAATCCCAAATAAAAAAAAATTAATTATGATGGTCCCGTGAAAGTTCCACAACAATCCCTTAAACAATCTCATCATGATTCGAATAGAATCCTTTTATTATCCCGATATCTTCCCAAATGAACCAAGAAAGTGTTGCCTAAGTATTCCTAAAACCATTTCCGAAAAGATCTCGAACACAACACCGAAGAGATCTCGGAAATAATAAAAGAAATTAAATTCCCATGTGATCCAATTCTCGAAATTATCTCCCTAAAACAATTTGGAAAAGGTACCGAAAAAAAATCCAAATGGCACAATCTCATCATGTTTCGAATACAATTCTTGAAACTATCCCGAAGTTATTCCCAAATAAACCAAGAACATGTTGCAAAAGTATTCCTAAAACATTTTTCAAAAAGATCTCGAACGCAATACCGAAGAGATCTCGGAAAAGTTGGGAAGTAATTTCAAATGGATCTCAAAAGAGATACCTACATCAGACATATTCTAAGTCCCGAGCCCGGACGATCTAGTTGAAATTTGGACCACGCAATTCACCCACGTTTAGTACAGTCTGCCGACGATTTCGATTTTTGGAACAGCAGACAATCCGACGACTTGATAAATTAGTTTGTGCTATAACCTGGTACTGCAGATAATCGTATTTAGAGGCGCGACGAAGCCTCTGGAAGATGTGAAATTGTGGATACAGCGGATGCTGTGGATCGCAGTAAGAGAGCGGTAAGTTCCTTTTAGAGGTTAAACGAGCTTAATTTGTATATATCCGGACTATCTCGAGAACCGCTTGAACGATTTGAATGAAATTTTGAATATAGATAGTATGATTGATTCTAAGACTATCCACTTGGAGTTGCCATTTGAGGCGGTTTACCACCTATCCCATTTTTTTATATTGATTAAGAAAAGCCGATATGAGTATTGAATGAAAGGTATTTTCGCCGGCATACCAACTAAAAAATTTTCAAGTAGGGTTGCCACCTTACCGCAGTATATTTGTATATCAGGTACTATCTCGAGAACCGCTGAACTGATTTGGATGGAATTTGGCATGGGGATAGTATGTTTGATTCTAAGACTATCCACTTGGGTGTTGCCACTTGCGTGGCATTACATGGTTGCCACCTATCTCATATTTTTTTTTTATATTTAGTAAGATAAGCCGATATGGGTATCAAATGAAAGATATTTTCGGCAGCATGCCAAATAAAATATTTTAAAGTAGGGTTGCCACCTAGGGCAGCCTCCTTATCGCAGTATATCCGGTACTATCTCCAAAACCGCTTGACGGATTTCTATGAAATTTGGCATAGAGATAGTATAGACTGTCTACTTTGGTGTTGCCATTTGGGGCGGATTACAGGGCTGCCAAATATCTCAATTTTTTTTTTAATAATGTAGAAAGACATGCCATTATGGGTATCAAATGAAAGGTATTTTCGGCGACATACTAACTAAATTATTTTAAAATAGGGTTGCCGAACAGGGTTACCATTTTAGCGGTTTGTATTTGTATATTTTGGGATTATTTTATGATGATTTTGGGATAATTTGAGGATAATTTTGAGGCTATTTTGGGATCATTTTGAGTTCAATTTTGAATCATTTTGAGATAAATTTAGGGTAAATTTTTAAAATAATGAATAACTTTTTATTTTTTATTTTTACGTCACTCGTCATACAAAAATAAAATATTGCCCATCCCTGCATCCAGGTACAAGGGATAATAGTGCGAGTGAACGTCAACGGATAATTCGACTAGACACTCTTGCCGTAATTTCCATCATTAAATTTCACGGTCCAAACGCATTTTATTGTTTATTTAATATTTTCCTTTATCTTTATGTCACTCATTGAATGATTTTCGCTTGTGGCCACTTAATTTCTGAAAATTGTCTTAGCAAGATTTTATGCTGAACGACTTTGTTACGAGTATTCATCGCATAAAACTGTGACAAAACGCGCCTTTGTTTTGTTGTGTAAATATTATTACATCGTTTATACTTATTTTCGCTTTTTCTATTTTTTAATTAAAACGTTAAAATCGCTAATTATTTTCTTCGCCGCGTGGTGTCGCATTGTATTGAGGCTTTCGCTGGTTTATAATATCGCTCTCAAGTATTTGCATTATTAGATTTTTGAGATTTTTTTTTTACAGATTTTTTTGTAACATTTTTCAGCGATTTATTTGAAGCGTCGCAATGAAGAGAGCATTTAATGTTTATCTTTATGGTTTCGAACGTCGGCTGAGGTTGTTGCATCTCACATTTCTTGTCCAATATTTAACTTCCGTTTGACTTTTTACTGTCATTCTGTTGGTATTTAAACAGATTTTTTTTTTTTTTAGATTTTCGTTGATGGACGTTGACACTCTCACTGGAAGGGGGTTGTAGAACTTTTTCTTTTTTTTTTTTGTATGAAAAAAATGTGACACACTTTAGTCAATTGCTGATGATGAGGGTGGAGAAACCGTCTTTTTGTCAGCTTTTACTGTCGGTTTGTTAACATCAAACGATTAAAAGAGTCCTTAATATTATTTATTTTTACTCGCGTTTTAGTTAAGTCGAGCGTGAAAAGGTTGAGCGACATTTTTTTTTCTTAATAGAACTTAGTAGCTCCAAAGGAATCTCAAATATTTGCTTAATATATTTTATTTAACAGTATTTAAGCAAACACCTGATTCAAAAAGCTTAATGATGGCTTCTCACTGCTAAGCGGGTACAATGTGTTCAGCTCATTCAATAGCCAAAAAGAAAAACAAAAACAACAAAATGTTTTTTTAAGTACTCTAAAGCAATCTTGAAATGGTCTCGAGGTGATCCTGAAGTAGTCAAGAAATTATCCTTAAAACAATGTTAAAAAGTTTCGAAAACAGTCCCGAATTGGGTTCGAATTAATCCCGCAAAGGTCCCGAAATGATTCTTAAACAATCTTGAAAAGGTCCTGAACTGACCCCGAAAACGTTCTAAAAATATAACCAAAACATTCCCAAATGATCCCAAAAGTCGTAAAATGATCCCTAAAATTATTCAAAAACAACTTTGAATGGTTCGGGAAAAGTCCCAAAATTATCCAGAAGAAAATCCCGAAATGGTCTCGAAAAAGTTCTTAACTTATTAAAACAACATTTCCAAATGGTACCAAAGTGATACCGAAATGATCCTTAAAACAATTTCAAAAACCATTTTGAAATTGCCCTGGAGTGATCCTGATAATGTCAAGAAATTATCCTAGACACAATCTTGAAAACGTCCCAAACTGACCCCGAAAAAGTTCCGAAAATATATCGAAATCATTCCCAAATGGCCCCGAAAAAGTCGTAAAAAGATTTCTAAAATGATTTGAAAACATTTTTGAATGGTCTCGAAAAAGTGCTTAACTGATTGAAGAAACATTTCCAAATAGTCCCAAAGTGATCCCGAAATGACTCTTAAAACAATCTTGAAAAGGTCTCGAAAACCATTTTGAAATTCCCCTGTAGTGATCCTGATAATGTCAAGAAATAACCCTTGAAAGAATCTTGAAAAGGTCCAAACTGACCTTGAAAAGTTCCGAAAATATAAAGAAAACATTCCCAAATGGTCCCAAAAAAGTCGTAAAATGGTCTCTAAAATGATTCGAAAACAGTTTTGAATGGTTCGTGCAAAGTCCCAAAATGATCCAGAAGACAAACGCGAAATGGTCTCGAAAAACTTCTTAACTGATTAAAATAACATTCCCAAATGGACCCAAAGTGATCCCGAAATAACTCTTAAAACAATCTTGAAAAGGTCTCGAAAACCATTTTGAAATTTCCTCGGAGTGATCCCGATAATGTCAACAAATGATCTTTAAAACAATCTTAAAAGGGTACCAAACTGACCCCGAAAAAGTTCCGAAAATATATCGAAAACATTCCCAAATGCTTCCAAAAGAGTCGTTAAATGATCCCTAAAATGAGTCGAAAACAATTTGAATGATTCGGGGCAAGTCCAGAAGTGATTCAGAAGACAAACCCGAAAGGGTATCGAAAAATTTCCTAACTGATCAAAAAAACATTCCCAAATGGACCCAAAGTGATCCCGAAATAATCATTAAAACAATCTTGAAATGGTCTGAAAAGCCATTTTGAAATTGCCCCGGAGCGATCCTAATGGTGCTATTGCAACAAAATATGGATTTTCGATCTCCAAAATTAATTCTGAGATAGGTCATTTTTCAATCGTTTCCTGAGATAGGTGGCCTAATTCTCAAACATCGAAATGATGCAAAACACGAGACCGTTTTTTAAATATTTTATATATTTTTTTAGTACCTGGGCGACCGAGCTTGCTCGGTGTTATCAATTTAGCGCTGACTTTACTTATCCCAAAAATACCCTTAAATTGAAACCAAAACGACTCCAAAATGATCCCAAAAAGACCTCAAAATGACCCTTAAATGATCCCAAAATGATCCAAATATGATCCCAAAATGATTCCAGAATGGTCCCAAAAAGGCCCTTAAATGTACCCAAAATGATCTGAAAATCGCCCCAAAATTGAACCCAAGATGATCTCAAAACAGTCCCAAAATAATCCCAAAACGACCCCAAAAAGACCTTTAAAAGTTCCCACAATGATCCAAAATTGAACCCAAAATGCCCCAAAAATGGTCCCAAAATGATCCCACAATGATCCAAGATAACCCTAAAATAATCCAAAAATTATCCCAAAATGACCCCAAAATTATCCGCCAATAACCCCAAAATTGTCCCAAAGTAATCCAAAATTGCACCCAAAATGATCTCAAAATAGCCCCAAAATTATTCCAAAGTGACCCCTAAATTATCTCAAAATGATCCTAATATAATCCAAATATGATCCCAAAATGACCCCAAAATATACAAATACAATACGGTAAAATGGTAACCCTGAGCCCTACTTGAAAATATTTTAGTTGCCATGCCGCCGAAAATACCTTTCATTTGATACCCATGTTGGCATATCTTGCTGCATAATTAATAAAAAATTGGGATAGGTGGCAACCCCGAAGTGGATAGTCTTAGAATCAACCGGTTCGCGAGATAGTACCAGAATTCAAATTTACAAGTTTAGCTCGTTTTAAGTTATAAGATTAAAATAAAATTTTCTGGGTTAAAAAAAAAATAGAAAATTATTTCAAAATTAAAAAATTTTACTTTATTTTTCTTATACTGGCTTCTCTGAAGCTAAAATCTAGAAATGTTCATAGTAGTGTCGCCATTAGCCCGTTAAGCGTTCAGTATCGTGTTCTTGATGATTTCGGCGCATTCCTTTGTCTGGGCTTCGGTAATAACGAGCGGTGGTGCGAAGCGGATGATATCGCCATGAGTGGGTTTGGCCAGCAAACCGTTATCTCGCAGTTTCAAGCAGATATCCCAGGCATCGAATTCTGTAAAAAAAAAGGTATGTAATACAATAAATTTGCCATACAAGGGTTAAGCAAAGTAAATATTTCAAAATTGGGATCGAGATAGAAACAGTAGTGACGAGTTCTCTGTCTCGCTACATTCTAAAAAAGTCTTGATAAAAGTATTCACAGATATATTTACTCACTATTATTGATGACAATTGCATTGAGAAGCCCCTTTCCACGCACCACACTCACAACATCCTTCGGCAGTGTGCTCAATTCACTGCGCAACAAATTTCCCATTTTTTCCGCATTCTCAGCCAATTTCTCCTCCAGCAATACCTCCAATGCGGTAATAGCCACTTTGCAACCCAAAGGATTGCCACCATAAGTTGAACCATGACGTCCCGGTTGAATGCATTCCATTACTGTTTCATCAGCTAATACGGCAGAGACAGGATATAGGCCACCCGAAAGCGCTTTACCCAAAATGAGTATATCCGGTTTAACATCTTCATGATCCACAGCCAGCATACGTCCGGTGCGCGCCAAACCAGTTTGCACTTCATCTGCTATCCACAACACATTGTATTTGGTACAAAGTTCACGCACTTTCTTCAGATAACCAGCATCTGGCACGACAACACCCGCCTCACCTTGTATGGGTTCGACCATGAAGGCGCAGACATTCGGATCTTGTAGAGCTTTCTGAAAGTAGTATTAGATTTGTATTACTAACAAAACGATCGGTTACTCAAAAAAGGCCAGACATACTTCTAGCGCTTCTGTATTATTGTATTTGATGATCTCGAAACCGGGCATAAAAGGTCCAAAGTTCTCGTAACTTAGCGGATCAGTTGAGGCGGATACGGCAGCTAAAGTGCGTCCCCAGAAGTTGTTCTCAGCGAAAAGTATCTGATAATATTTGGAAATAATTGTTTGATATATATGTTTTTTTCGTGTTGTGTGGAGGGTTTTCTTATTACCTTGGCTTGGTTATCTGGCACCTTCTTCTTTAGGTACGCCCACGCTCGCGCAATTTTACATGCTGTTTCGCCACCCTCAACCCCTGTATTCATTGGTAACACTTTGTCATATTTGAAAAGTTTAGTGATGTACTCTTCATATTCGCCTAGAACGTCGGAGAAGAAAGCTCTGTAAAGACACGAAATATCTCAGGTTTTTTTTCTTGCAAGACAGACCACGCTGAAACCTCTTTTCATTATGTCTTATAGCTTGAAAATTAGTTAGCGAAAGGTCTAAGTTATATATCATGGATAAACCGATGGTAAACCATTTGAATCACCCATTTGACATAGTCATGGCTGATGGCCATGGACTAAACATAATTTCGATATACTCAAGGCGCCTATCATGAAAGATTATTGTAAATTGGTAAAAAATTAGATATTTGAAAATTGTCTTCAACGCCTCAACGGAGATAAGAAAAAGGGGATTGTAGCCTCCCAATCAAAGAAAACTGAATTTCTTTGGACTTATTAATGTTAGAACGTTGGAATTCCAGAGTTGGATGCAGTTAATTCCTAACGCCTCAAGAAAAAGGGTGAAAGAGTGTGAGACTGAACTCAAAATTATTAGAAGCTACCGTGTTTTATAGCACAAAGCTCTTAGAGGCGCCCGAAGAACTGTTTCCCTAGAATTTTCATTCTGCTTCGGCAGTGCGTTGAACAATCGGATCGTGTCCTCAGGCTGATCCACGCCGTTTCAGCTCATGTTGTTGTTTTTGTTATTGTTAACGATAAAAATTCTCTCAAATGATGTCGAAATTGACAGTCCTTGGGCGGACATGAAGCCGATACGCCCCGTTACTCCCTTGTGGTACTGCCCGACTGTCTGGGAGCGATTTGATATGACCAGTGGAACCTTCTAGGTCATGACATCCCTCCATTCGTAAGGAAGGAGACGATGGGTAATGAGAGGTGAGGAGCATCTTATCAGTAGATCAACCATCGAGTCAGAACGTCATTACTTATGTGCATATTAGTCGCCTCTTACGACCGCTATGCCTACCTCGGCAATATCCCCTAATCCGTGTTAGCTTATGGGCCATCTCGTTTCTCTGAATCTTACATTTCAAAGAAAACGATATGTCGACTTGACAGGCTTATGGACCACTCCCTACACGATGTTATCGTGACTGATTCGAGATCCCCGAGCGCCGCCTAGCTGTCAGAGAAAATCGCCGTATTATTACCAGTAATGCTCGGTCACAGTAATTCCCTATATAAATTGTCATCAATATCTTCTAACGGGAGTCCAAGGAAACTAGCAGTTAACTGAATTCAATAGGGTTGGACCAAAGGGAGATGGGTGTTAGAAGAGTGGGCTCCGTAGAGCAAGTGAATAAGTGGTTGGTATTATGGGGGGACGAGCCAAATGTCGGACATACATTCGGCACATCAGAGTTCAGTCTGGATATGTATTGAGTTCCTTTCCAGCCCTTCCTCGAATTGAAAAAAAAATTTGTACCAAAGACTGTCCTATCTAAAACAACCCCAATTTTTTTTCATTAGAGTACCCTAATTCTTCCTGCTAAGTTTATTATAATGAACATCAAGAGATCGTTTAAAAATAGCTGAAATCACACGTGCTTTCCAGAAAAGTACATACTACATCGTAAAAATTATGATGTTGCTAGTAACAGATAACAGAAGTAGTTTTAAATTTTTCTTAAGTGACGCTTATCAGATATACTATGTAGACACAAAACACTGCCCTACAAGACACTGCTAATGGATGCATCAGATTTTTCATATTGCTAGAACAAATCTGATGACTTTTTCGTTCTGCTTCCTGATGGCTGTTTAGCACTTATTTTTTAGATGACGGCTCATATGATGGTCAGACGTCTGGAAGGGTGGTGTCTCACTATTCACCAGAAACTATATCTGTTTGATTCAATTAGCTACTGTCGAAAGTAAAAGACCCAGTAGGGAAAAATATAGCAGTATAAAAGATACCAATACTACATAATAGTTACTTGTAAGCTGCTGTTGGTTTCAACATAGCGATGTCCAGATGTAAACTGACAGAGTTCCTTATCTAGGCTCCGAAGACATGGCTTCCGCAAACTAAGTAAATATTCTTAATTTTAAGACTTTTTTCCCTCATTTTAAAGACTTTTTAGGTAATGGAAAATTTTTCCTTGAAATAACTCTTTTTTGAGTGCAGTCTCAAATTAGCTCAAAACTAACCATTAAGTGCCTACGGCCGTCGAGGATTAGTACTGGGCATATGGCATACTATTTTCACTGCAGAGTAATTACAAGCTCTAACACCGCTGCTAAGGCATCGAACCTGGATCGACTAAAATTTTGGCTTCCATTTAATTTTCCTACGGGGGGTGAGTAAATATGTTAAAATAGGTATACGAATTTTGATGAGCCAAGTTGTGGGGTTATCCACTATTATTGCCCTTTAGATTACAATCTTGTCATCATCGGCATAATCTAATAAAAATGTGGAAAGGAATGTTTTTGTTTCTTTGAATTCGACTAGAATTGTGGAAAGTTGAATTCAATGTCTTTTTAGTCAGCTGCCGATTTTTTATATTTAGTACTAGCTGACCCGGCAGACGTTGTCCTGTCACAACTTTATTTCCCTGCATGTTTCTCTAACCCGATACCTATCCTATCTCAATCGCTATTCCCATCAGGTTCTGAAAGGCAATATGAAAAAACTGATGGGTGCTGCACTTCATGTCTAGCAGGGTTTGAAAACTTATTAGCAGTTCAACAGCAAATTAAACTTTATAAATGTCAAACCTCACCTGTATGGCTGTCACATTAATGTCACACCAATACATATAAACAACGCACAACAACTCACCTGGATGTCAAAGTTAACTTTTTCGCTTGCTCTGTTAGTGTATTCACAATTTTTGGATGACAATGCCCCTGATTGACAGCTGAATATGCACTTAGAAAATCAAAGTAACGTTTACCCTCCACATCCCAAACAAAAACACCCTCGCCACGTGTCAAAGCGACCGGTAGTGGATGATAATTGTGAGCGCCAAATTTATTTTCACGATCAAAAACTTGTTGTGATGTTACTTTGTGAGCGGTTTGTTGTAACTTTGGTTGTTGGGTGCTGAGAAAGCGTACAGACAAGTTGGTGGATAACTTTGAGAACATTGTTAATAAAAGTTATTGTATAGAAGCTGGGGGGGGAAAAAGAAAACAAATTTCTAGTTAAGCTCGCAAAATCTCCATAAAAAGAAAATGATAAAAATTTAAATTAAACTCACTTTCTATCTTTAAATTGACACAAAATATATTTTTTTTATCAGTTTTATTTTCACTGGTGGGTTCTCTGTCCTAAGTTGTGGAATGTCCGCTAAAAAAAAACTTTATTCTAGCACTTCTTCAATTAAACTGAATGTGATCACTCGCCCGTCTTTCGCTGATTTCATTAATAGCCTCCATAAAGTAAAATTGTATCAATATGTAGGTCTCTCATGTTATTTATGAATTTGTATTGTACCTATTTGTATTTGTATTTTAGTTTGAGTGGCATGTGAGCACAAAGTCAGGCCCTCGTTTTAGTCTCTAAAGACCATTCCCCCACTCTCTTGTCTGGTGTGTCAACTATTAATTGCATACCCTCTCTCGTCGTACAGTGGATTCTGTCATTTTAATAGTACATTTACACTGTACCAAATTTGCCGAATTTAAATGGACCAGTTTGACGCCGTTTACATTGGCAAATTTGCATGTGGCTTCACCTTCCCTGCAAGAAATATCCACCAGCACCCGTAGAGTAATAATAAAAGAGTCAAGAAGGCTTCTGTATTTTTCTGGTAGAATTGACCCATTTTGTTAAAAAAAAACTAGCTGAAATTGTTATTTACAGCTGGACATAGTGCAAAAGTTATGACACGTCAATTATCCATTAAGGTTCTTGCTGGGCAATTCTTAATGTGGAACACAGGCAGGGTTGTTTTCTTGAGGAACTGTGGTTTGTAAAATGAGATTTGTATGGAAAAAAGCGCCAAATTTACAATTTTTCGCCAAATTTGCCAAATATGGTGCGGTGTAAATGTACTATAGAGTATACATAAATATTAGGGGGGGTTGGAAAAATTGTTAATTTTACCTTGGTACTTTATATTGTTCTATCGTTTGTTGTTGATAATACTGAAAATTCTTAACAATTAGACATATTTTTGTATTAATAGAAAAAATTCTTTTTCAATTATTTATATAATTAGGGTGACCCAATAATGCAATCAAAATTGTTCTTTTTTTTTGTAGAAAATGACATGCCTATATCTTGTCTTTAGACCACCCTAATAATTATTACCTATCACTGACGTTGCTGTAAGTAAAGAGTTATCAACCGCCTCCCTGTTCTCTCAATATTTTACTTTTTCTCTCCCGTTAGTTTTTGGTGATTCTGTAAACTCTTATCAATTAAACCTATTTTGTTATTAATAGAAAAAAAAAACTTTCCTTTCATTGACAAACAATATATTATTGATATCACCATTAGACTGTTCCAAAAAACCAAAGTTCTTTCATTTGAACGCATACCCATATAGGCCCATTAGAGCGTGTCACCAAAAAAAGTCGGCCGTATCTACCTCCCCTCATATGAAGTGTTTTTCAAAAACATTAAAAAAAATGTCTGGCAACCCTAGATGTCGCCCAATAACATTTTTCTTCATATCTTTGGCATTTGTTGTCGGATTTTTAAGTGTGACGCATCAATTTTTTTTTCTCAAAGAAGAGGTTTTTCTCAAGAAAGTTCATTCGTTACGTTGTGGTACTTACCCACCATATCTCAGTTTCTGCCACCCTAATGTAACAATGTAATGTCAGTTAATTGAAAAAAATCATAAATCTTTTTACGGTCTTTAATTCTGTGGTCATAAGCAATAACAGCCTAAGTCGACTTAAGAAATTAGACCAGTTGAAATTTTTGCTGGCGAATTTTTGTAACAAAACTATTTTATAACTAAGGCAAATGTATTGGATTTAATTGTTTATAAAGAAAGTAAAAAAAGACCAATGAAAGTCTTGAAAAATTTCTCGATGTTGCTATTCAAAATCACCAGCCAAAAATTCAACTGGTCTAATTTCTTAAGTCGACTTAGGCTGTAATTGCTTATGACCACAGAATTTGCTGTTATTAGATCGGTAGGTACATTAAGGTGGTAGCAACTGAGATATGGTGGGTAGGTACCATAACGGAGCGCCTGAAGATCAATGAGCTTTTTTAGGAAAAACCCACTCCTTGAGACAAAAAATTGGTGTATCACACTTTAAAATCCGACAATAAATGCCGAAGATATGAAGAAAAATGCAATTGGGCGACATCTAGGGTTGCCAGAAAGAAACATTTTTGAACTTAATTGAAGTTAACTTCTTAGGCGGCGATATGAAGTTTTGATTGAGAGTGAAATTTGAGAAAATGGATGACGATGAAAGAGTTATGGCACGAAAATAGAAATTGTTGCCGACTTTCAGGCGGAGGCGTTTTTCTTATATCTCGGGAACCGCTCGACCGATTTGGCATTATAGATAGTATGATGCATTCTAAGATTATATGCGTGGGTGTTGCTACTCGGGGCAGTTCACATGGTTGCCACTTATCTCAATTTTTTTTAAATATTGAGCAAGATATGCCAATATTGGTATCAAATGAAAGGTATTTTCGACCGTATTCCAAATATGCAGATCTCAAGCAGGGTTGCCACCTAGGGTTGCCGCCTAACTGCATTTTATATATTTTTCTCTATATCTAGGGAACAGCTCGACCGATTTGGATAAAGTTTGACATTATAGATAGCATGATTCATTCTAGGATTATGTGCGTGGGTGTTGCCACTTGGGGCGGTTCACAGGGTTGCCACTTTGCCACCTATCTCAATTTTGTTTAAATATAGAGCTAGATATGCCAATATGGGTATCAAATGACAGGTATTTTCGACCGTATTTCAAATATGACTATTTCACGCATGACAACCATGTAGAGTTGCCTCCTAACCGCAATTTATTTCTTTTTTCGTATATCTCGGGAACTGCTTGAGCGATTTGTATAAAATTTTACACAAAGATAGTATGATTTATTTTTAGATTACATAAATGGGCGTTGCCACTTGGGGGCGCTTCACAGGGTTGCCACCTATCCCATTTTTTTTTAATATAGAGCTAGATACGCCAATATGGGTATCAAACGAAAGTTATTTTCGGCCGTACTCCAAATATGACAAGTTCCAGCAAGGTTGCCACCTGAACGCATTTAATTTATTTTTTTCCTATATCTCGGTAACCGCATACTTACTCGTATAACCACACTTTAGGAAAATAAAACAATTCTACTGTTTGGGGATTTATAAGTTATATTTTTAATATGTTAGTTTTTTTTTTCAATTATTAACACTATTTATTTTTTTAATAATAATATATTTAAGTAATTACATATTTTCATTAGATACATACATTATGTTTTATGCTTAAAAATTAAATATATTTTTGCATAAATTATCTTGTGATGTACAAAGATTTTTAACAATTATAGCACACAAATATTCAAATATTAGAATTAGTTAAAACAAAAACAAAATATTATATTTATTTCAATATTCACTAAGTAAACAAAATTCAGTATAAAGAAATTAAATTAATATTAGGTATTAAAAATTTATTTAATTAGAACTACAGCTAATATTTTACAAATTAATATAATACTTAAAGTGAGTTTTAAAGTGACAAATCGACGACTAAATTTTGGCGATAAAAAAATAAAATTTTTTTGTTGTTTTAAACTGATAAAAATTAAACATTTTTCAAACTAATATTATAAATATTAAAATTAGTCGTCACATACATATTAATTTTTCTAAATTCTCTCAATAAAGTTGTATCGCTTAAACGATAGTGTATTGCGGGGTTTGTTATATGACGTTAGGGGTGTCCTAAATTTATTGGCTTGGTGGGAATGTTCTAAACAACCGAAGTTAAAGAAATAACTTTAGTTTAAGGACTATAAGGCTTAACTAATCTTCTTATTATTTTAGCTGGGAAAGAAAGGTGGGCAAACAAAATTTTTATAAATTTAGAAACTTTTAATATGATCTAATTTGTTCTTTTGAACAGCTGCATACTTCAATGCTTTTGTTTGATATCAAGAAAAAAAAATAATAATATTTTCTGCCAAAGAAAGGAAACTTCTTTTTGAAAAACAGGACACCCCTAATGGCATGCTTGTGTTGTATGTATGTATTTATATAACCTCACTTTTTTCAAAAATACTATTCTACAAATTCTAGCGTAACTTTTTCGGCATCCTTGTTGAATTACACAATTTTTTAAATAAATTCTTAAAGATTCACCAATTGTTGCGGTGATGGTGATTTTTGCGTTTCCTGTTGATTCTGCTGTTGTTGTTGTTGTTGCTGCTGATGTAACAGGTTTTGTTGCTGTTGCTGCAACTCTTTGCTTAACCTATAGCTACTCATCACATTAGCACAACTCTGATGAAAATATAAATTACGACCGCGAAAAAACGATTCCGTAGCAAAATCCTTTATACCTGTCTTGAAGAGAAGAGCGCAAAAGGAAAAATTGATGCGATTGAAATTTTGTGAGAAAAAAATCAAAATCAAATTATTAATAAATTTGGCAAAAAATAATAAAAATTTACTGCAAAAATTTGAAATAGAGGTGCAAATAGAATTAGAGGTGCGGTGAAAAGTATCTAAAAATCGGTTTTTTAAGTTGTTTTTAATTTAAAGTTACTATAAATATTTTATTTTTATTTTTTTTTACCTTCGTATTTTTTTAAATATTAATATTTTATAAAAATTTGTATAATTTAATTTTTCTACATTTATTTTTATTTTTAATAAGATCTAATTTATTCTAATTTTTTAATTTCATTTTATTTTATTTTATTTTATTTTATTTTATTTTATTTTATTTTATTTTATTTTATTTTATTTTATTTTATTTTATTTTATTTTATTTTGTTTTATTTTATTTTATTTTATTTTATTTTATTTTATTTTATTTTATTTTATTTTATTTTATCTTATTTTATTTTATTTTATTTTATTTTATTTTATTTTATTTTATTTTACAGTAGAAAATTTTCATGGACTATTTGACCGATGGAATAATTTATTTTTAAATTATTCTATTTTTATTATTAACGAACAAGCTTTCTTATTTTATTTTATTTTAATTTATTTTATTTTATTTTGTTTTATTTTATTTTATTTTATTATATTTTATTTTATTTTTTTTATTTTTATTTTTTTTATTTATTTTTTTTAATTTAATTTTATTTTTTTTTAATTGAATTTTATTTTTTTTTTTATTTTATTTTATTTTATCTAATTTTTTTTTTTTTTTTTTTATTTTTTTTTATTTTTATTTTTATTAAATTTTTTTTTCTTTTATTATATTTTATTTTTTTTTTAATTTTTTTAAATTTTATTTCCACCAATTTTTTCAATTTAGTTATTTTTTATTTTAATTAAATTTTTTTAATTATTTTTTTTTTTTTTATTTTATTAAATTTTTATTTCTTATTAACTTTTTTATTTAATTTTTTTTTTTAAATAAAAAAAAACAGAAACTCAAATTACTCGTACCTTACAAATGAAACATTTGTTTTCATCGTCCGGTTTATTTTCCGAACTAAATCCCACCTTTGTGTCCAATTGCGTATGTCCCGGCGCCATCATATTAGAATTAGGTGGAACACCACCTCCGCCACTGCTCACATTACCACCAATGCTATGACCATTATCTGTTTCACCATGCTGTTGTTGTTGTTGCTGTTGCTTTGCACGCAACTCCTCAAAGGAGCTATATTTCGAATTGTTGTTGTTATTATTATTGTTATTAGCCATCTCCATAGTCGGCTCAGTGCTAGTCACTTGCGGCTCTGAACGTGGTCGCTCCTGCTCTTGCATTGGTGAAGGATTATCCGAAGTCCTTTCAAGAAATGAGAGTGTTTTATAGGCCAACATACATACATATGTATAATTGCAATAAAGATTTTCGCACTAGAACATTAGACCGTATCAAATTAAGAAAGGGCCCAAGGCATCCCTTACCACGCCAGTTGGAAATACACAGGGAGGCCAACTCATGTTTTTGACAGAAGTTAGTCACGGGTTCCCTCGAAGCTCTCCTTTTCTCGATACGGTCTAATGTACATACTTCCAAATATTCAAATATAAATGAAAGTTTAACTGTATTTCCCACACATTCATTTACCTGCTACTAACAACCGTCTCATCATATTTCCGCTTTTTACCGCTACACAGATTCGTCGTAATTTTAATGGAATCATCATCGTCCACAATCACATCCTCGTCGCTGTCATTGGCATTACATGTTTCCATCGTAACATCCTTGCCATTGCAATTGCTTGCCGTACCAACACCACCGCTGCTGGAGCGCTCATCAACAGCGCCACACGAGTCCGCGTTGTAAAAGTGATGGGTTGTCGATGACAGTTCGCTGACATTTTTCACTGCAAATTAGCAGAGTGGGGAGGGGAAAATAAAACAGTTCGTATACTAAATTAATAAAATGTGTGAAATTCATATTAGAGGTGCTTTAAATTTATACTTTTTTACTTTAATTAATTTTGTTTCATCCTATATTTTCTTATTTTGTTTTGTTTCATTTTATTTGATAAAATTGTTTTATTTGAATTTATTTTATTTTATTTAAATTTATTTTGTTTTATTTTATTTTATTTTATTATATTTTACTTAATTTTTTTATATTTTATTTTATTTTATTTTATTTTATTTATGTTGATTTTATTTTATTTTTTTTATTTTTATTTTTTTTAATTTAATTTTTATTTTTTTATTTTTTTTTATTTTATTTTTGTTTTATTTTATTTTTTATTTTTTTATTTTATTTTATTTTACTTTTTTTTATTTTATTTTATTTTATTTTATTTTATTTTATTTTATTTTATTTTATTTTATTTTATTTATGTTGATTTTATATTGATTTTATTTCATTTTTTTTTATTTTATTTTATTTTTATTTTTTATTTTTTTTTTATTTTTTTTTTTTGTTAAATTTTTTTTTATTTTATTTTATTTTATTTTATTTTATTTTATTTTATTTTACTTTTTTTATTTTAATTTATTTTATTTTATTTTATTTTATTTTATTTTATTTTATTTTATTTTATTTTATTTTATTTTATTTTATTTTATTTTATTTTATTTTATTTTATTTTATTTTATTTTATTTTATTTTATTTTATTTTATGAAAATGTGTTTTTGAGAAAATTTACCCACCGTGACAATAGACTACAAGTCAAAAAAGCAACAAAGAGTTTATTTTATTTTATTTTATTTTTGTTTTGTTTTATTTTATTTATGTTGATTTTATTTTATTTTATTTTATTTTATTTTACTTTTTTTTATTTTATTTATGTTGATTTTATTTTATTTTATTTTATTTTATTTTATTTTATTTTATTTTAATTTATTTTATTTTATTTTTATTTTGTTTTATTTTATTTATGTTGATTTTATTTAAATTTATTTTGTTTTATTTTATTTTTTTAATTTAATTTTATTTAATTGTTTTTTATTTTTTATTTTATTTTATTTTAATTTATTATATTTTTATTTGTGCTTGTTTTCGTTGTCTATTTTATTTTAATTTAATTTATTTTTACTCATTTTTTTAATGTTATTTTGATTTATTTTTTTTTATTTTTAATTTTTATATAATTTATTTTATTTTATTCAACTTTTTAATTTTATTTAAACAAATCTTCTTCTTACCACTGATATGTCCTTGCTGCTGTGTCGTAATTGTTGCAGCTGAATTGTGTTGACTTTGATTCCAATTTTGTGACATGCCGCCACCACCTCCTCCTCCTCCTCCACTGGTGCTTGTTGCATTCAAATCATCTTCACTATTTGTTGTAGTCTCTTTATTCATCACACATGCGGTACGATACAAGATGCCATCCAACTTTCCCGGTTGATTGTTGCTATTGTGCATATTACTGCCCATTGTTGTATTGCCAGGGTTGTTATGATGCCCACCGTGACCGAGTTGCGAGTGCGTCGTTAACTCGGAACCAGAATCGGGTACATCATCATTACAACTCTCAACGTCAACGGTTTCGATTTCTTCTTGCATTTTGGTATCCTCCTGGAATGATTTTGAGAAATACTAATCGAATTAATGTAATATGAAGCTATTAAGGACGTTTCTACAACGTTCTGCAAGCCACAAGGCGAAGCTCTGTCCCCGCTACACTGCGCTGTGGACGTAAACGAACTTTTTCTAAGTCTTAAAACCAGCGATAGCCTACGCTGATGTCATTTCAATTCTGGCAGGGCCTTGATAGGCAGAGTCTTGTGGAATGGCTTTCAAACCCAGTAAATTGGTACTCGTATTCTTTAAGAGAAGATATCAGATCCCTGCTTTCAGACTGGTATAGACTGAGGCTGTACTTATACATAGTTAGTACAATAGGGTTAGATATCTTGGAACTATACTCGATAAACTAAATGTGGTTCAGGACCTTGGTTGTCTTGTACTGATGCAAAGACGGTATGGGAGGGAACGGGGAAAGTATGATAAGGGACCCATTTTGGGCAATGGTTTATGGATGAATAGGGGGGGGGGGGGGGGGAAGGAAAGGCTGGTGGAACCCAGAGGTACTGGAGCGAAGATACTTCGGGGCTCCCCTGGTGACATGTACTTTCCTCTTGAAAAGATGAGTCAGAAGACAGCTGAGCAACCTCTTGGTTGTTGTTTCCACCACGGTGGCTCGATGCTCTTACCCAGGTTGAATTCAGGCTTCCGAAGCATCACATTGGGATTACAGAGGCTTATTTATCCTAGTTTATCAGTGTTCTGAAGGGTCACTGTCTAATTAGAGTACACGCGCTGTGCCTCAACATAAGGGAAACGCCCCCCTTCTGCGGCTCCAGGGGGAGGGAAAGGAGGGGGAGAGTTAGACGTGACCCTCTTCTAATAGGAGAGGGGCGCTAGAGGTTGGGACCTGATACTCTGCAACCAACTCTTGTTGAAAAACTCTCTTGAAGGGCGAGTAAGTGCTCAGTCCACACTAAAACGCCCGGTAAAAGTTATTTCCAAATTAGACTAAGTTCCAGAGTGTATCAAGGGCCATAATTAAGTTTTTGTATAGAGTCGTGGGAATGGACTAGCGCCATGCCTATGATTAAAGAGGAGCGGCTGGCGCGGTTTTCTTTCTGCAAAATCTCGAACTAAACTCACCTCCGGTGGAATCTTCCCAGCTTCGATCGCGTATTTCCTTTTGCAAATTGGACAGGAATTGCAAAATAGATTCTCCATAAAGTAGAGATCATTGCCATATTTTCGCTTTCGGCCTTTTATTC
Source organism: Campiglossa producta (assembly GCA_964058755.1). Lineage (NCBI taxonomy): Eukaryota > Metazoa > Arthropoda > Insecta > Diptera > Tephritidae > Campiglossa > Campiglossa producta. The sequence continues at coordinate 136,593,968 of CAXKVI010000002.1, forward strand.
GTAAACGATTTTGTCTATTATTGCGTATTCGCTGGAAAGTCTAAATGAAGAAAAGAAAACAACAACAAAGTGTAATGATAGTAAATTTTGTTTGAAAATTTCTTGGGCGAGAGGGGCTGATAAGCGCGCAATAAAAGAAATAAACTTAAGTAGTTCAAAAGAAGGCGAACTCATTAGCCGCCCCTTGTTATTATATGTAGCATTCATTCACTCACCTCCCAACGATTATGACTCGTCCGTATGGCATTCTCTTGTGCCGGACAAGGCGGTGCAAACATATAAGATGCCTGTAAATTCGTACGCTCCATACCCGAGCTCAACTTATACAGCCGATCAAGTTCGGTTAGAAAGTGTGAATTCCATTCTTCAGCCGAAATTTTTATACCACAGATAGGACAAATATCTGGCACATGACCTGGCGGCAAAGTATGTAGACTACCCAGTAGGCTACTATTGCTGCCACTCGAACTGCTGCCACCGCTACCAATGCTCACACCTATGCCACCACCACCACCACCACCCGCTGCGGTCAAGCCACTTAGACCACTTGCCATGCCACGCAAACTTGCACAGCTTACCGGTATACCAAGTCCACTCAGGCCACCACCCAAACTTGCTGCTGTCAACAAACCACCATTCGGATGATGATGATGATGATGTGTATGATGATGATGATGCCCCAAATGACTGGCTATGGACGCAGGCGAGGATGTGGTTGACGCCACAGAGGCGGCTATGGCAGCGGCGGTGGCAGCCATGGATGTTGCTGTGGCAGCTGCTGATGCGGATGATGATTTGATGCCGACAATGCCACCGCTACTACTGCTGCTATTACTACCGCCACCATTGTTGTTGTGGATATCTGTTGTAGAAGAGTAGATGAAAACAAAAAAAAGGAAACAGTTGAAATATTTTTTGGTTTTTTATTTTTAATTTTATTTTGGGTGCGTGGCGGCATTTTTTTTTGCTGTGGTCTGTTGTTGTGCTGGCGCGAAAATGTTTTGAGGTAGGGGCCAATTGGTTGTTGAAATACGTCAGTGCATGTTTTACGGTTTCGCCGATGGTAATTTTTGTATGTCATGTCATGAATGTTGGGGCATGTCAAACGACAATACAACAACACTAATGTGTGGGCATTTAATTAAATGTATGTTAAATTGATTTAATTGGCCATTCGACACGTTTGAATCAGTTCAGTTAAGTGTGAAATAATTGAGGTGTAAAGTTATGAAAACATATTTATTGGCGAAAAAATTAATGAGTAAATATATTATTTTTTTAACAGATTTCACAAACATGTGTAAACATTTCGTCCTTTGATAAAAAGTCATTCGGATAAAAATGACACTGGGCAACAGTAAATAAATTATTTGTAGATCTTGCCGAACATATATAGGTATATGTTCATGTTAACATGATTTCCTGTTAAATTAACATGACTTGCTGTTAAATTAACATGAAGCTCGTGTTAAAAAACTTGACTTCGTGTTAAATTAACATGACTTCCTGTAAACTAACATGAATTCCTGTTAAATTAACAGTAAGTCATGTTAAATCATAATGAAGCTCGTGTTAAAAAACTTGACTTCGTGTTAAATTAACATGACTTGCTGTTAAATTAACATGAATTGCTGTTAAATTAACAGTAAGTCATGTTAAATTAACATTAACTTCTGTTAGAGCAACACTATCTGCCTCATTATCTCATGCAAATTTAACAGGATCTTTCTCTGTTAGTTTAACATGGTTCATATTGAAAAAAAATTATTCTGTGTGTAAAAACTGCCTATTCAGAATTAGTAATACAGCCTCAAAGATTGGGGCCAAATACCCCTTTTCGATATTTGGGGGCAAATATCCTCTTTTCAGTGGCATCGAAATTTTTTTTTTTTTTGAATACCCCAAAATAAATTTTTGGGTCAACATATGTCTTCGCCTAGGAAACCAGGGTATTTGATCCTCTAGAGGGATCATATTTGGACTGGTGCTTAACCATTAACCATTTTCAAATATGGGGACCAGGTACAGAGAAATGAGATGACAGTTGAGCTGTCATATCCACGGATAGTAAGGAGGTTCTTGAAATACCTGGGACTTATTAGGGAACCGGCCTCTCAGTTTTTTTAGCTTGAAGAAAGGTAGGTTTCTATTGAAATTTAACGAAATCGGATGATAACCACGCCTCATTTTTCGATATCGAAAATTTCGAAAATCACATAAACTGACATAACTTGAGTAAAAATTTAGATATTTGCATGAAACTTTGTATACAGGTTACTTTCTGGGCCAGGTACGGTTTCTTTTGAAAATGGGTGAAACCGGATGATAACCACGCCCCCTTTTTCGATATCGAAAATTTCGAAAGTCACATAAACTGACATAACTTGAGTAAAAATTTAGATATTTGCATGAAACTTGGTATACAGGTTACATTCTGGGCCAGGTACGGTTTCTTTTGAAAATTGTCGAATGTCGGATGATAACCACGCCCCTTTTTTCGATATCGAAAATCACATAAACTGACATAACTTGAGTAAAAATTTAGATATTTGCATGAAACATGGTATACAGGTTACTTTCTGGTGTAGGTACGGTTTCTTTTGAAAATTGTCGAATGTCGGATGATAACCACGCCCCATTTTTCGATATCGAAAGTTTCGAAAATCACATAAACTGACATAACTTGAGTAAAAATTGAGATATTGGCATGAAATTTGGTATACAGTTTACTTTATGATAATCACGCCCCTTTTTTCGATATCGAAAATTTCGAAAATCACATAAATTGGCATATCGAGGTAGCTGAAATGGTTTAAATGATATAATTTTATAGGTGAATCCCCCTGGTAATTCTCTTATGATTTTTCCATGAATTTTTTATAGGGGGCGTGGCACCGCCGAGTTTTAAGGAGGGAATTTTTGAAAATTCGATTGGTCATAGCTTTTAAACTGTTTACGGTAGAATCGTGAAATTTGGCACAAAATGTACTAGCATTATAGGGATTATACCTGATAAAGTTGGACGAAATCGCTTTCCGACCACGCCCACTATCGATATGAAAAATTTCGAAAATCACATAAATTGAAATGATTTGGTAAAGTAAATAGCTAAAATCGTATAATTTGGCGGGTAAATCCTCCTGGTCATTCTATTGTGATTTACTGTTAAACTTTAAAAATGGTCGTGGCACCGTGAATTTTTTTAAGTGGGGCGTTTTTGAAAATTCAACAGTTCATTACTTTAAAACTGATTATAATAAAATGATGACACTTAGCAGGTCCTGATAAAACTGATGGAAAATGCTCGAAATCGCACTCCTCCTCCCGCGTACGCCCTTGTTTTGAATCATTACATCGCACTCTTCTCAAAACGTTTAACTGCCGCAATCAGTTGTCAAAGTCAAAGCAATTAATTACGTCAATTCGAATATGTAAAATACGAGTACGTGTTAACACTGCTGCAACAAATCCTATAACAATTCAAAGGCATTGAACGACCAATAATATACAACCAGCAAAATTTATTACCTCAATATGCCATGCATAGCAAACACAACCATACATACCTACATATATTTCAAAATTTATTCAATGAATTTTATTTTCAAAAAATACCTCCATAACACGATTGCCCTTTCACCAAATAAAGAAATTTGTCTAAAGTGAGAAATGTTTGCTGGACGAAATCCATACTCTTATCACAACTGCGTCCCCTTACTCAATGCGTGCTCGCCCACAATCTTGTTACCACACCCACTACATTTTGTATCATGCCAAAATATTGTCTCCCCTCTTTAGCCTCATATTTGGGTGAGAGTTTTATAGATTTTCAAAAATGTAATGAAAACAATTTTCAAATTCCAACGGCACACTTTTGTTAGCATTCCAATTGTTGTTTTTGCTTTTATATAGAATTTACTTGGTGGGGCCGGGTGGTGCTGCTTTGAAAGTGTGGGGAACAAATGTTTAAAACCAAAATTTACCGCATATTTGCCTCTTCAATGAGCAGACGATTAATTTTTATTACTCTTCGTCCGTTAAATCGGTTGTTCATGGTAAACGATGTAGAGGTGGGGTAGTTTTGTTGCATGATTTGCTTAGCATTTTAACAATATGCATAAATGATTGATAGGCTAAAATTTTCAAAAAAATTTCCAGTGATATCTTTTTTTTGCTATTTAAAGCCCGTTATTCATGGTCAAAATATTATTTAAAACGATTGGATATACGACATTTTTTTCATATTATTAGACCCTTCTTTCGTTACCCCCAGTTGCTTGGAGGTGATAGGGAATAATCTCATATAACCTCTCGCCAAATTTCAGTGGTCTAACCTTAATACTTCCTGAGATATGGACTATGAAAAATTCTACTCGTATGGGAGCTGCCACGCCCCCTTTTTCGTTATACCCAGTTTCGTTATACCCACTAGTCTAAACTAAAAACTTCCAGAGATATGGACTATGCAAATTCCATTGGTATGGAAGGGCCACGACCCCTTTTCCGTTATCTTGAGTTTTTTTTGTGGAGGTAGTTATGATTAATCTCATAAAACCGCTAACCAAATTTCAGTGGTATAACCTTAATACTTTCAGAGATATGGACAATGAAATATTTCATTCTTTATCCCATTATCTCCAGTTTTTTTGGAGGTGGTATGGATTGATCGCATGTAACCCCTCCCCAAATTTCAGTGGTCTAACCTAAATAATTCCAAAGACGTGGACTATGAATTTTTTCATTCATAAGGGAGGTGCCATGTCCCCTTTGTCTTTATCCCCAGTTTTTTTTGGAGGTGGTAAGGATTAATCTAATTTAACCCCTCCCCAAATTTCAGTGGTCTAACCTAAATACTTCCACAGACATGGACTATGAAATATTTCATTCATATGGGAGGTGCCACGCCCCCTCTTGCGTTATTCCCAGTTTTTTGGGAGGCGGTAGGAATGTATCTCATATAACTACTCTTCAAATTTTAGTGGTCTCGCCTAAATGCCTCAAAAGATACTGACTATGAAAAATTCCATTTGTATGGGAGGCGCCATACCCCAAAAAAAAATGTCGGCTTGGTGTTATCCTATTTACTACACGTTCAGTTCCTTGAGAACAAGTATTGATATCGAGTTCAGGTTTCTATATCTACTAAGTACAACATGTTTTTCGGGTGGAAAACCCCTTTATTCCTTTTGGTTTCAAATTTAACTGGACAAGTTTTCAAGAATTGCTTTAACAACTTTTTAAAGAAAAAATAATATTTTGTCCGTTGGCTGGGACTCGAACAAAGACTTCTCGCACCATGCCCGTCTGATCTACCACTGAGCTACATCGCTCACATAAATGTTGTGGACAAAATTCTATCTGGAATAAGCATGCAAAAATAAACGAAAAGAGAACAAAAATTGTAGGCCGAAAAAATTTTAATTTTAAACCAAAACGTTCTAATTTCAAACCAAAAAGTTTTAATTTTAAACCAAAAAGTTTTAATTTTATAGCAAAAAATTTGAATTTTAAACCGAAAAATTTTAAAAATAATATAAAATTTAAAAAATGTGGCAGTTTAGATCTTAAATCGAAACCAAAAGAAATTGAAATTTCTTTTAAACTTTTGGAAGGTTTTAAATATTTAAAAAAAAAGTTAAAAAAACCGCGTCTAGCCAGTACACGTGAAAGAAGTTAACTTCTTAACCCTTCGTCTTACACATGAGTCCAGCCAGACCTTTTCAGTTCTTAATCTTCAAAACAGACTACTTTGGGTTAAGTTAGAGGTTTGAAGTTTTAGGTAGCTTCTGCGATCTGTAAAAAAATCATGTTGATATCTGATTTACATATATATCTAGTTATATAGATATGTTGATTAATACATCACATTCGTAACACATATGTCTGGCTAGAGCCACACACGTTTCTATGTAATTTTTAAAATCCAGCCAATTTGTTTTTATACCCAACTGTACACAGTTCTGTTCGTATAACGGAAGTTTGTAACGGGGGTTAGGTACGGATATATGTAGATCCGTATATCAAAGTCAGTCTGTCCGTACGTGCATACGATATTTTGAGTCCTTTGGGAACACTTGGGGTCAAATTGAGACCATTTTGGGGCCACTTTGGGATCCCTTGGGGTCGATTTAGGTCACTATGGGATCACTTTAAGACCTTTTTGGGGTCAATTTGAGACCATTTTGGGGACAATTTGGGATCACTTTAAGACTATTTTGTATTTTGGACCACAAATAATTTGTCTGTACGCACAAACATTCATACTCCTTGAGTTATGTATTTGTGTAAAAAGTCGCATAAACTTTCGTTCTCGTACATTGCATGCGTAAACCCACACGATGTGGTTTCTGCGCTTGTTTGAAAGCGACTGAAATTATTTTTCATCTTCAAAATCTAAACAAAGAAGCGAAGTTCTTTGACCAATGAGAGTGAATGCAACAGCGATTATCATCGTGTCAGCTGGCTTACGAACAAATATTCATACTCGTTTAGTTATTGATATTGCTTGCTAGTTTTTATGAGCGCCTACGTAGTAAAAAATGAAAGACTACCTTTTTTTTAATTTAATACCTAATAGTATAGCATTATTTTAAGACCCTGAAAAAGTTTGGAAATTCAATTTGGACTAATGGTTTTAAAATAATACCAAAATAGTACTAAATCACTCTCTTCATATCGCCGCCTAAGAAGTTAACTTCAAAAATCGCTTAAACTTTAACGGGCTTACAATTTAGGCTCATTTTTTAACCGTGTAGGTATAAATTGTTACCATATACTACATCAATTTACAACTGCATATGCCCATATACATTTGTTGTTTATTTATTTGGCAAACCATTATGTTAAGTCAGGCCCGTGCGCAGGGGTTGGTTTGGGGGTTCAAACCGCCTCCCCCCCGTATTGGCTCTCAACGACTGAATTTTTTCATAAAAACTGTCAAAAGTCACAACCTTCGGTGCATCCAAATGTTCAAAACCCCCCCCTATAGCAAATTCCTCCGCACGGGCCTGTGTTAAGTTACCATGAAAACAAATTTTTGTACATAAAAGAAAATGTTTACTCCTAACTCTTAAGCTGAATTAGAAAAAAAATAAACCAACTCACCTCACACCAAATACGAGATTTTTGTTTATTTTATCCAGTTTGAAAATGTACATAAACCACCATTATTTCGACCAATTTGCACAAAGTATTTTATTATTTTATTTTTATGGTAAATTTTGTCAACTCAGTTAACTGTTGCAAACAGTTACAGTTAGACTTGTTTGTGGTTTTCTGGTTGAGAATGAAATTTTGTTTGTGACAGTTGACACTTTTTTTTTTTATTGTGGGTGGTAAAATTATTCAAATAATTTTAGTTGAAGTAGGATTGAGCACGGATACATTTCAGTTATTAGTAGTAAAACTTCAAGCATTATATACATGTACCATTTGCCAAGTTATTTTTATTAATATCCGATTTTTTACCCTACTCACAGGGTAGCATACACTGCCAACAAGGCTAGCCATGGTTGAAATAAAATTTTAAAAATTTAGTGCCATGCAACACCAAAAATGGCTGTGGGTAAAAGTAGGAATCGAAATACAAAGGCATACTTTGACAATATTCTATAATTTTCCACATGATTTAGCAAACTCCAACATGGGTAGAAAATGGACGTCGCTTAACAAATTTGCCTACTTTTTTATCCTATTTGTTGGTAAACGCTACTCAGTTATTTACCATAGTTTTATCCGCTGTTGGTTACAAAATTTAAAATTTCCAGCTGTCTCCCACCAAAGCTTACTTTTCAATCTAAGTACTTGTGGTATATGACAACAACACTTGTTAATTCATCGTTCTATCGAATTATGAATACTTAAAAAAAAAATATCAAAGAAAATTAAATTTTACCGGCGGCACGCTACCCAATAAGATGCATTTATTCATCAAACACTTGACTGTTGCGAAAATGCTGCTTCAAAGTCAAGTGGTTGAAAGCGGTTAAATAAACGAAAGGCTAATTTTGAAGGCTGCATGCTGCTTCTTCTTATGCATCCTCCTCATGCAGCCTGGTGACGATGGAAAAAGTGAGCAGCTCAAAGGGTTACATTCAATAGCTTTTGTAGCGCTTTTATATGAAGCGAAGGAGAACAAGTGGCCTTATGAAGCGCGCTGACACACAAAAAGAACGTCGTATTCATAATTGCCAAGAGTCACACTCCAGATTTATAATAGCCAGAAAATATATTTCAATATTTATGTTTGGCTGGCGCTTTCGATATTATTTGAATCACGTGCGAGCACATATGCCCCGGCCTCAGATCAAAAAGTAGGAACACACTAGATTGTGAGTGGTCCCAACGAAGCAATATTTACTTGTCACTGACAAGCAGGCTACATTAGGCTAATCCCAAAAATAATTTTTTTTTTTAATTTAAATTCAATAAATATCGTCGCTCGCTTGCCAGAGGCATGAATGTGAAAATTTTCCAGATTTGAGTTAATAGGCTCATGTGACTAATCTCTCGTTTCTCTACGATTCACGAAAATCTTGGGTTTCCTAACCTAAGTACATACAAGGAACCCCGGAAATTTGCAATGCCATTTTCATGAATGTGTTGTTCAATCGCTGAAAATATGAATTGTTCTGGCACAACGAAAATTTTGAAAAATTTACTTTGGAAATTTTTAAAAGATTAATCTGCAGAATGTCGAGGAACCTAAAACCTATATCAGTGGAAAGAGTATTATGAGAATACATAGTACCAGGGAGACCGAACTTACTCGGTGCTATCAGTTTAGCGTAAACTAACTTACCCAAAACGATCCCAAAATGACCCTAAAATAATCCCAAAATAATCCTAAAATGATCCCAAAACGACCCTAAAAATATCCATAACTGTTCCCAAAATGATCCGAAATTGAACCCAAAACGACCCAAAAATGATCTCAAAATGACCCGAAAATGACCCTAAAATTAATAAAAAATGATTACAAAATGGCCCTAAAATTATGAAAAAATTATTACAAAATGGCCCTAAAATGATTCCAAAAAGACCCTTAAATGCAAAAAAAATGTTTCAGCAGGCCGATTACATAAAATTGGAGCTGTACATTACATTGCATTAAAATTGGATCTGTAAGCGTTGCCTACATTAAGGCTATACTACTAACGGTATGACGTTGTACTGATGTTAGCAGCAGGCCGATTACATAAAATTGGAGCTGTACATTACATTGCACTAAAATTGGATCTGTAAGCGTTGCTTACATTAGGCTATACTACTAACAGTATGACGTTATACTGATGTTAGCAGCAGGCCGATTACATAAAATTGGAGCTGTACTTTACATTACATTAAAATCGGATCTGTAAGCGTTGCCCACATTTAGGCTATACTACTAACAGTATGACGTTTTACTGATGTTAGCAGCAGGCAGATTACATAAAATTGCAGCTGTACATTACCTTGCATTAAAATTGGATCTGTAAGCGTTGCTTACATTTAGGCTATACTACCAAAAGTATGAAGTTGTACTGATGTTAGCAGCAGACCGATTACATACAATTGGAGCTGTACATTACATTACATTAAAATTGGATATGTAAGCGTTGCCTATATTTAGGCTATACTACTAACAGTATAACGTTGTACTGATGTTAGCAGCAGACCGATTACATAAAATTGGAGCTGTACACTACATAAAATAGGTTGTTGACTATTTTTAGGCTATACTGTTAACAGGTTAAGGCTGTACTGCTCTAAAGTCATAAATATGCTCATTGAGTTTTCAGAAATATTATAATTGCATAAGTTGATAAAAAGTGATATGCTATACCTTTACCGCGGCCGTCCCCGAGTGCCACATGTCCGTTTTTTTGTTTTTAAAGAAACATATGTATGTATGCTAATCTTTTTGAAGTTGTCATTTAAACATTTGATGAGCTAATTTACCTACAAACGCTTGAAGAAGTAAAATAATTCTACACTTCTCGATTTTTTTTTTCAAAGTGAGCATTCAAAACCCCGGCAGCGTTATGTGGTAAGCCAATTAAAGCGTTTCAAAAACTTACTACAGCCGCTTGAGCATCCTTTTGCTCTTGATTATCCACTTCACGTACATGTAGACATACTTATGTGAATAATCGGATACCCAGCGAACATTACAAATCTAGTTGGAAAAAAATTAAATGAAATGAGATGAAACTAATAAAAAAAAATAAAAAAAAAAAAATAAAAAAAAAAAAAAAAATAAAAAAAAAATAAAAAAAAAAAAATAAAAAAAATAAAACAAAACAATTTAACATAAAAAATATCAAAATAAAATCAAATAAAATAAAATAACGCAAACTATAATACTTTACACTAAAAAAAGTCTACAACCCCCAAAAAAAAATGAAAGAAAACTGTAATAAAATAAATTAGATCAAATAAAATAAAATAAAACCAAATAAAATCACAAAAGTCCTTTTCATTACGGTTATTTTTCAAAATGCTGACTGGGTGTACATACACGCCAATAAATCACATTTACATCTCCACCCCCCAAATTTCGTTTTGAATTTCGTAGGAAGGGTTAAACAAACACATTACACATTATTTTTACAACCAACAAATATACACAAAACTACCTACATGATTACATTCATACATATCTTGGTGTAGGTACATTAATTTTAATATTTTCGTCTCTTCACCTTCTGACTTTTGACGCTTACTGTGTGTGGCCACAATTTGGAACTCGCGACTATTATTCGCTAACTTTTAATACTTTAAATAAAAAAGCGGCTAAGTATGAGAGATCTTCTTTATTGAAATCTTGTGGCATTCGTTCGAAAAGGGGAATGTTTGATTGCGGCCTCGATACTGTATAAATTTATGTTGTTATTCTGTTGAGTCTTGCCATATGGTCACATCTTGCCTTCGGTATAAACATTTAAAGACTATTTCTCCTTGTCGTAATTGCATTTCATTTTGCTAAACTTTAGTTTAAAATTTTAGGTTATTTTAGATTTCTAATTGGACGTCTAAGGTTGGTGACCACGAATCTGATGTTGGATTTTAACAATGTTCAGTAGGTGATTCCGATTTCCACTGCTAGTTTTTGAGCACTCACATACAAGTCTTATTTTTCATCAAAATATTATCTTTCATACAAGTATTAATTTCCATACAAGTACTATTTTTCATGTATCATTTTTTAACATTGTTATACAGGGGCATCGAAACATCGACTCCGATCACTACTTGGTAGCAGCCAAGATTCGTACTCGCCTAAGTACAACGAAAGACAGTCACAACAGACAGGCAATGATTTCGCAGAACGACTCGCGCACCTGCTCTCTGAGAGCACAATTCAACCCAGCGGAGTGCACGAGCAGTGGGAGCATACCTCCGGATCACTTCGTACCGCAGCCGAAGAAGTAATTGGATTCCGGCAAATGCGAAAAAAAAAACAGCTGGTACGATGATAGAGAGTGCAAAGACGCAATGAAAAAAGGACGACACCTATAAGGCAACGTTAAAAGCGAATGCAACGAGGAGTGTGTGTGAACACTGCCGCGAGATGAAGAGGGAAGCGAGACGGCTTTTTCGGGCGAAGAAAAGGGAAGCGGAAAAGCGTGAGCTTGAAATGCTAGCCAGCAGAAGCAACGCCCGATTGATTTTATCAAAGAATTCGACAAATGACGGATGATTTTAACCCCGGGGCAAACTCCTGTAAAAATGACAACGGCGACCTGGTGACAGATGTTCAGAGAGTACTAGGGTTATGGAGGGATCACTTCTCTGCTCTTCTAAACGGAGGAACGGAGCAACAATCCAGAGAAGAGGACGAACTCGACCCCACAATCGAAGACGATGGAATCGAAGTTCCACAACCCGACTATAACGAGATGCGAGTAGATATATCACGGCTAAAAAACAATAAAGCGGCGGGTGCTGATGGCCTGCCCGCTGAGCTATTTAAATGCGGCGGCGAGGAGCTGGTAAGGTGCGGAAAAAATGGGTTTGGTGGTTAACGAAGGTAAAACGTAGTACCTGCTGGCATCAAGCAAAGAGTCAGCGCATTCGCGCCTTGGCAACCACGCCACTGTTGGCAGCCATAATTTTGAGATAGTAAGGGACTTTTTATACCTGGGAAGCAGCATTACTACCAACAACAATGTAAGCCTGGAAATCCATAGAAGGATAACTCTGGCAAACAAATGCTACTTTGGGCTGAATAGGCAATTTAGAAGTAAAGTCCTCTCTCGACGAACAAAAACAACACTCTATAAGTCACTTATCGTACCCGTCCTGCTATATGGTGCAGAAGCATGGACACTGACAGCATCTGATGAGGCGGCTCTGGGAGTATTCGAGAGAAAAAATTCTTCGAAAGATTTATGGACCCCTAAAAGTTGGCGACAGCGAGTACCGAAGAAGATATAATGATGAGCTGTATGAGCTTTACGTTTTGGACGGCCAAAATCGCCTAGGCTGTTAAAGGCTATTTAAGTAAGTAAGTATGAGCTTTACGCAGACATGGACATAGTTCAGCGAATTAAAACCCAGCGGCTCCGCTGGCTAGAACACGTAGTGCGAATGAACGAAGACGCTCCGGCCCAGAAGGTATTTTTATTGGCACCCGCCGGTGGAAGTAGAGGTAGAGGGAGACCACCACTTCGATGGCAGGACCAAGTAGAGGCAGACCTGCGAGCACGCGGTATCTCTAATTGGCGCCAGTTGGCTCAACAAAGAACCGACTGGGGTAACATGTTGGACGGCCAAAATCGCCTAGGCGGTTAAAGGCTATTTTAAGTAAGTAAGTATACAGGGGCAAAAGTGCCTAATAAGTTTAACAATCTTCAGTAGGTGATTCCGATTTCCACTTCTACTATTTGAAAACTCAGTAAAAAAAAAAAGAAAAAAAAAAAAATCCCGAAAGCTTTCAATTTAGCTGCTTTTCTTTCAAACAAGTATTAATTTTCATAGAAGTTTTATTTTTCATTCAACTACTAATTTTCATAACAGTATTTCGGCGGCCGCCGTGGTGTAGCGGTTAAGTGTTCGGCCTTCTACACTAAGTCGTAGGGGTTCGATGCCCGGCAAAAGTAACAACAAAAATTATTTAGAAAAATAATTTTTCTAAACGGGGTCGCCCCTCGGCAGTAGTTGGGCAAACTCTCCGGGTGTATTTCTGCCATGAGAAGCTTCTCAGCAAAAAATTCATTTGCTTTGCAAGTGCCGTTCGGAGTCGGCAAAAAACTGTAGGTCCCGCCAACTTGTAGGAAAACTCAAAAGCAAAACACCACAAGTTGGAAAGAGAAGCTCGGCTAAAAATCTCGTTAGAGGTTATGATAACCTGTTGGTATATCGCCGCCATTATTTTTTTTTTTATTTTTTATTTTTTATTTTTTTTTTTATTAGCTTTCATACAAGTACTATTCACTGTTAGTCGAAAAATTTTACAATAACAGCCTCGAACAATTAAAATGCTACAAGTTCATATGCCACAGATTAATTTCAACACTGCATTACACAAAATATACTTTAGAGTAATTAGAAAAGTTTGTCAAACATCTGTGAACGTGACCAATCGACTAGTTATACCCACACATGAAAATGTTTATTAGACTGGATCAAAAAAAATATTTTTCTAAGAAATATTACAAAAAGTTTTTCAAATCTCAAAACAGCCCCAAAAAAAGTAAGACACACCCTAATACACACTTCTAAATTTATTTCAAACATAATATACGCTTATTTATAATCATAACTCATTGCTAACTATACATATTTACATATACAAAGTACCTAGTCTACTTTCATTTCCAATATATTTATTGTATTGTATTTCACGGTAATTTGTACCAAATGTTGCCCAATGCCGACGCAAAAGTCATGGCATTTCTAAAAAGTATAAATGTCGCTGCAAAAGCCAAAGCTAATTAAAATCATATCATTTATATTTAAATAAATAGGCAGACATTTATAAACGAACCGCGTTCATAGCGTTAGAAAGGATATATTAAGGCACAGATATGGCTGGGTGGGTGATGCTTGGTTGGGAAACAACAAAGTCAATAGTTTAATTTTATACAACAACACATAACAAACTGGTTTTAATAATCCATTTACGCACTGAGTTTTGTACTTTACAAGCATAATAGTGGTATAGTGCTTTAGTCATATCTAGTGGAAACACCAATATGGCGGCAATTTAAATAATGCGATTTGGTAACATGTGGGCGGACACATCGGTATGGATTGTCAAATGTTTTTGGTTAGGCTATTTATTTGTATATGAAGGATTATTGTATGCAATGTTTAGTCATCCTACCAAAAATCGTGTGACTGAGCTCTAATGAAAGTGGTTAGCGATTAGTCTCTTTCGTCTAATTGATTGGAACTAGTCGCTTTTAGGCATAGTTAGGATGAGTAAACTATAACTTGTAACGATAGCCTAGTCGTTCGGGACCAAAGGATTGTTCAGACAAGCCTACCTAGAAATTTTCCCATAAACCTACTCGCGAAATGATGATGAAATGGTCCCGCAATGTCCCTAAATCATTCGAAAGATTTCAAAAATTCCAGTTAAGAATTTAAGAAATCCTACCGAAAATAAGCTGCAATAAACCCGAAAAAAATTCGAAAATAGTCTGAAAAATAGTCCCGTAAAAATTGCAAAAATTGCAAAAAAAGGAGTGACTAAATTACAAATTTTTTTTCGAAAAAATCGCGGTTCTACAGAAATAGCCCAAATAATATCCGCAAACTCAACCCGATAGCACTCCAAATTACAAAAAATTGAGATACCCTGAAAAAAGCCTTCAGTGGCAACCCCAAAGTGGATAGTCTAGAAATCACATACTATCTTTAAGCCTAATTTCATCCAAATTGATCAAACGGTTCTCGAGATAGTACCGGATATACAAATATACTGCGATAAGGTGGCAACCCTACTTGAAAATATTTTAGTTGGTATGTCGCCGGAAATACCAGTCATTTGATACCCATATTGGCATATCCTGCTCCATTATTTCAAAAATTACAAAAAATTGAGATAGTTGGCAACCCTATAAACCGCCCTAAGTGGCAGCACCCAAGTGGATATTCTTAGAAATCACATACTATCTCTAGGTATGCCAAATTTAATCCAAATTGATCAAACGGTTCTCGAGATAGTACCGGATAAGCAAATATACTGCGGTAAGGTGGCAACCCTACTTGAAAATATTTTAGTTGGTATGTCGCCGGAAATACTTGTCATTTGATACCCATATTGGCATATCCTGCTCCATTATTTAAAAAATTACAAAAAATCGAGACAGTTGGCAACCCTGTAAACCGCCTTAAGTGGCAACCCCAAAGTGGATAGTCTAGAAATCACATGCTATCTTTAAGCCTAATTTCATCCAAATTGATTAAGCGGTTCTCAAGATAGTACCGGATAAGCAAATATACTGCGGTAAGGTGGCAACCCTACTTGAAAATATTTTAGTTGGTATGTCGCGGGAAATACCTGTCATTTGATACCCATATTGGCATATTTTGCTCCATTATTTAAAAAATTACAAAAAATTGAGACAGTTGGCAACCCTGTAAACCGCCTTAAGTGGCAACACTCAAGTGGATATTCTAAGAAATCACATTCTATCTCTAGGTATGCCAAATTTCATCCAAACTGATTAAGCGGTTCTCGAGATAGTACCGGATAAGCAAATATACTGCGGTAAGGTGGCAACCCTACTTGAAAATATTTTAGTTGGTATGTCGCGGGAACTACCTGTCATTTGATACCCATATTGGCATATCCTGCTCCATTATTTAAAAATTTACAAAAAATCGAGACAGTTGGCAACCCTATAAACCGCCCTAAGTGGCAACATCTAAGTTGGAAGTCTTAAGCCCCAATTACGTAAAACTTTGCAGGTTCCACTTTCATACAAAGTTTGTGGAACGTAAAGCGAAGCGAGATTTTGGCAAATACTCAAAGCCGAGGCGCGCACCTGTCAAAGTTTCACAAAGTTTTATGTAACTCGGGCTTTAGAAATCGCATAACATCTCTATGACAAAGTTCATCGAAATCGGGCAAGCAGTTCTCGAGATAGTACCGAAAATACCTTTCATTTGATACCCATATTGGCATATCTTGCTCCAGAATTAAAAAAATAATATTACCAGGAAAGTCCCAAAATGATCTTGAAATTATAAACAAGTTTATTCAAAAGATTCCGAAGTTCTAGTTGCGAAATTGCCGCGATATAGTTCGCCATGCATGCCTAAGTTCTTTAGAAATCCCATCGAAAATAACTTGAAAAAAACCTAAACCTATACACTTTTTGTACATTTCAAAATTCACAGTTACAGAATCCAGTCCCAGTACCGAACCATTACGAAAAAGTCTGAAAAATGGTCGCGTAAAAATTCCAAATACTACGGAGTGAATAAATTACAAAAACAATCTCATTTTTGCAGAAAGAATTCCAAGAATATTTCGACCCGATATCAAAAAACTACCTGCAAATTGTTTCGTCAAATCCCGAAATGATCGTGAAATAATCTTGAAATCATTCAAAAGTTTATTCCAAAGAATACAAAGATTTCAAAAAGTATTTGAGAAATCGCACCGAAAGTATATCCAAAGAAACCAATAACTAGTCCCAAACAAAAATTTAGTAACAATCTTGATAATAGTCCCGAAAAGTACCGAAATAATTTTCAGCTGGTTGTGTAAAAATTTCCCTCAAAAACAATCTCCCTCTGTCGAAATAGTCCCCAAATTAGTCAGAAACTCAGCCCGATATCAACCCAAACTACAAAAAAAAAATTACCTAGAAATTCGTTCGTCAAATCCCGAAATGATTTTGAAATAAACTTGAAATTATTCAAAAGTTCATTCGAAAAAGTTTAAAAATTCGGCAAAATTTCGAAAAAGGCTGAAGAATAGTTCCTAAAAAAGGGTGAAATAGTTTCTATTGTAAATAAATTTCGAATTGGTCCCGAAACTTTTTATACCGATTTTGCGTAAATAATTTCGAGAATAGACACGAATTAAATCTGATAAAATCCCAAATTAAAAAAAAAATACCTAAAAATTGTTTCATCAAGTCCCGAAAAGTTGTAGAATGTATTCTAGAAATCGCACTGAAAATAACTTCAAAGCCGAAACAATTTTGTAATGAAAAAAAAAATGTCGGAAAATGGTCTCGAAAAAAACACCGATTATACCAAAAAAAATCTCGAAACTATGTAGTCCCTAACCCAACAAAAGGCCACACCAATTAAAACAAAATAACCTTGATGTGGCTCTATTGAGTAGCGATTATAGTCTTCAAATATTTCGAAAATATACCAAAATCATGCCGGAATTTATTCGAAAGAATTAAGAAATTCTACGGAAATATTTCAAGAATCACACCGAAAACATATCCTAAGAAAACTCAATTTCTGATCAAAATAGTCTCTGAAAGAACTCCAATTTTTCGATTGCTAAAAGTAGTCCCGAAATATTTTGGAACTAATCCCCGGTTGTAATTGATTCCCGATTGGCTGTCGTTGTAAGTGGTAGTTTCTAGACTTGGGTACCATATTTCTCCTAATGGATACTGGACCTGTTAAAATCAGATGCGAACACCCTTCGCGGCAGAAGTGTTCCGGAAAATCTTCAGATTGCCTTAAAACCAAGGATATTGACATAATCGAACGTAATAGGAAACTCACACATACATAATCCCATTTACTTCACAACTTTAGCTGTTAATAGCCTTAAAAGCCTCATGAGTGACGTATCTCACACAACAACTTACTCAGGCGTTAAAATTGCTCAATTTTTTTTCTGATAGATAAAAAAAATTTAATTTTAAAATTGTGTCGTCTGTGTTAGGAAAACCGCCCAAAAATCAAAGTCAAATTTTAGCAAACAAACTGTTGATTTTTATCATCAAGCTTCAAATATGTTGGCAGTCACTCGGCCTGTTTGACGCACACACGTTTTTTTTTTCTTCTACTTCGTCGACTTAACTTGGGTCGCAATTTTTTGCACATGCAAATTTCTTTTTTTTTTTTTAGTTTAGCTGAATATTTTCATTTTGAAAGTAATCAAATGCAAATACGCCCACAAATTCTAGAGTATCAGTCAAGTGTGTGCGCCGTAGTTAGGAAAAAAAACGCAAATAAGTTACATTTAAATTGAAAGTAATACAAACTTACGCCTCAAATCCCTCGGATCGGAATTGTTGCTGCGCGGACTTTCACCCTTTTCACCGTTGTCATAATCGTTTGAACCTTCCATCGACTCGTGTGACGTGCATGTGGGACTTGCCGAATCGGTGCGAAATGAATCGTTGCCATTGAAGAGATTCTGTTTTGAGATGAAATTTAGAAGAAGAATGTGCTTTAATGTTGATAAGGTTGATTTTTTTTAACATATTTATTGCTTTTATTTCCTTATTTAATTCAATTTAATTTTATTTGGTGTCGTTTTAATTTTATTATTCTTATTTTGCCTTACTGTAGCATATTTAGTTATATTTTATTTTACGTTTTTAAGCTATTGCATAGATTTTATCGCAGGCCTTGGCGGTGGGAGTGAAATGAAAAAAATGTTAATGTTAAAAAAGTTCGTAACGGACTTTTTTCAATGTTAAAAGGTTCGGCGTTAGCAACATAACTTGACAAAAATAAATATAAGCGTTGCCTACATTTAGGCGTATGACGTTATGTTAGCAACGGGCCGATTACATAAAATTGGAGCTGTACATTACATTACATTAAAATTGGATCTGTAAGCGTTGCCTAATCTTGGCTTGCGTCATAATGATGCTTAACCGCCTAGGCGATTTTGGCCGTTTCGTATCAAAGCACGCAGTCATTAGTCATTCCTTTTTAGCGATAACTGACGCCAATTGGAAACCCCAAGGGAGTTGAAGTCATCCTCCACCTGTTGTTTCCATCTTAGTCGATGCCTCCCCCTTCCTCTGCTGCCGAATTCGGGTGTCGATATGAAAACTTTCTGTGCTGGAGCTTCTTTTTCCATTCGCATAACGTGACCCAGCCAGCAGAGCCTTTGGGCTTTAATCCACTGAACTATGGTCAGGTCTGCGTAAAGCCTGTACAGCTCATCGTTGAATTTCCTTCGATACTCGCCGTTGGCATCACGGGAAGGACCATAAATCTTCCGGAGAACTTTTCTCTCAAATACTCTAAGGGCCATCTCATCTTCTCTTGATACTGTCCATGATTCCGAGCCGTACAGCAGGACTGGTATGATGAGAGACTTAGAGAGCGTGATCTTTGTTTGTCGAGAGAGGACTTTACTTCTCAATCGCTTACTTAGTCCAAAGTAGCACTTGTTGGCAAGAGTGATTCTCCGTTGCATTTCTAGACTGATATTATTTTCGGTGTTGACGAAGTCTCTCACCGTTTCAAACTTGTAGCCATCAACGGTGACTCGGCGCAGGTGCACGGAGAGAAATATCAGCAAGAATATATTAAAATTTAAAGAAAAAATATGAAATTTTATAAAAATACTCGAAAAAGTACTCAATTATAATAAACATTACATTATATTTTGAACGTTTATTAAAAATTGAAGAATAGCATAGGATATTCTAATACTTTTCATTCACCAACTACTAAGTTTTGTTTACTTTTAAACAAATTTTCTTTAAAAATTAAAACAATTTGCATAGCAATCTTTCAATCTTAGTGTATTACAAAACATGAAGTATGGTCTTTAAATTTTAGATAGCTTACACTCAGATGAGTCGAACAATAATTACAATAATTTCTTTAAATTTTACATAGATACATACTGTTTGTTTGAGTATGGTTGCCACTTGCCAGGCCGATTTGTGATATCTTGTGTCTCTAGTTGGTGCATTTTTTGGTGTTTTGGTGCTGTGTTTATTTGATTTTGCTTGTGATGAGCCAAGTATTTCAGAAACAGATGTCGCTGGCGAGCAATAGTGTGGCATGGTTCAACGCAGTGTTCAAATTGGGTCGTTTTTTTGGCTTTCATACTAAACTCATTAGTCGCATTCTTCTGGAAGATATCGCTCTGGCCTACGCTCACTTCTCACTGGAATAGTCCAGGTCTTTATCAGACTTCAACAACAAATGTCGGTGGGCATGCACGTAGATCCAGGGTATGCAAATTATTAAAACAATTTTCTTTCGGTGGCTTTGTGTCCTAGTAGAGGGTTCTTGCAGGGAAGGTGAAGCCAAATGCAAATTTGCCAGTGTAAACGGTGTCGAAATGGCTCATTTGAATTCGCCAAATTTGGTGCAGTGTAAATGTAGCATAAGCTAGAGCGATATCTTTCAGAAGAATGCTACTAATAAAGATTATGCTCAAGTTAATTCCGAAAAACGCAGTTAATTCATGAGTTTTCTTGTTTTTTTTTAATTGTACTTTTTTCGAGATCACATTAGGGGTATTCGCTCTTAAGTGTATGTGAAGTTACAAGGGTCTAGAAAGTACACAAAATACAATTGCAATAACAAATCACTCAGAAATTGATGTTACACTATTATCACAACCTTACAACATTTGCAGATCATTGTAGAAATCAAGTGGTGTAAGTGTGAGATCAGTGTAAGCTTTTGACAGTTGAATTTGAGGTTATATTTCTCAAATTGATAGATTTTTGTTTATACATTTGGCAACTACTCTTTTCTGTGCTTCTTGGCATTTTGCGTGCGCAGTTTTTTTTTATCAAAATAAAAATCAGCTGATTGTTGTAACCCCATGATAACAAGGTGCGCTCACGCTCATCTAAGTTACACTTACAATTGTACATTAGATACACTAAAGAGCGAATACCACTATTATGTTAACAAAAGTATACAAGTTGTGAAAAATTAAAAGAATGGTACTTTTCCATCGAAAATGGTACTTTTTTATGGCAATTGTTGTACCTCAAAAAGTTATGGAGTGGCAACCGTGGTTGTCAACAGCTGGTTCTTTCCGAGTCAAACCGCGTTTTTCTTGATAATTTGCATTAAAATTTACAAAATTAAATGTATTCAATAAATTCTGTGTTCCAAACAATATATCCAGCAAACGATGCGAGTATTGATGAAAATCAAGAAACAGGTAAGAAATATAAAGTGTTTAGTGAATTGCCGTGCTGTTAAAAGTGTTGGTGGAAAACAATCAAAATTGCATTGTTGTTTTCCCATGCAAAGTTTCAACACAGCAAAAAAACACATTTAATATTTGTACATATGTAGATATGTAAAATACAAATCAATTCATTTCATTTTTTAGCAACACCTGTTTATCATTCCACCCCAGAAACTTCAGTATTGCTAGATTCGCTAGGGACGTGCACGCAAATCGCAGATGAGGAAGGCAACAGCTATTGTCTACTAGACATAACTGAGTGTGAACAAAAAAGACCTGGCAATATAAATGGTATTTTTTTGGTTTCAGATTATATTTCTAGCCGGAAAATTTATTGGATTTCATCTTTTTATTCCAGAAAGTGATCCTGGCCTCGGCAAGTTCCTAGTCAATAAAAACAATACTTCTTTCGTAATTAAATTTTATTTGTTCAACTACCTGATATTGCATTCTTCAAATTATTTATTAATTGTTTCAGATGCTTTACGAATAACTTAAGTATGACGTCGACGGGAAAGCAATAATAAAAGCTTACGAGGAAAAGAAATTTAATGCAAAAATTCGTAACCTATTAGTAAGACGTATAATTAATCGCGAAAAAGAGAAGGCATTTCAAGCGCTCCGGTCAGATGAATCAAGGATATTTCAGTATGTATAATAATATAATTCATTTGTAAATGTACATATATTCTATTTATTATTTATATAGCCTTTCACCTGAAATACTAAAACAATATTCAAACGAAATTGCTACAGTTTTTCCAAACGAAAATCCATCAGTATACTATATTCCATACGAAAATAAGAACGGAATAAAAATAGGACCATCGGGAAAGTTAGTATCACATTATAATTACATAGTTGGCGACTTGAAAAGAAAGGGGTTAATTAGGAGTGAACTATCATACAAGGATAAATCGGCCAACTCTTGCGCAACTCTTGTCGAACTTGCCAGTAGCGAAACATTTTCCACGGGTAATGTAGAATACATACATACATATGTACATATATATAGCCCGTAAGAGCAGTGCGGATCAATTGAGGCCTCATATGACACTCGCGGTCACTCACAGTTCTCCATCACGCTTTTAAACCAAATCTGAAAATGTTGATGGAAAAAAATGAAGTTGGTGAAAAATGAGCGCAATTGACTGCCAACTAGGAGTGAGAATATTTTCGAATAAATGTTTTGGGTGATCAAGGTGACCCCAATTTGGTCCCAAATTTTGGGAACATTTACGGACTGTTTCGGGATTGTTGCGGAATTATTTCGGGATCATTTGGGGACTGTTTCGGGATCAGTTTAAATCATTTTAAAAAAGTTAATAACACTTGAAGAATTGAATACAAAAGTTCGAAGTTTTTTTTTTATTATAAATTATGGTATAAGCAATACGATTTTTTTTGGAACGAACTAAAACACTGTATTATTACGCACAAATTGCGAGCCGGAAACGGGAATGAGTATATTCTAAAACGATGGATTTAATTTATATTTGTTTAGTTACAACAATGTAATACATATATATGCATATATTTATATAAGCTTAAATTTTTGTACTGAATTTATACATCTTTTGTTATCCATGTATCTCAACAAAATTTTTCTTCTTTTTTAACGTTACCTCTTTCAATACTTTTTAAAAAGCCTTGGTTGTATAAGTTAAACAAAATCAATATGTATCTAAGTAACTTAGAAAACCTCATATATTAATATGTATCTATGTACAAACAAAAAAATGAAATAAATAGTTGTATAAGGTAAATCATTACAATATGTGCCTGAGTAACTCAAATAACCTTATATATAAATATGTATCATTTTATAATGAAATAAAATATGTTTTTAAAATCCAAAACATTGGTTATTAGTCAATTTAAGACGAATCTTCCTTAATTATTGTACTAAAAATTATGGCTGTATTAAAAATATTAATAAGATTATTGAAAGTTTTAATCACTTGCATAATAATAGCAATTCGAATTATGCTGAAGCTCTGCATAATACAAATTATTATTATAATGAAGTTCATTAAAAATTTCAATAATCCTATTGATATTTTTAATACAGACCAAAAGTACAAATTAGTATACTTTTCTTTAAAAAATAGAGTCTATTTATATGCAGACTTGAATTTTTAATAACCCGTAAAGTAAAACTTAAAAAAATCGGTGAACGAAGTTTTAGTATTCTGCTCTCTGAAAATTAGAGAATTTCTCATATGCAGTCTTTATTATTTAATAACTCACATACAACATTTTAGTATGCAATTTTTTAGTATTTTTAGTATGCAACCCTCTAACAATTAAAGAACTCTTAATAAAAACGAAGACGAAATTTCTACTATGCCGTTCTTGAAAAAATATAAAATGGGATAACAAAAATTATTAAACTTTGGAGTTGGACCAACTTTCAATTGCTGGCATAGTAAAAATTAAAGAAATTTTCTCAGCGTGTACAAATACCATACGGTGAAATGGTAACCCTGGCCGGCAGCCCTATTTGAAAGTATTTGAATTCGTATGCCGCTGAAAATACCTTTCATTTGATACCCATATTGGCATATCTTGCTCCATAATTAATCAGTATTGAGACAGGTGGCAACCCTGTAAACCGCTCCAAGTGGCAACACCCAAGTGGATAGTTTTAGAAATCGCATACTATTTCTATGCCAAAGATCATCGAAATCCATTAAGCGGTTCTCGAGATAGTACCAGAAATACAAATATACTGCGGTAAGGTGGCAACCCCACTTGAAAATATTTAAGTTGGCATGTCGCCGAAAATACTTTTGAATTGATACCCATATTGGTATATCTTGCTCCACAATTTAAAAAAATCGAGATGGGTGGCAACCCTGTGAACCGCTGCAAGTGGCAACCCCCAAGTGGGTAGTCTTAGAATCAATCATACATACTATCTATTCTGGTTGGTCAAGCGTTTCCCGAGATAGTACCGGATTTAATTTAATTTTATTTTACTTTATTTTGTTTTATTTTATTTTATTTTATTTTATTTTATTTTATTTTATTTATTTTTTTTGTTTTATTTTATTTTATTCTATTTTATTTTATTTTATTTTTTTATTTTATTTTATTTTATTTTATTTTATTTTATTTTATTTTATTTTATTTTATTTTATTTTATTTTATTTTTTTTTTTATTTTATTTTATTTTATTTTATTTTATTTTATTTTATTTTATTTAAATTTATTTTATTTCTTTTATTTTATTTTATTTTATTTTATTTTATTTTATTTTATTTTATTTTATTTTATTTTATTTTATTTTATTTTATTTTATTTTATTTTATTTTATTTTATTTTTTTTTATTTTATTTTATTTTATTTTATTTTTTTTTTTTATTTTATTTTATTTTATTTTATTTAAATTTATTTTATTTTATTTTATTTTATTTTTTTTTTATTTTATTTTATTTAATTTAATTTTATTTTTTTTTATTTTATTTTATTTAATTTTATTTTATATTATTTTATTAAATTTTTCTAATATTTTTTTATTAATTTTTTTTCAATTGACTTTTTTTTTTTAATTTGATTAACTTTAATTTAATTTAGTAAAGTTTTTATTTAATTTTATTTTATATTATTTTATTAAATTTTTCTAATATTTTTTTATTAATTTTTTTTCAATTGACTTTTTTTTTTTAATTTGATTAACTTTAATTTAATTTAGTAAAGTTTTTATTTCATGGAAAACTCACCTGATCCAATGATATGCCAATATACTTTGGTGGTGAAAACGCTGAAGGCAATTGAAAATTCGATAACACCGATGGTTTGCCAAGTCCACGATCAGCAAAATAATTCGCTGGACCACCATTCGCGGCCAACATGCCATGGTTGAGCGACT
>CAXKVI010000002.1:136623938-136653938 GCA_964058755.1 Campiglossa producta
AGCAACATATCATTTACACAAATGACGTGTGTAATACTCTTGTTTCTCACTCCACTGTATGTACATTTTTGTTGGTAAGTAAGTAATAAAAGTATGTGTGTGTGTGTGTGTGTATGTTAACATAAGAGTGCGATAAGTAGAAAATTTAAATAAACTTGATCATTGACAAACAGTTTTTAAAATTGCTAAGACTAAATGTCGCATAAATGCGCCGTAAATTATGCAAAGATTATTACTTTGTTAAATGGTTAAACGTTATTGGAAAATCCGCGACACATGACATGAGCGCAGTAGGGTGGTGGTTTTAAAAAAATGTGCATACCTACCTCCGTTGATATGTGTAATGGTATGTAAGCTTATGAAATCTGCGAGTAGAAATTAAAAAGTGAATCGTGGCTGCCTGAAAGCGTACTAAGTAGTTCGAGTACAAGGGTATTATAATTTTGTCCAAAAAAACGGTACTACGTAACAGCACAAAATAGTCGAGATAGATATAGAGTTAAATATATGAGAGTTCTTAGGTTGAAAAGAGGAGTTGATTAAGGCATGTCCGTCCGTTTGTTCGTCCGAAAATTTCGAAAATCACATAAATTGACATAATTCAGTAATGTAAATAGCTAAAGTAGTATAATTTGGTAGGTAAGTCCTCCTGATCAAGAAGGCAATTGAGAAGTAAAGTCCTCTTTCGACAAACAAAGATCACGCTCTATAAGACAGTGTCAAGAGAAGATGACATGACCCTTAGAGTATTTGAGAGAAAAGTTCTCCGGAAGATTTATGGTCCATACCGTGATGACAACGGCGAGTATCGAAGGAAATTTAACGATGAGCTGTACGAGCCCTACACAGACCTTACCTTATGCGAATGGACAAAAAAGCTCCAGCACAGAAGGTTTTCCTATTGATTGCCGGCTGCCACATTTTTTTTTAGTTTTATTTTATTCTTAAAACTTTTCGGTTTAAAATTAAAACTTTTTGGTTTGAAAATTCATTATTTTAATTATTTTTGAAAGCTTATTCAAGATTGAATTTTGTCAACAACATTTATGTGTGCGATGTAGCTCAGTGGTGTAGAGCAGACGGGCATGACGGGGGAGTCTTGATTCGAAATCCCGCCAACGGACAAAAAATTTATTTGATCTTTTTTAATCTTTTCTACTTTTTTAATTTTTCGCTTTATGTTATATGTATATATTTTTTTAATTGTTTAATATTATTATTATTTTTCTCAACTTTATTTTAATATTATTTTATTTTATTTCATTTAACTTTATTTTATCTAATTAATTTAATTTAATTTTTTTGTTTTATTTTTATTTATTTTTTTTTTGTTTTTTTTTTTTTGGGGTTTTTATTTGATACTTATGTAGATATTTTACTTTCTATGTTCCTGTTAAAAAACATGACTTAATTTATTTTATGTTACTGTTATTTATTTTAGTTAGATTTTTTTCAATTAATTTTTTTTTATTGCTTTAGTCCATTTAACTTTTTTAATTTATTGTAATTTTTTTGTTTTATATTATATATATATACCTATTTTTTTTTTTGTTTTAATTTAATTTAACTTTATTTTATCTGATTAATTTAATTTCATTTTATTTTTTTTTTTTATTTATTTATTTTTTTTTTTTTGTAATTTAATTTGATTTCCATTGAATAGCTATAAACCGAAATTTTTTTTTATTGTTTTAGTCCATTTTACTTTTTTAATTTATTTTAATTTTTTTGTTTTATGTTATATATATATATTTTTTTTTTTATTTAATTTAACTTTATTTTATCTAATTAATTTCATTTCATTTTTTTTTTTTTTTTTTTTTTTGTAATTTAATTTGATTTCCATTGAATAGCTATAAACCGAAGCATTCACGTTGTTTTTCCTAACAGGTAACAATCCTATATTTGATGCTATAAAATCAGCCATTCTGCATACATTTTGTATTTGTATTTAACTTTCACCACCAATCTTAACTAATTTAGTGAAAGTGGAATTAGCTGCAAGCGCGTTGAAGCCACAAAGCTGTCGTTGCTATCAGCCGAATGCCAACACGTTCCTATGCCACATGATCTACATAAACGAGCTGAGTTACCTTTAGCAATTTTAGTAAATAAATCACTATACTAATCCTAGAATTGACATTAATGAGTAGGCAGCCAGCGTTGTTGTTGTATGGAAAAAAGTAGCATCTTTCACGTGTCTGCCATTATTATTACCATCTTCAGTTCAGACAAGATAACAGTGTGAAAATTTCTGCATCCACACATGCGGGTATTTACCTTTCAAGAGGCAAAAATAAGCCTACCCACATGCTCTACTTAAGTTCCAGTTCTCGACAATTGATTTATGTGCATATGTGGGCATGTGTGCATATTTAGAAAATGTTCTTCTTTTTATTAAAAAAAAAACTTAAAATGCCTCAAGAAGTTGAAAAGGTATTGTTTGCTTTTTTGCTAAGGTTTTAAGACACTGCTACTTAAGAAAGAAAGGCTTAAAATCTACTTAATTAATGAACAACTTTGCCATTATTTTTTGTTGATATGCCATTGTTTTCCAATTTATGCATTTTTAAATGAGTTGAGAGAGAGACTTACCAAAAAAACTGTTAAGTACTTCTTATGCAAAAGATTACATAAGTAACAGATTTACATAATTGAGCTGAGTCTTGTAAGAAAATGTTCATTACCGGCTCGTTTTACTAGACAAGGCTTGCAAACTTGTTTTAAGAGAGTTCGTTTTTTTTTTAAGTTCAATTAAAAAGATATCTAATTTGTTGGCCCTTGAACACCTAGCCTCAGGAAGGATCGTCTTTTAGGATTTGGAAAGCACACACTTAAGTTTCCGTAACGTATTGCGTATAACGTCTTCATCCGCTCGTATGGATAGCAGGCAATGGCATTGCTCTGAGTACATATCGCTGCTTGGAGCGACCTCAATTTCATCATGAGAACCTTGATTTGTTTGAGCGACTATAAACTATGTATTCTGAATGTTCCATAAACTATGTGCGAATTACAGTAGTATGTAATGCAGATAATATGAAACACCTGCCGCTTCATTTTTTTTGACCCATAATATTGTCAATCTCACTTAGTCATATTTGGGTGGCGGAAAATATTTTCGTTGTCAGTGATTGAAATATCGGGCTGATCATCTATCGCCTAATTTATTTATGAGGAGAAGTGTACTGAAGTACGCTCTAAACTTCATTCGTAGAGTCTTCAGGTCGAGTTTCATATGTCATTCAGTCACTCTTTCCTTTTTTCTTTCGTCAGAAGTAAAGAGAATTCTCATTCGAGGCTTTAATTTGCTTTTCTTGGACTTTTTTTTAGTGCGGAGGCAAAGAGAATATATCAACAAGAGCCACAACTCGTTATGAAAGCAACGAACAAGATGGATGCCGTTTTCTTTCAGGGTTGCGGTAATTTCGATATAAATATGTTATTGTCTAATCAAAACAAAATGTGTAAAAGAAAATAGACGAGAACTGAAGAGTCGAAACAAAAATTTACCAGCTGTCGAATTTACAAAACTGAGGAAAACAAAATTACCGAAACCCTGAAAGAAAACGGCATCCATCTTTTTCCTTGCATTTATAACGAGTGACGGCTCTTGTTGATATATTCTCTTTGGCGGAGGGTCCCAAGCAGGATTGCGTGATTTGCATTTGGTTGAATTACAAATCTAAAACTGGCCTTTTATATATACTAGAGTTCGCCCAGCGGTTGAAATTCAACCACAAAACTTTATTTTATTTTCCTACCTTTTTGCTATTTCTTAAATTTTCCTTTCTTTTCCATATTTTGTATATTTTTGGTTTCTATACATTCCTATTCATTTTGCCTTTTCCTCCCTCTTTACACCATTCAGTAATATAGTTTCAATGTTGATAATTATTTATTCTTCTTAGGTCGTCTTCATACGTATTTCTTTCCTTTCCTTTCCTTAGCATTCTTTTGCTTTTATTTCCTTTCCTTTCCTCTCCTTTCATCTCAATTTATTTCTTTTTCTTTTCTTTCCTTCTCTTCCCTTTTATTTCCTTTCCTTATCTTCTCCGTTCTTTTCCTTTTCTTTCCTTTTCTCTTCTTTCCTTTTCTTCCCTTTTCTCTTCTTTCATTTCATTTTATTTCCCTTC
This sequence comes from Campiglossa producta, assembly GCA_964058755.1. NCBI lineage: Eukaryota > Metazoa > Arthropoda > Insecta > Diptera > Tephritidae > Campiglossa > Campiglossa producta. The sequence goes on from CAXKVI010000002.1 coordinate 136,628,075, forward strand.
TTTCTTTCTTTCTTTTCTGTTCTTCTCTGTTCTTTTCTTTTATTTTTCTTTCTTTTCGTTTCTTTTATATTCTTACCTGATCCTTCTTTCCATTTATATTACATTCCTTTTTTCATTTTCTTTTCTTTTTCTTTCCTTTCCTTTCGTTTCCGTTGCTTTAGTTTCCTTTCATTTTATTCATTTTTTTTTTCATTTCATTTCTTTTCTTTTATTTTTTTCTTACCTTAATTTTCTTTCACTTTTTTTTCTTAAATTTCCCTTCCTGAAATTTCGTTTCCTTACCTTTCCTTTTCTTACCTTTCCTTTCCTACCGTTTCCTTATTTTCTTTTGTTCCTTTCCGCAACTCCGTTGCTTTTCTTTTTCTTTCATTCATTTCCTTAACTTATTTTTTTTGGCTCTTCATTACCTTTCTTTCCTTTATTTTTCTTTCTTTTTATTTTCATTTATTTTCCATACCTTCTTCCTCGCTACCTTTTCTTTCCCTTCTTTTTTTTCTTCTTTCCTTTCTTTGTCTTTCTTCTTTTGCTTCTCTTTTCCACTGCTTTACCTATATTACATTTCCTTTCTTCCCTTCCTTTTTTCTTTTCCATTCCTTTCCTTTCCCTTTGATTTTTCTGTCATATTTTCCGTTCCTTACCTTAACTTTCCTTTATTTTCCTTGTATCCATCCCTTTCCTTTCCTATTATTTTCTTAATTTAATACTTTTATTTATTTCATTTTATTTCATTTTTATTTATTTTATATTATTCCCTTTCCTTTCATTTCCAACAAATTTTATTTTTTTACTTTCAATCACTTTTCTATTTCTGATTTTACTTTTTGTTTTTAATTTTATCAATTTTCCATTTTATTTTATTTCACTAAGTCTAGCCACGAAACATGATCTAGCTTATTTGTGCTTTTTTTCAAAAGCATTTGCTTCTCTGAATCCCCACGCACAGATTTTGTTTTTGTAAACACTGTTTGTACCTAAGCTCAATAAAGTTGACGCGCTGGCTCATGTTATCTTATTGCTGCCAACAAAACAACTCACCCTACTGCAAATGAACACAACAATGCAAGTGGTCATACCTACATACATACACCCATAACAGCGGCTCTATAAAGCGAATGCGTGTATAGCACTTGTAGTGGTGTGATTTTCAAATCATATTATAATTAATTTTTTTTAATTTTTGGTTTGTTTTCGGCCACCCTGCTCGGCAAAACATATCGATACATACCAAATTTTATATACCTTAGAATTGTGGTTATTGCAAAAAAGGGACGAACCAGTTATGTTTGCGCATTTATATATAATAGATACCTTAAGGTGGGTCGATTTCTTAACCGATAACGCGTCATAGATTTTTCAATAGCTTTTTAGGTACCTTCCCGTTGAGCTAGACACTTGAAACTTGTAACATAGTTCAGAGCTCCGTAGCAATGTTAACGAAAAAAGTATCCGCTAGGTGACGCACGGATCAAAATATACGGTAAATTCATTTAAAAATTGAAAATTTGGGACGCATATTTGAAAATTTGCATACATATGAACAATTGAAGACAATAAAACTTGTTGTACAAGAAATTCCGCTAGATGTCGCACTGATCGAGATAATTCAAAATTCTTGAAAAGCAGGGGGAATCTTGAGATCGATTTTTGAGTAACTATCGGGTAAGAAAGAGACTTGAAACTTGACACATTTGTCACAACCCGATGACAATGCAATCCCTCATGAAGACAATTCCGGTAGGTGGCGCAAGGATCGATATATTTCAAAAACTAGCTTGAACTTTGGAATTTTGCGATCGACTTTTGACTAACTTACTGGCAACCTAGGAACTTGAAACTTGGCATTAAATTGAGGGAACGGCGACACTACAAATTGTAAAAATCAAAATTCCGATAGATGGCACGCTGGTCTATATAATTGCAAATCTTAAAAAAAAAATTAAAAGACCCGGGGAATCTTGCTATCGATTTTTGAGTAAGTTCCAGGTTAGTTAGAGACTTGAAATTTGATACACATCTGGCAGAACCCGGTGACAATGCAATCCCCCATCAAAACAATTCCGGTAGGTGTCGCACGGATCGATATATTTCAATAACTAGTTTGAAGTTGGGAATTTTGCGATCGACTTTTGACCAACTTCCTGGTAATCTAGGAACTTGAAACTTAGCATTTAGTTGTGGAAACGGCGACAATACAATTTGTAAAAATCAGACATCCAAAAGGTGGCGCGCTTGTCGATATAATGAAAATCTCTAAAACATAGGGGGGGAATCTTGCGATAGATTTTTTGGTATCTTCGATTTGCAGGCAAAAAAAAAAAATTGTCAAAATATTGCCAGCTGGTAATATTAGAATGTCTGGTAATTAGGGACTGTGAGTACCCTATATATTTTTTGTGTATTTTCACTACATTTTTTGCGTAATTTTTACTTAAATTTTTGCTGTGAATTACTGTGAAAAAAAATGACTTTTTGGATTCCGAAGGTGTGATTTGAAACTACGCAAATATGGTTCCATGGTCTTAATCGACTCCCATTTCGACAACCAGAATAAGCCTGAATATTCACATATATTATTTTTAAACATTACTTATTTGGTCCAGTCTACGGTACAGTGATCTTTCATTGATGAAATTACGCATGAAAAGAGACTCGACATAACAACAAATAGTGCGCTAGCTTTTTAATCATGGTAACTTTTTTTTTTTAAATCATCTTTCACATATTCCACAATTTTTCACAACATTTCCCAATCGCACCCCACCAACTATGATTTATTAGTTCGTTGATTAATTACAAAAACTCTGCAATAAATTGTCGTTTAATAACTAGTCGGCTTGTCAATAAGTGTTACTACCTTCTACACGTGTACGTTTTTACAACTTGTCTCATTTCAAAAATATGCAAAAAAAAAAGCTATTTATTTATTTGCTAACAATTAACAAGTATGTCTGTATGTATGTATGAAGTAAGTAATTTCATATCCACAAATATGCATTTCGCTCATAATTTATCACCGTTATACCATGGACGTACGCAGGTGTTCAAGCACCACATCACCACTTTGTACACCAATTTTTGAACTCATTGTTGTTATCTAGGATAAATTTTTATTTCATTACAACGCAGAACATTGCTTTGATTTACAACAATAAACAGAGCGTAATTTTGTATGGATAACCACCCTACTCTACCAGCTAATAATTCTTTCTGGTATGTTTACTTTTATAAAAATGCCACTTATTGGCTTTGGTGTGTTTTTTGTTGTTGCAATCAGCAACTTTTCTTTGTATATTTTAATATTGGGCATTAAAGTGATTTGTGCGCATCCATTGAAATGGAAACCAACCCCTGATCATTGAATATTATCTCTTCAAACTACCCACTCAGTGCAGGGCGAAGACAATGCCTTGCCTTTTAGGTTAAGGGGCACTTGAGGGGGTCAGCTGCTGCATGGTACTGCTTATCATGGTACACTCTGCTGTGTTATGTTGTGTTAGGAATTTGCATAAGACTTTGTTTGCTTTTTTACACTTAACTTGTAGCTTTAACATAATCGCGTGTAAGACTTTACTTAAATAAACGAAGGAAAAGAAATCGTTTTATTTGCATTGCATTAAAGGATTTTCAGAGCCTTCGATAATGCAGGCTATTTTATGGATACTAAATCTATTTGAATATTGAATTTTTAATTTAAAAAGCGCACAAAATTGTGAAAAGCAGTGGCGAAACCAGGATTTCGAGGACATTTTTGATTTGAGTTTTGAGACTCGCCTATTTTTTGCGTAATTTTTTACTATATTTTTTGTTTAAATTTTACTAGCTTTTTTTGTGTAATTTTTTTAATATATATTGTTCGAGTATTTTTTACTATATTTTTCGTGTATTTTAATATATTTTTTGTATAAATTTTACTATCTTTTTTTGTGTAATTTTTACAATATTTTTTGAGTATTTTTTACTATATTTTTCATGTATTTTAACATATTTTTGGGTAAATTTTTACTGTATTTTTTGTATAAATTTAAGCATCTTTTTTGTGTAACTTTTACCATATTTTTTAAAATAATTTTTATTGTATTTTTTGAGTAACTTTTACTATATTTTTTGTGTATTTTAGTATATTTTTTGTGTACATTTTTACTGTATTCTTTTGTGCACACTTTTACTGTTTGTTTTGTATAAATTTTACTATCTTTTTTTTGTGTAATTTTTACAATATTTTTTGAGTATTTTTTACTATATTTTTCATGTATTTTAACATATTTTTGTGTAAATTTTTACTGTATTTTTTGTATAAATTTTAGCATCTTTTTTGTGTAACTTTTACTATATTTTTTTAAATAATTTTTATTGTATTTTTTGAGTAACTTTTACTATATTTTTTGTGTATTTTAGTATATTTTTTGTGTACATTTTTACTGTATTCTTTTGTGCATATTTTTACTGTATTTTTTTTGTATACATTTTACTATCTTTTTTGTTTAATTTTTACTATATTTTTTGAGTATTTTTTTACCATATTTTTCGTGTATTTTAATATATTTTTTGTATAAATTTTTACTGTATTTTTTGTATAAATTTTATCATCTTTTTTGTGTAACTTTTACTATATTTTTAAAAATAATTTTTACTGGTTTTTTTGAGTAATTTTTACTATATTTTTTGTGTATTTTAGTATATTTTTTGTGTACATTTTTACTGTATTCTTTTGTGTACATTTTTAATGTATTTTTTTGTTTACATTTTACTATCTTTTTGTGTAAATTTTACTATATTTTTTGAGTATTTTTTTACCATATTTTTCGTGTATTTTAATATATTTTTTTATAAATTTTTACGGTATTTTTTGTATAAATTTTACAATCTTTTTTGTGTAACTTTTAATATATTCTTAAAAATAATTTTTACTGTTTTTTTTGAGTAATTTTTACTATATTTTTTGTGTATTTTAGTATATTTTTTGTGTACATTTTTACAGTATTATTTTGTCTACATTTTTAATATATTTTTTTGTATAAATTTTACTATCGTTTTGTGTAATTTTTACTATTTTTTTTATGTATTTTATTTTTGTGTACATTTTTACTGTATTCTTTTGTGCACATTTTTACTATATTTTTTGTGTAATTTTTACTATCTCTTTTGTGTAGTTTTTCCTATATTTTTTGAGTATTTTTTACTATATTTTTCATGTATTTTAATATATTCTTTGTGTAAATTTTTACTATATTTTTTGTGTATTTTAATATATTTTTTGTGTAAATTTTTACTGTATTTCTTGTATAAATTTACTATCTTTTTTGTGTAATTTTTACTACATTTTTTGTTTAATTTTTACTATTTTTACTACTTTTTTGTGTACATTTTTACTGTATTTTTTGTATACATTTCACTATCTTTTTTGTGTAATTTTTACTATATTTTTGGAGTAATTTAATAAATTTTTTTAATATATTTTTTATATAAATTTTACTATCTTTTTTTTGTAATTTTAATTTTATTTGATGTGTAACTTTTACGGCATTTTTTGTAAAAAGTTAACTTTTTGTGTGATTTTTACTATATTTTTTGAGTAATTTTTACTATATTTGTTGTGTATTTTAATATATTTTTGTATACATTTTTAACGTATTTTTTTTTTGTATAAATTTTATTATTTTTTTTGTGTAATTTTTACTACATTTTTTATATAACATTTACTATATTTTTTGAGTAGGTTTTACTATATTTTTGAGTAATTTTTACTATATTTTTTCTGTATTTTAATATATTTTTTGGGTACATTTTTAATATATTTTTTTTTTGTAGGAATTTTATTATCCTTTTTGTGTGACTTTTACTATATTTTTTGAGTAATTTTTACTATATTTTTTGTGTAACATTTACTATATTTTTTAGTAATTCTTACTATATTTTTTGTGTATTTTAATATATTTTTTGTGTAAAAGTATTTTTTGGTTTGTATAAATTTGATTATCGTTTTTGTGTAATTTTTACTACATTTTTGTGTGACATTTATTGTATTTTTTGTGTATTTTAATATATCTTTTGTGTATTTGTGTGTACATTTTACTATTAATTATGGGTAATTTTTGATTAACTTTTGTGAAGTCGTTTTACTATATTTTTGTCCAATTTTTACTGTATTCTTTGAGTAATTTTGGGTAGGGTTTCAACCTGAAAACCACCTCCTTGGATCCGCCCCTGGTAAAAAGTAAGGGATTTTCAATTGTTACCTTTGGACCTTCAAAGAGTTTGGCAGTTTCTGCTTTCGCCGGACTAAATAGAATTCGACACAGAGAAAAATGAGCTGATCATATCTAGCAAAATATGGGTTGATTCAACCGAAATCACTGTCAAAAAATTATTTTTCAGAGTTCTTTTATTGACTTCACCAAGAATCGAACTCTTGTGTTTTGAATGCTCAACCCCGGTGTCTACCATGATGCCATCGTATACTTATGCTTGCCAGCCACACTTTCTCACGTTGCTCTGTTGCCTTCCCCAAAATCGAGCTCACAATATTTGACTGCTGAACGCAGGTGTCTACCATGATGCCATCGTATACTTAGGAGTTTGTTGTTTCAACACAAAATTTCTACTAAATTTAATTGAATGATGCAATAAATTTTAAATGACAATTCCTTCGCTGTTCAATTAACTAGAGGAATTTGTTGTTTTAACACAAAATGCTGTCAGTTTGTCAGTTGATCAATTTAACAGAATTTGGTTAACTTCAGGATAATAGTGTAATTTTTTTCTCTTTTAAGTTTCAAAAATCCTGGAAGTCATTAGATCTCACTGAAGGACTCAGTGTACCTATCTTAGCGCCCGTTCTTTTAATCATTAAAAATTCTAGATTTTCTTGTTCCAAGTGAAACTCAATAATTGCACTCAGGTATTTGTAAAATCCATGTACTTAACTACTCTTTATAAACATCGCATTCATGCATACACACACACACACAGACACGCACACACACACACACACACACACACTTGCTTACAAGCTCAAACACCATGTTCACCTGTATGGTCAATTGCTTCTATTTTTTCGTTGCATTGCGTCACGCGTTCAGTTTAACAAATGATTTTATTAGAAGGTAATTGGTGCTCTCCACACTATAGACTTAGCATTGTTTTGTTGTAAATTATGGTCGCAATTATGTGGTCAAGAGACGTTTTATTGTTTAGTTTAACTGTTATTGGCATTGTAGCCAAGTTTATTGAATAGATTTTACGGAAATGTTTTTTTTTTCAGTTACAAAGGTACGTATGTAACAGTAATAGTGTATACTTTACTTTCTACATAAGCGAATATCAATTTAGAGTCTGTACATGAGGTTGTTCTGTTTTTTTTCTTTGTCTCTACTGTAAAATTTGTAAAAGTGGACTTAGCACCTTTTCGATTTTGTCTCTACTGTAAAATTTGTAAAAGTGGACTTGGCACCTTTTTGACTTTATCTCTACTGCAAAATTTGTAAAAGTGGACTTATCACCTTTCCGATTTTGTCTCTACTGTAAAATTTGTAAAAATGGACTTAGCACCTTTTTGACTTTGTCTCTATTGTAAAATTTGTAAAAGTAGACTTAGCACCTTTTCGATTTTGTCTCTACTGTAAAATTTGTAAAAGTGGACTTAGCACCTTTTCGACTTTATCTCTACTGCAAAATTTGTAAAAGTAGACTTAGCACCTTTTCGATTTTGTCTCTACTGTAAAATTTGTAAAAGTGGACTTAGTACCTTTTTGACTTTGTCCCTATTGTAAAATTTGTAAAAGTAGACTTAGCACCTTTTCGATTTTGTCTCTACTGTAAAATTTGTAAAAGTGGACTTAGCACCTTTTCGACTTTACCTCTACTGCAAAATTTGTAAAAGTGGACTTAGCACGTTTTCGATTTTGTCTCTACTGTAAAATTTGTAAAAGTGGACTTAGCACCTTTTCGACCAAAGTAGATGATAAATTCCTTTAAAAAACATAACTCCTTCCTTGGAAAAATTGAAAATTAAAAAAAAAAAAAACAAATTCCTTTACTAAACAGAAAAAAATGGCAACGGTAAAATCAACAATCTCGCACTGTTATCCTGAAGTTGACCAATACTGTTAAATTGACAAAGTTTTAGTTATTTTAACGGAATTTTTTGTTGAAGTAACTGCATTCGATTGTTGATTGAAAAGTCATAGATCTGTCTATTTTTAATGAACAAAACACAAAGCTGAATCAACAAAAATGCTGTTGATTAAACTAAATTTTGGGTTAAAACAACAACTTCCTCTAGTTAATTCAACACGAAGGAACTGTCAATGTAAATTTATTGCATCATCCAATTAAATTTAGTATAACTGTAAGAATTTTTGTTGATCAAACTAAATTTTATGTTAAAACAACAACTTTCTCTAGTTAATTCAACAGCGAAGGAACTGTCATTTTAAAAACAACAAACGCCTGCAGTTAATCCAACAGCGAAGATATTGTCATTACTGTCATAGAACAAAGCTTTAATTAGACGTCGGCAAGCATAAGTACACGATGGCATTATGGTAGACACTTCAGTTGTCAAATAGTATGAGCTCGATTTTTGACGAAGGCGACAAAGCAACGTGAGAAAGTGTGATGTAATTTAAAACAAAACTCCCATAGACGCTGACAAGCTTAAGTATACAATGGCATCATGGTAGCCACCTCGGTTGAGCTTTCAAGACACCTGAGTTCGATTCTCGGTGAAGTCAATATAAGAAATCTGAAAAATTTGTATTTTTATGATTTTTTTTCTACCTTGACTCCTTTTGGTGCTAAAATAACACTTATTTTAGTTATATAAAAAAAAAAAACAAAAAAAAGTTGTATCCACTTCAACGAGAATCGAACTCATAACACCTTAAAACACAATATTTTCTATTAAAACAACAAATTTTGTATTAAAACAACAAATTTTCTGTAAAAACAACAAATTTTCTGTAAAAACAACAAATTTTCTGTTAAAACAACAAATTTTCTGTAAAAACAACAAATTTTCTGTTTGGTTAAGTTTAATAGTTGCAATGCAGTTGAATCAACAGCATTAAATAATGGATAAGAATTGACCGTGATTTTGGTGAATCAACCCATATTTTGGTTGATATGACCAGCTCATTTTTATACCCAGCCTACTAGTACTAGTACAAAGGTATTATAATTTTGTCCACATAACGGTACTGATTTTTTGATAAATTCTTTGAACTGGGTGTGGCACTGCCCACTTTTAAGGGAGGCAGTTTTGAAAATTCGACTGGTCGTAACTTTTAAACTGATTACGGTAGAATGATGAAATTTGGCACAAGGTATACTAGCATTATAGCGAGTATACCTGATGAAATTGGACGAAATCGCTTTCCGACCACGCCCACTTTCGATATGGAAAATTTTGAAAATCACATTAAATGGCATAATTCCCGATGAAATTGGTAGAAATGACCCGCCGACCAAGCCTACTTTCGAAACTACCGCTAGGTGTTTAATATACGGCTTACCCGAACTTGGACTTGCTTACTTGTTCTGTGTGCACTTGTCCAGTATTAGCCAGTTAGTCAGTTGGTCGAGTTAAGTTATTACTATGAATTATTACATTAATTTGAGCTAGTTAAATGGAATGTAGGCGAGTGGTATTCGCACAAGTGGAAGTGGGTAGTATAAGGTATAAATCTCTGGAATCTAGCTACATAGATGACATAGCTGTGCAACTATTTCATACACTAACTATTTCTTATTAATTTGGCATACAGTAATACATTTACTGCGTTATTAAATTAAAATAAAACCTAAACAAATATTTCATGTGAGTTGTTGTGGTGCATAAAATGTAATATATATGTGGCGGTTCTAAGCATCATAATTTTTGGCATATGTTTACCCCATGCTGTGGCGACGGCAACGGCGAAAATATGTCATATTTTGCTGGCAGCCTTGGCTGCCTGTGCGTTTGAAAGGTAAATCACACAATTTTCATTTAATGTGGCAAGTGCATATAAGTGCGACGGTGTGGCAGTTGCTAAGGTCACGCGCAAAAATAAATTCATTGCTTTAATTTTTAGAGGATACATAGTCTGGAACGAACTACCTGCTAACCACAATAACTTTAATATGGCAACACTGTGCAAATATAAGCAGAAAGGGATGGAAAATGTTTTTCTTTGTAGTTGTTGTTATTTCCACCTTAGTACCTATTTGCTTTATGTTTGTTTTTGCTTTTGGTTGCAACACATGAGAATTGATGACAACATTATACCCGCGTCACCATTAAGTCATTTGACATTTTTAATATGTTGCACAGTTAGTAATAACCATGCAGCCATCCACCCGCCTTCTTGCTTGCCGTTGGGCATACATAAGTTGTGGTTTTTCTGGCTTGTCGCTGGAACGTATATTATTAGCTACACTTCGGCTATTATTAATTTTTATTATTTCGTCTAACAAATGAATAAATCAATTTTAGTATTGTGGTGTACTTTACCTAGGTTGGCAAAAGAATTCTTATTGTTTTGGCAAATGGAATGTGGTATGTGAAAACATTAAGGATATGCATTAGTAAGGAAGTCTTAATTCGGGTAAACCGAATATTAAATACTCAACGGTAGTTTGCAGAACACTCAATTTATATGAGTAGAGTTCGCCCAGTGCTTGAAATTCAACCACAAAAGTTTATTTTATTTTCCTACCTTTTTGCTGTTTCTTAAATTTGCCATGCTTTTCATATTCTTTATATTTTTGGTTTCTATACATTCCTGTTCATTTTGCCTTTTCCTCCCTCTTTACACCATTTAGTAATACAGTTTCAATATTGATAATTATTTATTCTTCTTAGGTGGTCTTCATACGTATTTCTTTCCTTTCCTTTCCTTTGCTTTTATTTCCTTTCCTCTCCTTTCATCTCATTTTATATCTTTTGCTTTCCTTTCCTTCCCTACCCTTTTCTTTCCTTTCCTTTTCTTCCCTCTCTTTTCTTTTCCTTTTCTTTCCTTTTCTCTTCTTTCATTTCATTTTATTTCCTTTCTTTCTTTCTCTCCTTTCTTTTCTTTTATTTTCCTTTCTTTTCGTTTCTTTTATTCTCTTACCTTATATTTATTTCCATTTCCATTACATTCCTTTTTTCCTTTTATTTTCTTTTTCTTTAATTTCCTTTCGTTTCTTTGCTTTAGTTTCGTTTCCCTTAGTTTCCTCTCATTTTATAAATTTTTATTTTTCATTTCATTTCTTCTCTTTTATTTTTTTCTTACTTTTATTTTCTTTCACTTTTTTCCTTACCTTTCCTTCCCTTACCTTTCCTTTTCCTACCTTTCCTTTCCTACCATTTCCTTACTTTATTTTTTTCCTTTCCGTAACTCCTTTAGTTTTATTTCTTTTCCATTCATTTCCTTTAATTATTTTTTTAGCTTTTCATTACCTTTCTTTCCTTTATTTTTCATTCTTTTTATTTTCATTTATTTTCCGTACCTTCCTCCTCGCTACCTCTTATTTCCTTTCTTTTTCTCTTCTTTCCTTTCTTTGTCTTTCTCTATTTGCCTCTCTTTTCCACTCCTTTGCCTACATTACATTTCCTTTTTTCCCTCCTTTTTTTCTTTTCCATTCCTTTCCTTTCCCTACCTTTATTTGCCTTTCATTTTTCTCTCATATTTTTCGTTCCTTACCTTACCTACCTTTATTTTCCTTTAATCCATTCCTTTCCTTTCCCATTATTTCCTTTATTTTATACTTTTATTTATTTCATTTTGTTTTATTTTTATTTATTTTATATTATTTCCTTTCATTTCCAAGAAATTTCTTTTTTTTTACTTTCAATCACTTTTCTATGCCTTTTTATTTTCCTTTTTATTTTATTTCACCAAGTCTAGCCACGAAGGGCTTTGTGCATGACCTAGCTTATTTGTGCTCGTGTCTGAGCAAGCATTTGCTTCTCTGAATACCCACTCACAGATTTTGTTTTTGTAAACACTGTTTGTACCTACGCTCAATAATGTTGACGGGCTGGCTCATGTTTATTATTGCTGCCAACAAAAGAACTCACTCACACGGACTCTCCCCAACTGCAATGAATGCAAGCACAACAATGCAAGTGTACCTACATACACACATAACAGCGGCTCTATAAAGTGAATGCGTGTTTAGCACTTGTAGTGGTGTGACTTTCAAATCATACTATAATTATTTTTTTTTTAATTTTTGGTTTATTGTCGCACACCCTGCTCGGCGAGACCTATCGATACATATCCAAATTTATATACCTTAGAATTGTGGTTATTGCAAAAAAGGGAGAAAACTTTTAAGCATTGCGCATTTATATATAATAGATAGATTTTCGAAAATTTCCATATGGAAAATGGCGTGGGGAGCGATTTCGCCCAATTTCAACAGTTATGCTCCCTATAATGCTCATATATGTACCTTGTGCCAAATTTCATGATTCTACCGTAATCAGTTTAAAAGTTATGACCAGTTGAATTTTCATAAAATGTCTCTCTTAAAAGTGAGCGGTGCCAGTCCCACTTAAGAAAAAACTGTCAAAAAAATCATAATAGAATGACTAAGTGGATCATGCTACCAAATTATGCAATTTAAGCCATTTTCGTTACCGAATTATGTCAATTTAGGTGAATTTCGATATCGAAAGTGGGCGTGATTATAGGGCGATTTTAATCAATTTCATCAGGTATACTCCCAACGATACTAGTATGCTTTGTGCCAAATTTCATCGTTCTACCGTAATAAGTTTAAAAGTTACCACGCCCACTTTGAAATTAACAAAAAAAAATAAAAAAAAAATGACTAGGGTATTCACCAATAAAGTTCTATTTAGCTTTTTCAGCTACCGAGATATGTACAAGTTATGTGATTTTCAAAATTTTCGATATCAAAACAGGCGGCGTGGTTATCATCTGATTTCGCCCGTTTACAATAGCAACCTATATTGGCCGAAAAGTAACCTGTATACAAAAATTTATAAAAAATTCGTTCGTAAAAAAAGTTAGGACTTTGTGCAATATAGTGTCAAAAATTTGACCCAGTACACTCAGAAAAATCTTTGCAAAATCAAGCATAAACCCTCTTAAACCAAGCAGAAAACGCTCAAACCAAAAAAAATGATGTGTTCCGCGACAATTCCTGTCGTCTGGACTAATACATTTAATATTAAGGGTACTCATGTAATCGTAGAAACAGCACGTAAAGCGCGTAAACGTATAAATTTACCAAATGCGTAAATGAACCGTCAAAATATGTATGGAAAGAAGCTTACATAAATTTGGTAAATTTTCGCGACGATTTCGGTGTGTAATGTGCTGTTCATGCTGAGCCTGCATTTTTCATTTTAGCATTTAGCACAAAATGCAGTATTTTTTCCATACAATTTTGAAAGCTAAACGCAACTAAATGCTACTTTATTTTTGCATAAGCTTTAGCAACTTCGAAGATACAGTATGAACAAAAACTTCCTTGTATACTTTTGGGCGAACCGCTATTTATATTAGGATATCTTCTCACTAAGCAAATCAACGTACTTATGTAATAATTTTTCTTGTTACAAACAAAAATAAAAGAATATGCTGGAAATAGGCATCAAAAGGGCACTCCAAGAGAGGCGCTAGTTAAACTTCGCACCCCGCAGTGTCACATTAAAATCGTTTCCAAAGAAAAATTCCAGCAATCGTCAGAAAAGGAAGTATAGTCACTTAATTATATCACATTAAATACTCGATATACATGTGTAAGTATTTTAGTTTATAAGTCCCTCAACTCAACATTTTATAACTGTTTTCTTGAAATTTTAGTCTTAACATGGATTCCGTGTTTCTCTTATAAATTCATTTGAAACGATCATAAAATGTCGAATTGACTTGAGTAGCAGCATGCGCCTGCGCAGCAGCTAGTGCAAGTTGTAGTTTATTTGCCTCAATAAATCACCACACCCATTCAATGAGCTGGCGAGCGCGCATTTCAATGTTGAATTTATTAAAAACGCTTCAATATACTCTATAGTAGAATTTCGACGAAAACTTTAGAATGCTAAAACAATGCTGAACACTTTTGAGCTTAAAAAATGCAAAAAAATATTTACCAACAACAAAACTAACACATTTAAGTTGGCAGCAGTTTATGGAAAACGATGTAGAGCTATGTGACTAGCTGCTGATGTCAATGCAGTAGTTTGAAGCAACGTACAGTGGGCTATTTTAATTTTTTTGTGGAACAGAATTTAGAAATCTAAAACACAGACAAAGTTAAATGGAGTTTATACTGAGTTATTTGGTTTGGAAATCAAACACTGAAGATGGCGGATCGCCGAGACCGTTTTTTTTTTACAAAACCAAAATTGACAAGAGATGACTAAAAATCGTTCCAATATAGATCGGGGTTTAAACCTTACAGTTTAGCTGTTGAAACTAAGCTTAAACTCGCAGTGTGGTTTAAATTTGCACTGAAAATCCGGCCCTAAGAAACAATTTTGAAGTACAGAGTAGTAACTCTAAAACTCATATGCGACTTCTTCTACCAATATCCAGGCAGTTACCATGAATCCTATTAGAAATATTCAGCCTTACAAACGAAGTATGTATGGAAGATGCCACGCCCCTTTTCCCACGGTTCTCTTTCTTTCTTGTGAAAATGGAATATTCATCTTTTGGAGATAAGCAGCCTCAAAATTAAGCATACAAAAGGGCGTTCCCAGCTCTTCACAAAAGTTCTCAAAGGGGGATGGGGAGGGGAGTGGTTGGCGTTTATATCCCCTTCGCATATATCGCATTTTTTCTTGAGCTGCACTAAAAAAAGATAAACATTTGTGTGTGATACCTTTCATAAAATTGTCTCCATACAAATAAGGACCACCCTAAAAAACATATATATATCTCCATACCAATTTCCAGTTCGTTGCCATCGGTATTTTTTGTAGATATTCAGCCATAAATCGCATTTTTTCTTAAGCTGCACTAAAAATATCGAGTTAAAGAGGTTATTTACAAAAATTAAGTTCCGATGACGGGGCGTATGAGTAACTTTTTCACAAAAATATTAGACAGCGCCACAAAATTTTTGTTTTTAATTGTATTGATTCTAGCCGAACCAACAAAATTCTTTCAGCCCAAAATATAAAAATTAGGGTCTCATTATGTATGACGAATGATAGCTCAGACGTACGATTCGTCTGTGAAATAAAAGTCGAAAATATTTAGAAAAATCTATGGAGCGAGCGAAAATTATTGATAATGCGATGTCTAAGCGATATTGTGAGCAGATGAATCGTTTGTCTGATCTATCGTTCGGCATACATAATGAGGCCCTTATTATTTTTATTTAATACTCGAAATCGATAGCAATATGGTCGGAGATATCACATACAAAATGTGGGTAGGAAACACCTTAGGTGTGTCACAGGGGGTGCCCTGAACTTTAATCCCCCTGCGATACGCCTAAACTACATATCTCCATTCGGGATAAAAATTTGTGTGTGATACCTTTGGTTATATTACTATCGACTTAGGGATTGAGCCTTGGAGAAAATGATGATAAAATTGTCTCCATACAAATAAGGGCCACCCTAAAAACATATATATATCTCCATACCAATTCCCAGATTCCTGCCATCGGCCTTTTTAGTAGATATTCAGCCATAAATCGCATTTTCCTTGTGGTGCATTGAAAATATCTACCTAAAGGAGGTTTTTTACAAAAATTAAGTTCCGATGACGGGGCGTATGAGTAACTTTTTCACAAAAATATTAGAAAGTGCCACAAAATTTTTTTCTGTAATTATAAGGTTTGTTTATTGGGCTGCTCTAGCTTACGCCAGATTGAGATATTTCACAAAATTGTGTTTAACGAACACTTTTCTCGCACTAGGTTGCTCTAACTTTTGTTTCATGAGTACGCTCAAAACAAAACTAGAGTAATCCAGATCACAAATTTCTGCTCTAGCTTTTTTTATGGAGTAAGTTAGAGCAGAGAAGTAATTGTCAGTCAGGAAAAAATAAATTTTTGAAAACTTCAAAAAAATTAGCTTGCAAGAAAATCAATGTTTTTGTATACGTGAATTTGCATTAATTTTGAAGATTTAAACAAAAAAACGAAATAAAAAGAAACTATCGAGATTCAAGTGTTTCATGGCATTTCTGCTCTGAGTTGCTCCAAGTTGCTCTATTTCTATTTTGACAGCTGCCCTGCTCTGCTCTGCTCTGAACTTTTTTTTGGTCAGTAAACAAACCTATAATGTTTCTAGTCGACGCAGCAAAACTCTTTCTGCCCAAAATAGATTTTTTATTGAGTTCATTTTCAAAATTCACGATTTGTATGAAAGGTGCCACGCCCCCTAATTTGTAAGAATGCTATTGATATCTTATACCAATATCAAGGTCCCTACCTTGCACTATTTCAGAGATATTCAGCTTGAAAAATTAAGTTTGTATGGGTGGTGCCACTCCCACTTTTTCGATAACTCCCACTTTTTTCAATGAGAATGGGTTTGATATCTTCAAAGATTTCTTCTCATCACTGCAAATTTACACACTGTGCACTGCGTTTGTCACTCTACTGCAAAAAGGCAGTTGTTATGTTATTGTTGCTTTTCGGTTGCTCCACTTCATTCCGTTTTTGCAATATTTGTTACCCATTGTGTGCAGATTTGCCTGACGATTTATGATTGCTGCCGCTGATCGGTAAACGTTGTTGGCTTCTGCTAACCGCATACGCTTGGTAGTTATGCTAAGAAGGTGCGATAGGTTGCTCACTTGATACTCAATTGTATTAACAGCAGCTACCTTCACATATTTATTCATCGCTTGTTTTGTCGTTTTGCTATGAAGTTTTGTTTGTCGGTTAGTCTGTCATTGTAAACATGAGCGATGATTTTGACGCTGATGCTACAAATGATGAAAAATATTTGCTTTGATCAAGTTTTGTACGCTCTGTTTGATATGTTGTTGACACGACTGCCAATAGCCATGCTTATCTGAGGATGATTGGAGGTACATACATACATACATATGTATGTACAATAAATGTGATCATTGTGCAGTGCAGTTGCCACTTTGAACGGTGCAAAGTTATGTTAAACATGCAAACAATATGTCGAGTAGTTCAAAAAGATCTGTACAAGAACAACTGCTTTTGTTTGATGTATAATTCTTGAAATTATTCAGCTTAAGTTAATCTTGCATTGTTGACAGATCAGTGCAGTTGATAGCATTCTTTTCACGTTAATGTTAAGTTGCAATCAATGAATAAATGTGCAAATTATCCAGATTTGAGTTAATAGGCTCGGTTCTCTACGATTCACGAAAATCCTGGGTTTCCAAAGTACAAGGAACCCCCGGAAATTCGCACTGCCATTTTCATCAATGTGTAGTTCAATCTCTGCAAATTGTGCCAAAAAAAAAACGAAGGTGCTACACATTCATGCTTCTGGCACAACAAAAATGTCGAAAAATTGAATTTCCAAATTTTTAAAAATTTTCGTTGTGCCAGGTTTTAGTTTAATATTCCTTCAATTCCTCTTTTGAAATTTTCAAAATAAAATTTAAAAAATTTTCGTTGTGCCAGAACCAGGAATGTGTAGCACGTTCATGTTTTTGGCGCAACAAAAATGTTTAAAAATTGAATTTCTATATTTTTTAAAATTTTCGTTGAGTCAGAAATACGAATGTGTAGCAAAATTGTTACGTATACGCCATGGTGTCTGTTGTCGAGTGCCATACATTCATGCTTCTGGCACAATGAAAGTTTTTTCAAAATTTGGATATTCAATTTTTCGACATTTTTGATGTTCCAGAAACATGATTGTGCGGCACTCGACAACAGACACCATGTCGTATACGTAACAATTTTGCTACACACTCATGGTTCTGGCACAACAAAAATTTTAAAAAATTTACTTTGGAAATTTTAAAAGAGGAATTGAAGGAATATTAACCCCAAAACCTATATTAGTGGAAAGAGTATTATGAGAATATAACTTGCAAAAATATATTTATGTAGGTTCATTTTTAGTAGGTTCAATTGGACAGTTGAAGCGATGTAGGGTATCATGGGGGGAGCTACCACATGCAGGACATCTGTTTGAAATGGTATCATTCAGTCTGGATAAGTAAGAGTTTAACCTCACACTGTATGCAGACCGAAGCTGTACCATGTTGACTCTTGTCTACCTTAGTAAGGTGCATTCTTCTTCAGCAAAATCGGGTGGAAGACTTTTTAAAACGGGATTCACAGGTCGTGATCGGACAAAGGTATCAACCGCCTCAGAGTGGATGCCGCTTAGAGCCCGCTTATGATTCCGCAGATCAAACGGCAAGGTAATATGATGCCGGATCTCATCGTAATGCTTACGGGGATGTTTCCTTATGTTTCTTGGGAGCGGATGTGTGGCGAAAAGATGACGGCTTATGGCAGTTCAGAAGGAATTGCCTGCTAAGCATTTCCGCGTGCTCTCTTACATTGAGCAGTTTGGCCTCTTGATGGAGGTGAGGCTCAGAAGGCGTGAGGAGACATCCCGTAGCCGTTCTGATAGCAGTATTTTGGCAGACTTGTAACTTCGTACAGTTGGTGTTATGCACGTAAGGCGACCATATGGGTGCGACATAGTCAAAGACTAATCGGCCAATGGCCTTATATGTAGTCAGCAACGTTTCTTTGTCTCTTCCTCAAGTACTGCCGGCAAGTGACTTGAGGATCTTGTTGCGACCTCGTACCTTTGAGATCATTGCAGTAACATGACCAGCAAATGAGAAAGTATTATCCAATGTCACCCCCAATAACTTTGGGTGGGTGACAGTTGGTAGCTTAGTGCCATCAACGTAAATGTCTAATTCGTTTCCCACTTGGTGCGTCCATGTCGTAAAGAGTGTCGCTACAGATTTAGTCGGTGATATTGTCAGATCTCGCTCGATGAAAAACCTGGAAAGGTCGCAGAGGTAACTGTTTATTTTCGCACAGAGTTCATCTGCATAGGGGCCCTTATTGTACAGCCGTCGTCATATGAAACGATGGTGACGCCCTCTAGTGGTGGGGCTTCTTCGATAGATAGAATTTAAACAGTGTCGGGGATAGGACACCACCCTGTGGACATTCATGCTTCTGGCAAGCGAGACATTTTTCGTACTGATCTGATTTTTTTTTGGACGACCAAAATCGCCTAGGCGGTTAAAGGCTATTTGAAGTAAGTAAGATCTGATTTTTTAGGACTGATTTCTGCTTCAAAGCTTTACAGGTTACATTATGAGCTTCAATATTTTTTACAATGAGTTAATTTGGTTTTGTGTTTTTCCGACAGGGTGGATACTAGAAGTATATTGAAACGATTTTTCGTCATCCCTTGTCAATTTTGGTTTCGATTAAGAACGAAATCAAACACTGAAGATGGCGGATCGCCGAAACCGGTTTTTTACAAAACCAATATTGACAAGGGATGACGAAAAATCGTTCCAATATACATCTATTTTTCACAATCTTCTAAAAAATAAATTTTCTAGCAAACACAAAATTTCTTCGTTCGATCACTAATTTGCTACTACTAAATTGATCGTCAAGCAATAATTTGTTCCCATGCTAGCTTAGATGATTGTCAAAACGTTCGATCAACGATCAATTTGCACGAATTGCAGCTGTCGTTAAATGGAATTTAATTTACGTTAGTTTTAACTTAACTTATTCGTTAAATAGTATTAATGGCAGTTACAGCTATTGTTTAAGTATGTACATAATTGCCGATGCATGAAGGTATGTTGTGCTTATGAAAATATTTTCTCGACAAAATTGCAAGCAATTTTCTTATTAAAAATTCCACATTGAGTAAGTAAAAATTATTACTTCATTTATTTAATATCCATACAATGACTTGAAGATAATTAAAGTGTCAAACAAGTTGTCTTTCATTTTGTCATATGTTATGTAATTAAATATTAAATAAATAAATAAGACTGATAGATACGTCTACAAATTTAGTAAGATCGTTTTATTTCAGTCTGATAGAAGACTAGCAGCGTATGCGACGTTGTTCGGGTTTGCTTTGTATTTTAGGGTGGTGCTTACTTTTCTAAATGGTCCATGCCCTCGCCTTAAAACCCCGTCGCATGTTTTTCTCCTTAGTTTTTTCCTTCCTCAAAGATCGAAAATTCACAATCAACACCTGATAGAGATAAATTAAGTACCATACTTCATAATTCATCAATCGGTATTTTTTTATACCAGATGTTCAGGATATCCTTCAAAGGGTTAAAGATTGCAGCGCCCCTCCCCCTCACCCCGAAATATTTCAAATATTTAAGAATGCACAAGAGATGGACAGGAAATACATACCCCAGAAATTTATTTTACAATATGGGTATCAAATGAAAGGTGTTGATGCGGGCCTGAAAGTAGTATAGGTTCTATTTCGATATATCTCAATTCGACCAAAAAAATCAATGCAATTTACCTGTTCTTTTCATATACAGGTAAATGTTACTCATACGACGTGTATGACCTATGAAAAGTGCACTATAATTCCAGAGTTTCAAGATGTATTCAATTGTTTTTGCTAGAAAACATATTGTTACGCAATCTACTAAAACACTCTTGAAATTTCAATGACCTTTAATTGTGAATACGTTTTTTTTTTCAATATTCTTGTAAATAATCCTGTTATCCTTCTAAAATTTCTGGAGTGAAGTGTTAGCTGCTAGCAAGAACACGGGTTGCCGTTATGCTAGAACAATATAAATCCGCTAAAGCCCACCGATATAGACCCTTTATATCAATACCACATAAAATTTCGAACCTTCAGTTTTTTCTATACATTTTTGGGACGGTCTAATATCTACCTTAGGGTGATTCAAATTGAAAAAAAAAAATGTTATTTTTTCAGTCTTACCCCCTGAAATCTTAGGTATTGATAAGAAAATAAGCCTTGCAAAAAAGAATTTGTTTTCCAAATTAGACGAATTTAATTTTATTTGATCAAATGCAAGCTGCGGATGAACGGTCTCGAAAAAAATTGGCCAAAAGTGACGCATTTGATGCAGTGTAAATGTAGCTTTAGGGGTGGCTATTTTTTTCGCCCTTTCCCAAACATTTTGTATGGGAAAAGATGCATTTTTTTTTGTTTCAAAGTGAGTTTTCTTTTAATTTTTGAAACTTTTTTCAAAATATTTTTACACACTCTTAAAGTTGAAGCTTCCAAAATGCTAAGCCATGTGCGATTATCTTAACTAATAAAATAACCGGGCGCTACCTGATTGGTATTCACGATGAGGTGGAGCAACTCATTTGCAACTGCCCGGTTTAAAGCGGGCAAGAACGCGCTTTTTCGAAGTTCCCTTCCAGATCGCGGAGCTGCACATAAACGACTTGATGGCCTTCATAAAGTCATCTAAGTGGTTCGAGGAGGAGTAGCGGTGTTGGTTTAGGAGTGTCATTCCCGGAATTCTGCTATGTGGAGATTCCCAACAACTCGGGGATTTCCCATACGGCCGGTTCACGGAACTGACTTTCCTAGTGTTGGTGGTATCGCAACGGGCCTTTCAAAACTGGCCTAAGTGTGCCTATGTGGCAGCCACTTGCACCTAACCTAACCTAAGGAGCTTGTATTGAAAAATCAGATGAATTCTTGCCGAAAAAATGTTTTTTTATCAACTTCGAAGTCTCCGAATTGGCAAAAAACTTATAGCAGGCCATTACTTGTAGTTGTTGTTGTTGTTGTTGTTGTTGTTGTTGTTGTGGTTGCAGTTAACAATGCATTACCCTGCCTAGTGTGTATGATTATTCCGAAGATCTTCATCAAGCTCTTCTAACGGGAGTCCAAGGAAACGCGCAGTTTCAACAGAGTTGGGCCAGAGGGAGAGAGGGGTTAGAAGAGTAGGTTCAATTGAACAATTGAAGTGATGTAGGGTATCATGGGGGATCCTACCACATGTCATTAGTTCATACCCGTCGGACGGGATTTGTCACCACCAACAAACTGCGTCGGTTATTACCTACAATATTTATAAAATTCACATCTCTAAGAGTTTTCGACGAAGTGCAAGATTTTGGTTCCAAATAGTCGTCACGTTTCGAGAAGCGACGGCAAGCAGAAGTGGACTTTCTTTGATTGCTCAACAATTTTTGGCCTTTTGCTTTAAAATTTAACACATTAAAATAAACTTACTCTTGGTGGAAATGGCCTTTGGCCTCTCAACGCCTCATGCAAACCGGAAGCAGCCTCCGAAAGTACGACTAAAGCTTGTGACGGCAAATGGCTGCTACCAAATGCGTTGCTTTCCATAATATGCGCGCGTCGGCAAAACGCTCGCTATGTAAAGTAAGATTTTTTGTTTTCACAAACTTACACTGTGTAATAAATTTTTGGAACTGGTAACATTTTTTTTTTAATTTTTTAAAATGATTTTATTGTAGTTTGTTTATTGAATGGGGCGTTTATTTAAAGGGTAGGTATAATACACTATTTGACGGATATGAAATCGTAATGATAGGTACTACATACATTTTTTACTTTTAAATTTAATTTAATTTTTATTTGTTTTTATTTTTTAATTTTTTTTTTTTAATTAAATTTTTTATTGGCACAATATAATATTCACTTGGTTTGATTGGTTACTTTTCTCAAATGCAGCACCGTCAACTTTCATGTTTATCGCTTGACATTTAGATTTGTGACTTGCATGGATTTAATTACTGCTGAACAACTGCTGCTGCCACTGCCACTAAACACTGCATCGAACTTACTGCAGTGCAGTTAATTAATTTCGTTTTATGTACATTTTTTTTTTTTGCATGCGCCATATTCACTAAGTACATGATTACACATACACACACATATATACAGTAGTAGATATTCATATAAGGAATTACGTATGTGCAAGCATTTATGATGAATTTTTTTCTTTTCTGTTCACCCCACCTACATACATCAAAACATATACCTACACACATACGCCCATTTACTTTTTCGTTTTATTATTGTTTTTTTTTTTGCACTCGAAATGTTTTTACCGTCAATTCTCTTCCGTACGCCTGCAACACCCGCATTAACGCGATTTCTACACTAAACTGAATTGTCGTAAAGCAGCACTTGTGTGGCACAGCAGCAGCAGCTGAGCAGCAAAGTCAAACCTGTTTCAAGTCCTTGCTATGTGTTGTACCTAGTTGTTGTTGTTGCGCTAGTGGTTCGTGGCCATACTTGCGCACTGCGCCCATTTACTTACTTGCCACAACACCAAACAAGTATAATGCACCCGCAGGGATAGTTGGCAACGCCTTTCCAACGAATGCGGGGTATATGGGCGCATCTGATTGGTCGAATGGTTGCTGGTATGTGTTTGTTGGGATTACAGCACTCTTTAACCATGCGTACTCATTCACACTCACTGCGTTTTCACTAGGTGTTGAAATACATTTTTAATGTGCGGTGTGTGCAGAGGTGTGCTACGCGGTTAGGCCCACTTCGAAGAGGGGCCCTCATACAGAGTAAAAACTGAGTGACAACTACATTTTTAAAAATGTTTTCTGGAGATTTGATTTCCAATAAAAAGGTATTTCCTTTACTATCGGAGAATGTGCTATAGAACATATCTAGAACGCGAGAACAGTTAAGGTAGCATTGGCTTAGCAGCCTAGGACCGGCTTGCCTCTGTCCTTTAATAGAACCCTCTGAAAGAGCATCGGCCAGGCTCATGAATCTAAAAAGAGTGGATCTAACAACCCTCACTGGGTATTATACGGGACACGCCGGTTCAAATATTCTGCGAATGCATTTCGTTAAGAGAGTTTGCTACCTGAGATAGTTTGCTATTTTGAGATAATTTTGAGTTCAATTTCGGATTAATTTGGGACAGTTTCGGGGTAATTTTCGTATAATTTTGGAGTTATTTTGGGATCATTTTGGGATAATTTTTGAAACATTTTGGGATCATTTTGGGTTCAATTTTGGATCATTTTGGATCAATTTACCGATTACTGAGTTATCAATAAAAGTGGATTGCCCAAAACCCTTAAAATTGCCCTACAAAACGCATATCAAACGAAAGGTCATGGCCCCAGGTTTCATTTGGACTTCGATATATTTCGATAAATTTATCGGTAACTGAGTTATCTGTGAAAATGTGATTGCTCAAAAACCTTTAAACTGCCCTACAAAATGGGTTTAAACGAAAGGTTTCATTTGAACTTCGATATATTTCGATAAATTTACCGATTACTGAGTTATCAATAAAAATGTGATTGCCCAAAAACCTTAAAATATGGGTATCAAACGAAAGGGAAAGCCCCAGGTTTTATTTGGACTTTGGCGTATTTCGATAAATTTACCGATAACTGAGTTATCGGCGAAAATGTGATTGCCCAAAAACTTTAAAATTGCTCTACAATATGGGTAACAAACGAAAGGGAAAGGCCGCAGGTTCCTTTTGGACTTCGATATATTTATCGATAACTGAGTTATCGGTCAAACGTGATCGCCCAAAAACCTCCAATTATTTAATCAATCTACCTTTCCCCATTGATGGGAATTTTGAAAATTTTAAATACCCTTGGTAAATGCTTCAGTATTCAATAATCTTATCTTACTAATATTATAAATGTGAATCTAGCGATGTTTGGATATTTGGATGTTTGGATGTCCAGACGTTTACTTCTGTTCCTCAATAACGTGAGAATGCCAACACGGATTTTCGGTTTGGTAGGCAGACAGCTAATAGTCTGGAAGGAGGTATAGGCTATTTTTTTGTTTAATTTTGCGGGGTCCGGCCATGCTAGGGACCGTTACTTTTCGATTTTTTGGTTTTTCCATATAAATCTGAGTACACTTGACCTAAACTTATGAAATTTCGCATAGAGGTGTGGTCGTTTTTGGACTACATATTTTGGGTACATTTAAGAGTTTTTGGGGTAATTTTTGTGGTACAGTAGTTATAGTACTTTGTAAAAAAAATAATATTTGAAATTGAATATCCATAGATTGTCTTTTTAAATGATATACTTCAAAAGAATAAAAAATATGAGTTGTTGAACAGAGCTCGAGGAATAAATACAGCTATGGTCAAGATAAATATATTTGTGTTTTAACTATGACGAGGCTTACTACATTTTGGAATCATTTTTGTAGCTTCCCTGGTTCTATAATGACGCAATTGTGAAATATTAAGTTTTGGTGAAGCAAGTCTCAATATTTGTATGCGCATATGTTTTGGACAATTGGAACAACTTCGCAAGCGGCTAGCACGGAAACTATTTGTAATACAATTATAAAATTTATACACAGCATAGATTAATACTTTCTAAGGCTTTTGTGCACGTTATATCGAAACTTGGAAATGGACAACTGCGCCATTATAGAACCAGGGAAGCGATACGTGATTTTCGAAATTTTCGATATCGGAAAAAGGGATGTGGCTATTATACCATTTTGCCTTTTTTTATATAGCAACCAGATCGACATGTCTTAATCAACTCCTTTTTTACAGTTATGTGGACAAAATTACCCTTGTACTAGTACTACACCTTTTCAAGTTTATAATGAGGAAATGTAAGTTTATATTGAAGAAGAAAAAGTTGATAATGAGAAATGAACTCATATATTTGTAGGACTTACCTTCCTTCAGCCCTACTTTTCCAATCACAACACACATTTTAGTTGTAATTCATGTTTAATTAGTAATAGTAGTTAATACATATTAAATTAATTATTAAAATTAAGTAAATTAGTTTAAGTTCATTAAATTAGTTTTATGCGCGCGGTACATTTTGCGCGAGCGATAACGAGCGAAGTTCACGAGTGCTTAACGACAACTAACTCTCCTTCTCTTCACCTAACTCTGCCTAAGCCGTTCGCTTCGCCGTGGCGTTGCCACCCTGTCAGGATTAATCC
>CAXKVI010000002.1:136658938-136708938 GCA_964058755.1 Campiglossa producta
AACTTATTATATACTTAGTGGCTTATACATGCACATGAGTGTATGTATGTATACATTTGTGTATATATCCCGAGTTAGTCATACGTAAACGGTAAATCATGGGAAGATTTGTAGTTGAGTTGAAGTAAATTGGCTGCAAAAGCGAAAAAATGTCTGAAAGTTACTTAAAGGAAAAAACAATGGAGAGAAAAAAAGTAAAAGAAAATGAAATTGCTTGCGAATGCATGTTGTAGCATACATAGCATATTTTAAGGCGGAGCAAAAAGTTGGAGAAAAAAATTGAGCGAGGAGATACTTGCAGATGTTCGTTTAATTAAATAATTACTAGAGGAGTTATTTATGGACATTTACAATTTTTATTTCATTCAGTTTTAATTTAATTTTTCTTAATTATATTTTTTTGGTTTTATTAAATTTTTAACTTTTTCTATTTTATTTAATTTTCTTTTATTGTTGTGATTTATATTATTATATTTTTCAGTGTTTTTCTTTTTTTTTCTTTTTATTTTTTTCTTTTTTTTTTCTCTTGCCTTATTTCATTTATTTTTTTTTTATTTTTTTTTATTAAATTTTTTCATTTATTTTGTTTAATTTAATTTTTTATTTTAGTTTTAATTTTTTTATTTTATTTAATTTTTTTTTTATTGATTTATGTAATTAAATTTTTTTTATTTTTTTCTTTTATTGTATTTTACTTTTTTATCATTCTCATTTTATTTACTTAATTTTTTATTTTTTTTTTATTTATTTTTTTTTTTCTTTCTATTTTTTTACTTTAATTTATTTTTTTCTTTATTTTTTTTTCTTGCTTTATTTCATTTAATTTTTTTTATTTTATTTTTTATTAAATTTTTTCATTTATTTTGTTTAATTTAATTTTTTATTTTAGTTTTAATTTTTTTTATTTTATTTATTTTTTTTTTTGATTGATTTATGTAATTAAATTTTTTTTTTTTTCTTTTATTGTATTTTACTTTTTTATCATTCTCTTTTGTTTACTTTATTTTTTTTTTCAATTTTTTTTTCCTTTAATTTATTTTTTTTATTTTATTTTAGTTTTTATTTTATTTTTTCTATCATTCTCTTTTTTGATGCATTCGAAACCAATAAAAATAATAACAAATTACCGAACTTTGGTCAGTCCCCATATAGGTACCTATCAGAGATCGGCTTTACTACAAAATAACATGGGTGCACCATGAGCCATAAAAATTGTTGCAAATGTGTGCTTTGTCATTGTCAGAATAACACCATGAATAACAAACACACAAATGGAGATAACATTGAAGTGTTTGTATGCATACGTGTTCCACATGAATCTAACACTCATTCAGTTGGACCTTGTTTCGTGTGTGCACCCATGTGCTCATTGTTAGCGAAGAACCGCAAAGAAGAAATGCTACAAAAAAAATGTATATGTATGTGCATTGTGTTTCCCTATTGCGTCGCAGGTTACGCAAGTACCCGAATATATATATGGTTGTACATTTGTGGTTACTTGCAAAAAACGAAAATGACACGATTCATTACGCTTAACACATGACTCAACGAGTTATTTTAGCACCAACTGCTGCGTATGATTACGAAGATGTGTATTGGTGGATATTGGTGATTCGCGTCCATGTGCTGTATACAAACTAGACCCTTTCTGTGGTAAGTCAACAAAGTTCATGAACTATAAGAGTAGGTCGCCTCCCCGTTGGTGCACCCTGGGTAACGGTAAATGACCTACATGGCCTACATGGCTAGTTTCTTGTATTGCCGGTTCCACGAGAACGATATCAGTACTTGTGCTGTACCCATCGTGCCGAAACGACACGGGCCGTTTTCTTATATCGACCCGGCCAAGAGCAATACACTCGGGGTGACCCTGTCTGACATTTAGGCAGGGCTACACCTCGCTACAACAACAACACCATGAAAATGTGACTCATTGCAGTTCTCTGGCACCTATTGAGAAAAAAATGTTTGCGTCTAAATTAAATAAAATCCAACAACTCAAACGCAAAATTGGCAGCAAAGTCAAGTAATTTCACAAATATGCAGCGTATGTGCAGCAAAGTAGTGCTATTGATTTGCCACACCTTGTATGTGCATAACATAAACCACTCATACTCATGCTGGAAATACTAACATAAAACGCCTTTTATGTTACCCACAGAGTTTTACTTTTTAATTAGGTTTTGCAAGTAAATTTTCTATGGCTGCGGTTCAAGTTTTCAGGTGGTGCTAACTTCGTGCTGTGACGAAGTGCGAGATATGCAACTTAATAAGGTTTTATGGGAATTTTTTCTTGAGAAAAAGGAAGAGAAAAAAATTTAGAAAAGCACATACTACTTTGCTGTCTGTTATTTTTTTAGTAGGTATCCTTCATAATATTGCTTTAGTAGCGCATATATTTCAGATTTTTTCCGAAATCCCTAAATCGTCTACCCATAGCGCAACCATCTCTTACACTCACACGCTTTCACCCACTATGTCTTTCTCTTTCCCTCTTTTTCTGCACCCCATTTCAAACAAAAAATTATTGTTGCCTCTAGCAAAGTAACTATCAAAGCGGCGCATGCTCCCTAATTTAGGGTACTCTTATATACTATCTACAAAAAAAAAAGTATCTACATCTAACATTTTACATATCAAGTGCCACAGTCACTCGTAGTCATGCCTAATACAAATTCCTTGCTTTTTAACCCTTTTTTTCTTGGCTCACACCCCAGCTCTACAACTTCCAACCATACCAACTTCTATCTTTAATATACCTCACCACGTATATAGTTAACTTAGCTGAGGTTCCCTTCACATTTACTACGTGCCAAGTTATCATCCATATGGTTCCTTCTTCTTTTATTGCCTTACTTCGTGTAACTCACGAACTGCCTTGCTGCTTGTCTAGAAGTTAGTCGCTTATGTACATAACAGTGCATTTTCTAAGTAGATTTTTCATTTTATTTATGTTGTTGTTACTTAGTACCTACACACAACCCCTGAAAGTAGTAGTCATTTTCTAAGTGGCAAACATGGCTGGGACCTCAGTTAGGAGCGCATCTGTACAACAATTTATACATGAGAATTTAAATACAGTGGGGCATCGTTTTTAAGAACATTAGTAAAACTTAAAAATAGTTTAGTTGTAGAACATCAAAAATTAGTTTAAAAAAGTTTTTTTAACGGGGTCTTCTGTCCTCGGCAGTGGTTTGACAAAAACTCCGAGTGAATTTCTGCCATGAAAAGCCTCTCGACCAAAATTAATCTGCTTTTCAGGTAGCATGTGGAGCTGGAGAAAAACTGTAGACCCCTGAGTTAAGGGCGAGAAACGCCTTTTTTTCATTAAATTCACCTAGAGGGCACAAAACTAAACCAATTTAAAAAATTTAAACGGTGTTCTATTATCAAAATGAAGTTCAAGGATTTGTGGGCCTTACCAAGCTTACAAAAACTGCATACTGAATTTCCCCCATATATCGAGTTAGGGGAAAAACCGCCGTTTTTCGTAGGAGGCAGGTTCATATCACCCGAAAGGGTGTAAAACAAAAATTTAAAAAAAACGCCTCGACAAATCCTTTCATTTCATCATGTTAACAGAACCCCGTTTGAATTTTTTAAATCGGTGAAGTTTTGTGACCTCTAGGTGATTTTAAACTAAAAAGTAGCTTTTTATTTGTACAAAAAAAAATGTACTTTGCCCCCTTTGCTGGTGAACTGGTGAACTTTCTATGGCAATTTTGCATAAAAAGTTGCATAAGTATTCAAAATTTACAGGAAATTTGTTCGACAAAAAAATTAATTCTTAAAAATTTTACTTAAAATTTGAAGTTCTAAATATTAATATTTTGGCCTGAAACCCAGCAAACAGTTTTTATCGCGATAGTGTCGACAAAGTTACTTCAAGTCTTGAAGTTCAAGAAGTCAAATTTCAACGCTGAAGCTATCGCTTTCTCATCTTTTTTTTTCATCTTCGATCTGGAAAAACTGTTCCCCGTAAACGTGACGTCGATACTGACACCTACATATATGACACTTCGGAAAGTTACTACCTAGTGACGTCTTGAGGATGAAAAAAAAAATAATAATAATTAAAAAATAAAAATGTCCATTTCATTGGGACCAGAAGCATAACCCTACGCATGCCATTCGATCAGGCTTCATCTAGGCGAAGGCATTGTCTGTTATTTACATAGAAGTTAAATAATATGTGTTGAAAATACAAACTACCGGCACTTATCCGACACTTTAGAAAGTAGATAGCACACAGGTAACGACAGGAAGTTAGATTCGCTATATTTTTTTTTTGTTGTTGTTGTAAAATGTAAAACACCTTCTAGAAGGCCCGCGGGCGTATCTTATGCGATATGGAAGAGAAAAAGCTCTTCAAAATGTTATTAGGGAAGTTTGGGAGAAATATTTTTTTCTACATCTATGTAAATGAGCACCAAAAAAAACTGTGGAAATTCACCCTAATACACACAGATACGCACAAAGTGCAATCAAAGATTTGATAAAATTTCATAAACTGCGTTGTCACCATAAAATTTTGGTATAGGTATCAAAGCTTCACTGTACCTACTCTTCCTTCTACAATGCATAGGCCGCCATGGCGTATACGTGTTTTGTTAAACTATGACAGTTACTATTGTATGCAGTATCAAGAAGCAAATTAAATACTTGCTTTGTTTAGTTTCTTTTTTATAAATTATATTCTCAAAATCAGTTAATTCTTTTTTGGGCTGCTTGAAGTGCTTATGTGCTTGTATTGGTGTATTTATTCATTTATTACTTTTTTGTTGTCTACTCTTCAGTAAAGTAAAAGCTATAGCATATACACTTATGCCTGAGTAATTCTTCATATTGCTTTATCTTTTATTTTTTAGTTTTAACTATGTATGTATGTTTATCAGAATGTGGCAGCTAATTTATGGAGTGACCATGAGCGCTTGCAGTTGGCCAAATACTCTTGGTAGAAGCTATATAAAGAAATCTTTTGTATGTTGGTACATAAGAGTATACCAAAAAAAAAAAAAGTTTTAGGTAAAAGCCCACATAGCCTACAATAAAGTTAAGTTAGTTATGGCTCTTTGTGTTCACATCTGCTCAAGTAAGGGATCCAGTATAGGAAATGAAGCGTATCCTTCTTTGGCTTTATGTTTTTTATGAAGTAAGTGGGAATTGCACATTTTGCTTTCTTTTTCCTTGCACAGCTTTTGTACATGCATACATAGACATGAAATACTTGATTATGAGGTATGTAAGGAATAAAATGTTTTCTAAGGAAATTTCGAGTAGGTAGATAATAAAATAAAATAAAATAAAATAAAAATAAAATAAAATAAAATAAAATAAGATGAAATAAAATAAAATAAAATAAAATAAAATAAAATAAAATAAAATAAAATAAATAAAATAAAATAAAATAAAATAAAATAAATAAAATAAAATAAAATAAAATAAAATAAAATAAAATAAAATAAAATAAAATAAAATAAAATAAAATAAAATAAAACAAAATAAAATAAAATAAAATAAAATAAAATAAAATAAAATAAAATAAAATAAAATAAAATAAAATAAAATAAAATAAAATAAAATAAAATAAAATAAAATAAAATAAAATAAAATAAAATAAAATAAAATAAAATAAAATAAAATAAAATAAAATAAAATAAAATAAAATAAAATAAAATAAAATAAAATAAAATAAAATAAAATAAAATAAAATAAAATAAAATAAAATAAAATAAAATAAAATAAAATAAAATAAAATAAAATAAAATAAAATAAAATAAAATAAAATAAAATAAAATAAAATAAAATAAAATAAAATAAAATAAAATAAAATAAAATAAAATAAAATAAAACAAAATAAAATAAAACAAAATAATACAAAAAAAATTAAATAAAAGAACAAAATAGTACAAAAAAATGAAGGAAAAAATAAAATAAAAAATAAAACAAAATAAAATAAAATAAATTAAAATTAAATAAAATTAAATATAAACACTTGCTTTCTTGTGTTAATATTTAGTACCTGGGTGACCGAGCCTGCTATCAATTAAGCGCTAAGTTTATTTGCCCAAAATGATCTTAAAATGACCCTAAATTAATCCCAAAACAATCCTAAAAAGACCTTTAAATGTTTCCAAAATGATCCGAAATTGAACCCAAAATGATTTCAAAATGACCCCAAAAAGACCCCTAAATGTACCCAAAATGATCCGAAAATGGCCCGAAAATGATCCCAAAATTAACCTAAACTAATTCTAAAATAATCTTAAAATAATTTCAAAACGACCCCAAAAATACCCTTAAAAGTGGTTCCAAAATAACCCTAACATGACTCAAAAATAATCCCAAAGTGAGCCCAAAATCACCCCAAAATGATCCGAAAATGACCCCAAAATTTTTCCAAAATTATCCAATACTCAATCCAAAATGATCTCAAAATTGCCCCAAACTTATCCGAAAGTGACCCCTAAATGATCCTAAAATAATCCAAATATGATCCCAAAATGACCACAAAATATACAAATGCAATACTTTAAAATCGTAACCCTGGGCGGCGACCCTACTTGAAAATATTTTAGATGGTATGTCGGCAAAATACCTTTCATTTGATACCCATACTGGCATATCTTGCTCCATCATTTAAAAAAAAGAATTGAGATAGGTGGCAACCCTGTAAACTCCCAAGTGACAACCCCAAGTGTTCATAATACTATCTCTATGCCAAATTTCTTTCCAATCGGTCAAGCCGTTCTCGAGGTAGTACCGGATATACAAAAACATAGACTGTTGTAAGTTGGCAACCCTAGGTTCCAACCTTTCATGAAAATATTTTAGTTGGCATGTCGCCGAAAATACCTTTCATTTGATACCCATACTGGCGTATCTTGCTGCATAACTAAAAAAAAGTGAAATGGGTGGCAACCCCAAATGCAATCAATCATACTATCTATAAGCCAAATTTCATTCAAAAGCGGTTCCTGAGATAGTATCGGATATACAAATATAGGTACAAATATACAAGTGTAGCTCGTTTAAAGTTAAAAGATTAATCGATATTTCGACTTTAAACTAAAGCAAAATTAATTAAATAAGATAAAATAAAGATAAAAAAATTAAATTAAATAAAACAAAATACAACAAAATTTAAAAAAATATACTAAAATAGAGGGAAAAGTATAATTTTTTTGTTTTTTTTTACCATCTTTCCAACAGACACAAAATTCCGCTCTTCATCACCCATTCAGTTGTTCTATCACAACAACTCAGCAACCAATTTCGAAACCAAATCCTTGGCTAATTTTCGCTTCACAAAGATTTACATAAATTTGCAAATCTGTCAACTTTATTCGAAATGTTTTCATACTCCAGGTACAAGTATTGGGCAGTGTCACTTATTCCATTTATGTTTACATTGACGGCACTTTATCCGGCCTCCTCGCTTGTATTTGGTGTTTTGCATACTCGATTATGTTTGACTTGCGGATGATACGACATTTGATATTCTGAAAGTTAACGAACTAGAAATAATGCGTTTGAAATTTAAAAAACGTGATTGCATTTTGTTTATTTTTTCTTCGATAGGCAAGTTGATTTGTATATGTTTACCAAAGTGATTATTTTAATTTTTTTTATATTGAACATAAATTTAATTTATTAGGAGTGGTTTTAATAACTGAAAGTTGTTAAGGATATACAATTTTCGAATAATCAGGCTTTAAGCAAGGCATTGGAAATGCATGCATTTTTTTGTGGCTTCCTTTTAACACTTTTTCATGTGTATAACTTCACTTCATGTTAAATTAACATGACTTCCTGTAAAATTAACATGAAGCTCATGAAAAACTTGACTTCGTGTTAAATTAACATGACTTTCGGTTAAATTAAAAGACTTCCTGTTAAATTAACATGACTCTCGGTTAAATTAAAATGACTTCCTGTTAAATTAACATGACTTCCTGTTAAATTTACATGAATTTCTCTCAAAACATCATATCTTTCTGTTAAAATAACACAATCTGATTTAACAAGATATTTCTTGTTAGTTTAACATGCATGATTCATGGTCAAAAAAATTATTCTGTATGTAGTGGAGGCTGTGAAAGCACGTTTTGACCAAGAATAAGCTTTAGTGAATCGTTAAATCAATATTTAAACCCTGATAACTCAGTATTTTTTCGACTTTGTGAAAAAAAAAGTTATTCGGGATCTAAGATCAAAATTTTAGGTTTTTGGGACTTTTCTTGAAAACGGTAATTTTTTTTTTCGAAAAATTACCTGAGACCAAGTTGTAGACCTGGAAATTCTCTACCATTATGGTCCGAACATTTTTCTTTAAGAGTAAGCAGTTCTGAGATATCGCGATTGTAAAATTAGCTCTCTTTCAGGATTTTTCCCAAAAATTTTAGTATTAAAAAA
Source organism: Campiglossa producta (assembly GCA_964058755.1). Lineage (NCBI taxonomy): Eukaryota > Metazoa > Arthropoda > Insecta > Diptera > Tephritidae > Campiglossa > Campiglossa producta. Next base: position 136,667,354 of record CAXKVI010000002.1, read on the forward strand.
AATTTCTTTTACAGTGTATTTGTCACGAAGTTTCCCATCGACAATGAAAATATGTTTTTATTTTTGTAAAGCCTATAGGTCTCGAACTAGAGCCATCTTTTCTCCATGCATGATATCAAAAATTACTAGTCCGGTAAATTTAATTTATTTTGTATAACAAAATATTCCCACAGTGCCAATTTTTTTTCTCGATAGCTTAGGTTCACCCCATGAAGAAAACTGTAAAAGTCTCCATCGATCCGATCATGTTAACAATGGGGACCTCTCAAGTTTTCTCTTCGACGGCGAACCTAAGCTCTCTACCAAAAATTGGCTCTGTGGGAATTATTTTATAACTTTAAACGAGCTAACTTGTATGTATATGTATTTGTATAGCCGGACTATCTCGGGAACCGCTTGAGCGATTTGGATCCAATTTTGAATATAGATAGTGTGATTGATTCTAAGACTATACACACATATGCCAATATGGATATCAAATGTAAGGTATTTTCAGCGACATGCCAACTAAAATATTTTCAAGCAGGGCTGCCACCTTACCGCAATATATTTGTTTATCCGGTACTAACTCGAGAACCATTTCACCGATGGGGATGAAATTTGGCAGAGAGATAGTACGATTGTTTACAAAACTATCCACTTGGGGGTTGCCACTTGCGGCGGTTTACAGGGTTGCCACCTATCTCAATTTTTTTAAGTTTTGTAGCAAGATATGCCAATAGGGATATCAAATGTAAGGTATTTTCAGCGACATGCCAACTAAAGTATTTTCAAGTAGGGATGCCACCTTACCGCAGTATATTTGTATATTCGGTACTATCGCGAAAACCGTTTCACCGATGGGGATGAAATTTGGCATAGAGATAGTACGATTGTTTACAAAACTATCCACTTGGGGATTGCCACTTGCGGCGGTTTACAGGGTTGCCACCTATCTCATTTTTTTAGTTTTGTAGCAATATATGCCAATAGGTATATCAAATGTAAGGTATTTTCAGCGACATACCAACTAGGGTTACCAGTTTACCGTATTGTATTTGTATTGTATATTTTTGGGATCATATTTGGATCATTTTGGTTTTATTTTCGGGTCATTTTGGGAACATTTTAGGGTCTTTTTGGGATTAATTTAGGATTATTTTGGGATTATTTTAGGGTTAGTTTTTGGATAATTTTGGGTACATTTAACGGTGTTTTTGGGGTCATTTGGGAATCATTTTTGGATCACTTTATGGTCATTTTGGGGTTATTTTGGGATCATTTTTGGGTCGTTTTGATTTCAATTTCAGATCATTTTGGAATCATTTATACATAGATCTTTTTGGGATCATTTTGGGATTATTTTGGGATTATTTTAGGAACATTTTGGCACCATTTTGGGTAAGTAAAGTTAGCGCTAAATTGATAGCAGCGAGCAAGCTCGGTCACCCAGGTACTTGTTATTTAACCACGATTTTTGTGTCTATTTTGACCGGTTATATTACAAAAAAAAATGTAGTTTTTTTGCCCCCGTCTAATGTAATAAAATAAAAAGATATCGTATATTTTCGATACAACAATACATTCGGCATATCTACCTACTTTGCCGGTATTGTAAGCAAACATCATAAATCACATTGTGCCAGTTGTCGTTTAATAAACACCATTTTTGGTTACTCATCATCATGTTGTGATCGGTGGTCATTTTGTGTTGTAAAAATTGTAAATGCAATCATTTTTTTTACTGTTTCTCTTTATTGTTGTTTTTATGTGAATACCATTTTTATTTAAGCCATTTTTAATTCATGTCAACTATGATGTTATATATATGAAACACTCTCATACTCAAGTGGCAATCAGCGGCCATCCATATTGTAAAGCGGTGTCGTACTTTTGGGCATTGCCTGCAATTAAGATGACCAGACTTGTCGGCCAGACTGTGGCTAGCGGTCGATTACTGTCGTTGAATTGTTTTGAGCACTTGCACTCACTCAGTGTTTGTCAATCGAAACCGATGACTATTTGGCCAGCTGCGTTTTTTTAATTCGATTCATAGTGAGTTGCGCACATTTTTCACATTTTCCATTTACAAAAAAAAAAAAAAAAAATGGTGGTTTAAAAATTTGCTCATAAAAGTAAACACATGTAGGTACAGTATGTACATAAAAGTCATGATATCTGCAAAAGTGCGTGTGTACACAATGGATTTATCGACTGAGGAAATTTATGTCAACTTAATGAAAATATCATTGACAGCAGCGCACAAAAAATATGTTGGCCATTTTGATTTTTGCTTCATGAAAGCGTTTACGTTTTGGCTTGGGTACCCTCTTTGAGGAGTGAAATCTGTTACCATATTTCGATGAAAGTTGGCTTGTATGGAAAGTGGCATCGTTTATAAGTTCCCTACCCACTGATGATAATGAGTGTGTAACTCATTAAGAACTCACAACGTAGAAATCTATCTCCCTTTTAAGGTGTGATAAGAGGCTCAAAACACTCTAGGCTTTATGTAGCTAGACCTCTCAAAATCACAGCTTATGTATTGATTTGATACTCCTTTTGGAGAAAGACATTGAGAGCATGTGCCTGAGAGTTAAAATGATGACCCAATATACGCTTGCTTTGCTTGCCTTGCTTACCTAGGCTTACCTTGCTTTCCAATGAAAGCTTCTATGGTCAAATAGAAGCTTCAAAAGTTGTGAAAAATACAGCGATGAGGCAAACAAGAGAACAACAGGACCACTAGTGACGCGCGTAAAGCGCTGTCAAATAGAGCTTTCGGCTATTCGACGCTTTACAGCGCTTAAGCAAGCAAACTAAGGCTGCCACTGGGCCAGCTTTCATACATTTCAGCTTTCCTTTCCTCTGCTTTTATCTCATTTTATTTCTTTTGCTTTTCTTTCCTTCCCTACCCTTTTCTTTCTTTTCCTTTTCTTCCCTCTCTTTTCTTTTCTTTTCTTTTCTTTCCTTTTCTCTTCTTTCATTTCATTTTATTTCCCTTCTTTCTTTCTGTCTTTTCTGTTCTTTTCTTTTATTTTCCTTTCTTTTCGTTTCTTTTATTCTCTTATCTGACCTTTCTTTCCACTTTCATTACATTCCTTCTTTCCTTTTATTTTCTTTTTTTTAATTTCCTTTCGTTTCCTTTGATTTAGTTTCGTTTCCCTTAGTTTCCTCTCATTTTATTAATTTTCTTTTTATTTCATTTCTTTTCTTTTATTCTTTTCTTACCTTTATTTTCTTTCAATTTGTTTCCTTACCTTTGCTTCCCTTACCTTTCCCTTTTCTACCTTTCCTTTCCTACCGTTTCCTTACTTTCTTTTTTTCCTTTCCGTAACTCATTTAGCTTTCTTTCTTTTACATTAATTTCCTTTACTTATATTTTTTAGCTTTTCATTACATTACCTTTCTTTCCTTTATTTTTCATTCTTTTTATTTTCATTTATTTTCCGTACCTTCCTCCTCGCTACCTTTTCTTTCCTTTCTTTTTCTCTTCTTTCCTTTCTTTGTCTTTCTCTATTTGCCTCTCTTTTCCACTCCTTTCCCTACATTACATTTCCTTTCTTCCCTTCCTTTTTTTCTTTTCCATTCCTTTCCTTTCCCTACCTTATTTGCCTTTGATTTTTCTCTAATATTTTTCGTTCCTTACCTTAACTTACTTTTATTTTCCTTTTATCCATTCCTTTCCTTTCCCATTCTTTCCTTTCTTTCTTTACTTTTTATTTATTTCATTTTGTTTTATTTTTATATATTTTATATTATTTCCTTTCCTTTCATTTCCAACAAATTTCTTTTTTTACTAGCAATCACTTTTCTACTTCTTACTTTACTTTTTTTAATTTTATCAATTTTCCGTTTTATTTTATTTCACTAAGTCTAGCCACGAAGGGCTTTGTGCATGACGTAGCTTTTTGTGTTTTTTTTTTTCAATCATGTCTGAGCAAGCATTTGCTTCTCTGAATACCCAGCACTTGTAGTGGTGTGATTTTCAAATCATATTATAATTTTTTTTAATTTTTGGTTTGTTGTCGCACACCCTGCTCGGCGAGACCTTTACATACATATCAAATTTTATATACCTTAGAATTGTGGTTATTGCAAAAAAGGGAGAAAACTTCTAAGCATTGCGCATTTATATATAATAGATTATGAAGAAAATTTTTCTTGCAAAAAAACCGAACTCGAAGAGACATTTGAATTTTTTAATTATGTCCGTTTACTGGATCCAGCCCTTAAAATTTGTATTATTAATTTTTTGAGATAAAGCTTCAAACAAAAAAAATACACAATTAAGAAAATAAAGTCAATTCTTAATTAAATAATACTATTTTATTAATTAATACGCTTCACTTAACAAAAATAATTGTGCTTATTAAATTTACAAATTTAAGCTTATACTACGCAAATATTCAATCAGTATCCTTCTGCTCTGCAAATCATCCACTCACAAAAATATTCAAACCATTGAAGCGCAAGTGCCACAAATGGCTTGCAATTATTTATAATTTCACCACATATCACAGATTTTTAAAATAAATAACAAACAACTCATACCAAATAAAGTTTCAAATAATTCTGTGTACTCTCCATTGGACCTTTTATTCGGCTATTCGGATTGATAAAAACAACTTGGCTACGTGTTTCCACTCCCATCCCTTTCATTGGGCACAATCTGTGTACACCTAATTAAAAGTAAATTATTCATTTTATAACATTGCTCCCATCCCTGAAAATTATTTAAAATCCGGTTTTTACTTTTATTGAACGAGATGCTTACTAAACATTTGAAGGCATTTGCCTAAATTAACAGGGGCCAATACGAATGGGATATAGGTAGTGGAAGAGGGACGTGATAGAAGGAAAAAGGGGAATGATGAGAAAATGGTAGGGAGATAGTGAGAAGGCGAAGAGAGATATAAAGGAGAGTCGTAAAAGGGGTTGTAAATTGCGGTTAGATGGCAACCCTAAGTGGCAACCCTGTGTGAAATTGTTATATTTTGAATTGTCATATAATTAATACCTTACATTTGATACCCATATTGGCATAGCCAGCTCTATATTAAAAAAACAAAATTGGGATAGGTGGCAACCCTACAAACCGCCTTAAGTGGCAACACCCATGTATATAGTCTTAAAATTAATTAAATTGTCTATATGCCAAATTTTATCCAAATCGGTCCAGCGGTTCCCGAGATATACGAAAATTTTAATAAATTGCGGTTAGGTGGCAACCCTGCTTGAAATTATCTTACTTGGAATACGATCGAAAATAACTTTAATTTGATACCCATATTAGCATATATAACTCTATATTTAAAAAAATAGTGATAGGTGGCAACCCTGTAAACCGCCATAGGTGGCAACACCCATGAACTCTGCTCGGCCTAAGTATTACAATTTGTGCAATGTTAGCTAGATCCTAGAATTTCAGAAAATTTTTCTACGTATACTAATAAATTTCGAGAAAAATCCTGAAGAGTCCAAACATGGCATATATTTTCATATAATTTTCAGAAATAATTTTACAATCGCGACATCTCAAAACTGGTTACTCTTAGAGAAAAAAATGTCAGACGGCATTTAAAGAGAATTTCCAGGTCTACAATTTGATCTCAGGTAATTTTTCGAGAAAAACTTACTGTTTTCGAGAAAAGTTCAAAAACCTAAAATTTTGACCTTTGACCCCGAATAACTTTTTGAAGTTTTCTTTCTGGCTTTAACCAATATTTTTATGTCTATTTCGACCGGACTATGACATGAATAGGTACCAATTTATTTTCTTTTTCAACTCTGAAAATATCATAAAAATATGACAAAAGCTTACTCGTTTACTAAAGCCTTCCAGCCGTTTCTTCGTTTTGATTACAAGTTCCAATTGAAAGCACCAACGCCTTGTTATCCACCTGCACCTTCCATGTTGTTGTTGTTGTTGTTGTTGTTAACGATAAAAACTCACGAAAGGTTTTTGGGGAGTGTTTTCGAAATTGATAGCCCTTGACTGAATAAATTTGAACCCGGTACGCAGTATTGTCCGACTGCATCGGAAGCGATTTGGTATGACCAGTGGAACCTTCTAGGTCATGTCATCCCTCCATCTGTAAGGAAGAAGATAGGTAATGAGAAGTGACATGGCCTATACCAGAGATCACCAAATATGCCAATGAGGCTGGGTTAGTGAGAGCGCGCTTATCGCACCAAGGAAACGATGTCGTTTTTCATTGCCCGAAGTCATAGTAATCTTTGCGAAATGCTAAAGTCAATTTTTCCTAAGGGCAAAGGAACAGGGTGGCATCCCTGCTATTGAGTTTATTATTATTTGTTAGTTACAAATTGTTACCCCTAGAACAGATAGGCATTGCAAAATTACTTTACTAATTACCTATAAATCGACCAACTAGTGAGAGAAATTCATTATGAAGCAGTAAGTATACGCCGATACCCAACAATCATGGTTGCATAAAATATCCCTCATAACATCAATTAGTTACCACATCTTGCCTTACCATAAACTTATCCCTTCAAAATACTTAGCAACTTTTGTGTAATGCCAAGAACTTTATTTGTTTATCTCCTTGACCAACATTTGTTCAAACCCAACTATCCCGGTATGTTGACACTTTAAGCCCAGTAGCGGTTAAAAGTTCAATAAGTCAAAGGCAAGTTTACAAAACCCCCAAACAAAAACAAATACCTACTTACTTAGCTAACACGCTGTTTCGCTTAACAGCATTTAAATACTTCCTACTCCAGTAGATGCACAAGCCTGATGACACTAGTCAATAGTTCCTTGTTAGTTTGTGGATAATGTCCTTGCAAAATGTTGTTAAGTGAGCAAATGTTTTTTGTTGTTTTGTGTCATTGACATTATAGGAAACTGTTTATTAAGCAACGATGACTTCCGATAACTTTCACTTCGACCACAAATGATAATAAATTACCTGCTGGCTATTTTTGGCAAAATGTTAGTGCGATACAAGTAAAGATTGTATATTTAACGTTGAGGATTTTGAAATTGCTGTTTGTATACGTGTAAGTATGTATGTTTAATCTAAATGAGACAAGGTTAACTACAAATTTATCCTAGTTTATTTTGATGTTATTGTCAATTAGAGTGTCAATTAGTGGGCATTAGTGGTGTAATTGTGGGTGCGATAAATGTTGTTAGACGAAAGTTAAGGGCAACATTTTACATACATAGGTTAGTTTGTACTACATATGCAATAGAGTAAAACGAAATATTATAAAATAAATAAATAATGAAAAATAAACTGAAAAAAAAAAATAAATAAAAAAAAAAATTAAAAATAAAATAATAAAAAATTATAAAATGAAATAATATAAAATTATATGAAATAAAATAAAATAAAACAAAATGAAATGAAATGAAATAAAAAAAATAAAAAAATAAAATTAAAAAAAATAAAAAATAATTTAAAAAAATATAATAAAATAAAAGGTTTGTTTACTGACCAAACAAAAGCTCAGAGCAGGTTAGAGCAGAGCAGAGCAGGGCAGCTGTCAAAATATAAATAGAGCAACGTAGAGCAACTCAGAGCAGAAATGCCATGAAACACTTGAATCTCGATAGTTTCTTTTTATTTGGTTTTTTTGTTTAAATCTTCAAAATTAATGCAAATTCACGTATACAAAAACATTGATTTTCTTGCAAGCTAATTTTTTTGAAGTTTTCAAAAATTTATTTTTTCCTGACTGACAATTGCTTCTCTGCTCTAACTTACTCTATAAAATATAGAGCAGAAATTTATGATCTGGATTATTCTAGTTTTGTTTTGAGCGTACTCATGAAACAAAAGATAGGGCAACCTAGAGCAAGAAAAGTGTTCGTTAAACACAATTTTGTGAAATATCTCAATTTGGCGTGAGCTAGAGCAGCCCAATAAACAAACCCAAAATAAAAAAAAAAAATAAAATAAACCAAAATAAAATAAAATAGTGTAAAATAAAATAAAATAAAAAAAAAAAAAAAAAAAAATAAAAAAAATAAAAAAAAAATATAAAAAAAAATAAAATAAAATAGTGTAAAATAAAATTAAAAAAAAAAATATAATAGTATAAATAAAATAAAATAAAATAAAATATAATAAAATTAAAACAAATAAAATAAAAAAAAAAATAAAAAAATAAAAAAAAATAAAATATAATAAAATAAAATAAAATAAAATAAAATAAAATAAAACAAAAAAAAATAAAATAAAATAAAATAAAATTAAAAAAATAAAATGAAATAAAAAAAAAATAAAATAAAATAAATAAACTAAAATAAAATATAATAAAATAAAATAAAACAAAATAAAATAAAATAAAATAAAAAAACTAAAATAAAGTAAAATAAAATAAAAAAATAAAATAAAACAAAATAAAATAAAAAAATAAAATAAAATAAAATAATATAAAATAAAATAAAAACAATAAACAAAAATAAAATGAAATAAAATAAAATAAAATATAATAAAATAAAGCAAAATAAAATTAAATAAAATTAAATTAAAGTAAATTAAATTAAATTAAATAAAAAAATAAAATAAAATTAAATTAAGTAAAATAAAAAAAAATAAAATAAAATAAAATAAAATAAAATAAAATAAAATAAAATAAAATAAAATAAAATAAAATAAAATAAAATAAAATAAAATAAAATAAAATAAAATAAAATAAAATAAAATAAAATAAAATAAAATAAAATAAAATAAAATAAAATAAAATAAAATAAAATAAAATAAAATAAAATAAAATAAAATAAAATAAAATAAAATAAAATAAAATAAAATAAAATAAAAGAAAATAAAAGAAAATAAAATAAAGTAAATTAAAATAAAATAAAATAAAATAAAATAAAATAGTGTAAAATAAAATTAAAAAAAAAATATAATAGTATAAATAAAATAAAATAAAATAAAATATCATTTCATCATTTATTGGCGCTTAACCGCCTAAGCGATTTTGGCCGTTTTGTATCAAAGCACGCCAGTCATTCCTTTTTAGCGATAACCGACGCCAATTGGAAACCCCAAGGGAGTTCAAGTCATCCTCCACCTGTTGTTTCCATCTCAGTCGAGGCCTCCCCCTTCCTCTGCTGCCGAATTCAGGCGACGATAGCAAAACCTTCTGTGCTGGAGCTTCTTTGTCCATTCGCATAACATGGCCCAGCCAGCGGAGTCTTTGGGCTTTAATTCGCTGGACAATGGTCAGATCTGCGTAGAGCTCGTACAGCTCATCGTTAAATTTCCTTCGATACTCGCCGTTGGCATCACGGGAAGGACCATAAATCTTCCGGAGAACTTTTCTCTCAAATACTCCAAGGGCCATCTCATCTTCTCTTGACATTGTCCATGAATCTGAGCCATACATCAGGACAGGTATGATGAGAGACTTATAGAGCGTGATCTTTGTTCTTCGAGAGAGGACTTTACTTCTCAATTGCCTACTCAGTCCAAAGTAGCACTTGTTCGCAAGAGTGATTCTCCGTTGGATTTCTAGACTGATATTATTTTCGGTGTTAATGCTGGTTCCCAAATAGACGAAGTCTCTCACAGTTTCAAATTTGTAACTATCAACAGTGACATGGCTGCCAAGGCGCAGGTGCGCCGATTCTTTCTTTGATGACAGCAAATACTTCGTCTTGTCCTCGTTCACGGCAAGACCCACTTTTTTCGCTTCCTTATCCAGTCCAGAGAAGGCAGCGCTTACGGCGCGGTTGTTAAGGCCAATGATATCAATATCATCGGCATACGCCAGCAATTGCACGCTCTTGTAAAAGATTGTACCATTGCGGTTTAGCTCTGCTGCTCGAATTATCTTCTCCAGCATCAGGTTGAAGAAATCGCACGAAAGGGAGTCGCCCTGTCTGAAGCCTCGTTTGGTTTCAAATGGCTCAGAGAGGTCCTTCCCGATTCTAACGGAGCTGTTGGTATTGCTCAACGTCATTTGGCAAAGCCGTATAAGCTTTGCAGGGAAGTCAAATTCAGACATGGCGGCATACAGGCAACTCCTTTTTACGCTGTCAAAAGCGGCTTTAAAATCGACAAAGAGATGGTGAGTGTCGATTCTCTTATCATGGGTCTTCTCCAGGATTTGGCGTATCGTGAAAATCTGGTCGATGGTAGACTTACCAGGTCTAAAGCCACACTGATAAGGTCCAATCAGTTTGTCTACGATGGGCTTCAGCCTTTCACACAACACGCTAGAAAGAACCTTATATGCAATATTAAGAAGACTAATTCCGCGGTAGTTGGTGCGGTTAGCGGGATCGCCTTTCTTGTGGATTGGGCAAAGCACACTTAAATTCCAATCCGGAGGCATGCATTCGTCTGACCATATTCTGCATAAGAGCTGATGCATGCTTTTTACCAGCTCTTCGCCTCCGTGTTTGAACAGCTCGGCGGGTAGTCCGTCTTTTCCAGGCGCTTTGTTGTTTTTGAGCCGGGATATAGCTATCCTCACTTCATCATAGTCAGGTGGTGGGACGACTTTTCCATCGTCAGGGATTGGGGTATCGGGTTCGACGTCTCCCTCGCAATTTAGCAGTGAGGAGAAGTGCTCCCTCCATAATTTAAGTACACTTTGTACGTCGGTTACCAGGTCGCCATTATTGTCCTTACAGGAGCTTGCCCCGGTCTTAAAACCTTCCGTCATCCGCCGGATCTTTTCATAGAATTTTCGGGCATCATTCCTGTCAGCCAGCATCTCAAGCTCCTCACACTCACGCCTTTCGGCCTCACTTTTCTTTTTTCTGAAAAGGCGTCTCTCTTCCTTCTTTGCCTCACGATATTGTTGCCATACACTGCGGGTTGCGCCCGTTCGCAACGTCTCCTTGTAGGCAGCGTCCTTTTTTTTCGAGGCAGTTTTGCATTCCTCATCGTACCAGTTGTTCTTGCGGGCTCGCTGGAACCCTATAGTGGCCTCAGCGGCGGTACGCAATGAGTGAGAGATATGCTTCCATTGCTCGGTTACATCGTTAGGTCGAGGATTGCCCTCTGCTAGCAGGTGTGAGAGTCGAGTTGTGAAATTATCAGCTGTCTGTGTCATGCGCAGCTTCTCGACGTCAAACTTTCCTTCCGTTACTGAGCGCACTTTCTTCGTTGCACAGAGGCGTGTGCGTATCTTGGCTGCGACAAGATAATGGTCAGAGTCAATATTGGGACCACGCAGTGTACGCACGTCCAGAACGGTGGAGCTATGTCTGCCGTCAATCAAGACATGATCAATCTGGTTTCTAGTTCTTTGATCAGGGGACAGCCATGTGGCTTGGTGTATTCGCTTATGCTGGAACCTGGTACTACTGATGACCATATTGCGAGCAGCGGCGAAGTCAATCAACCTAGTGCCGTTGGGGGATGTTATATCGTGGAGACTGAATTTTCCAACTGTGGGACCAAAGACTCCTTCCTTGCCCACCTTGGCATTAAAGTCGCCGAGCACGATTTTGATATCATGCTGGGGGCAGCGATCATAAGTCTGTTCAAGTTTATCGTAGAAGGAGTCCTTCTCTGCGTCGTCCGTCTCCTCTGTCGGCGCATAGGCGCAGATAAATGTTATGTTGAAAAACCTCGCCTTGATGCGGATCGCAGCGAGACGCTCGCTCACAGGAGTGAACGCTAATACTTGGCGGCGAAGTCTCTTTCCCACCACGAATCCTACACCACGCGCTTTGCCGCGTGTCTGGCCACTGTAGTATACGTCACAAGGTCCGATGGTCGTCTTTCCTTGTCCCGTCCATCGCATTTCCTGCAGGGCGGTGATGTCAGCCTTTGCGTTCATGAGGACATCAACCAGTCGGGCAGCGGTACCATCCCTTGAAAGGGTCCGGACATTCCAGGTACATGCCCTAATATCCTTCTCGTAGTCCTTATTTCGTTTTGCCGGGTCGTCAACATTAAAGGGGGTTCTCATCCGAGGCTTTATTAAAATTTTCAGTGGACTAAATTTTTTACGTGGCGGGTCCCAAACCCAGCGCACAACCCGTCTCCGGGATTTTGATAAAAAAATATTCACACATTTATATAGCGAGCCGCTTGCTACAAGACAGACACCCGCTTGCAGCCGCACCACGTGGTGAACAGACGCTGCGAAAAAGACCTCGGTGAGCCCTTAAACCAAGTATGTCAGAGTGGCCCCACCGGGGCTCCCTCTCTTTCTGCCGCGAGCCTAGGTAGCTCCCGTTGCCCAGAGTGCACGAACGAGGACGCAAGAGTCGGGATTGAGCAAGGTCACTTAGCAACCACACTCCATTACACTCCTATAAATAAAATATAATAAAATTAAAACAAATAAAATAAAAAAAAAATAAAAAAATAAAATTAAATAAAATATAATAAAATAAAATAAAATAAAATAAAAAAAAATAAAATAAAACAAAAAAAAATAAAATAAAATAAAATAAAATTAAAAAAATAAAATAAAATAAAACAAAATAAAATAAAATAAAATAAAAAAACTAAAATAAAGTAAAATAAAATAAAAAAATAAAATAAAACAAAATAAAATAAAAAAATAAAATAAAATAAAATAATATAAAATAAAATAAAAACAATAAACAAAAATAAAATGAAATAAAATAAAATAAAATATAATAAAATAAAGTAAAATAAAATTAAATAAAATAAAATTAAATTAAATTAAATTAAATTAAATAAAAAAATAAAATAAAATAAAATTAAGTAAAATAAAAAAAATAAAATAAAATAAAATAAAATAAAATAAAATAAAATAAAATAAAATAAAATAAAATAAAATAAAATAAAATAAAATAAAATAAAATAAAATAAAATAAAATAAAATAAAATAAAATAAAATAAAATAAAATAAAATAAAATAAAATAAAATAAAATAAAATAAAATAAAATAAAATAAAATAAAATAAAATAAAATAAAATAAAATAAAATAAAATAAAATAAAATAAAATAAAATAAAATAAAATAAAATAAAATAAAATAAAATAAAATAAAAGAAAATAAAATAAAGTAAATTAAAATAAAATAAAATAAAATAAAATAAAATAAAATAAAATAAAATAAAATAAAATAAAATTAAATTAAATTAAATGAAATAAAATAAAAATAAAAAAATAAAAAAATAAAAAATAAAACAAAAAAAAATAAAATAAAATAAAAAATAAAATAAAACAAACAAAAAAATAAAATAGTGTAAAATAAAATAAATAAAAAACTAAAAAACTAAAATTAAATAAAATATAATAAAATAAAATAAAATAAAATAAAATAAAACAAAATAAAATAAAAAAAATAAAATAAAACAAAATAAAATAAAATAAAAAAATAAAATAAAATAAAAAATGAAATAAAACAAAATAAAAAAATAAAATAGCGTAAAATAAAATAAAATAAAATAAAAAAATAAAATAAAATAAAATAAAAAATGAAATAAAACAAAATAAAAAAAATAAAATAGCGTAAAATAAAATAAAATAAAATAAAAAAATAAAATAAAATAAAATTAACTAAAATGAAATAAAAAAAAAATTGTGTATAATAATATAAAATAAAAAAAATAAAAAAATAAAATTAAATAAAATATAATAAAATAAAATAAAACAAAATAAAATAAAATAAAATAAAATAAAAAAATAAAAAAATAAAATTAAATAAAATAAAATAAAATAAAAAAATAAAATAAAACAAAATAAAATTTAATAAAATAAAATAAAAAAATAAAATTAAATAAAATAAAATAAAATAAAAAAAATAAAATAAAACAAAATAAAATAAAATAATATAAAATAAAATAAAATAAAATAAAATAAAATAAAATAAAATAAAATAAAATAAAATAAAATAAAATAAAATAAAATAAAATAAAATAAAATAAAATAAAATAAAATAAAATAAAATAAAATAAAATAAAATAAAATAAAATAAAATAAAATAAAATAAAATAAAATAAAATAAAATAAAATAAAATAAAATAAAATAAAATAAAATAAAATAACTCTTTGTTGCTTTTTTGTCTTTACATTCTTACAGTATATTTTTGTTACAGCGATATCGTTAATGTTTCTTATACATAAAGCAGATTTGTCTTTGGTGACGCTTTAAATTTTATATTTTTTCAGGTTAGTCGCAGAACTTGGAAGTCTTAAAGGTGGCAACCTCCTAACAGACCAATGTCGTTTGTCACTTTTATTCAAAGGTTGTATTAACTACAATACACGTACAAATAATAAGAAGAATGAATAAACTCGAGTACAAACACATTAATAAATATGAAATTATGAGCAAATGCCTGTTAACATCAAACAATGGTGACAGCCGGACTAAACTTGCGTCAAAAACTTGTATAATAAAGTCGAAACAAAAGTCGACTTCTAAACGAGTTTTTCTCAGACACTACTAATGACTAATGACATAGACAAGAAATCAGTAACTGTGATTTTCTAGCCAACTACAGATGATTATGATGAATGACAGCCAAGTTTAAATTACTCCTCGTACCGACATTTTGTTACATGCGACGCTGCATGAAAATTACCCAATACTTTCAGAAAGTAATCTTAGTAGAGCGCAGCAGTCTGAGTATGTAGCGGCAAGTAGTTTCGCGAAAAAATATTAACTTTCAACATGTGTGATGAATTCGTGTTGACAAAGAATACTAATAACAGCTAGCGTGAGGGTATTAGCAGTGAGTGATACAAATGCTCCAATACCTGATTTACTACACATTGTCTGTAACGAGCAACAACACCAACAAAAAAAAAAAACTGAGAAAGTTAATATTGACACTTTCTCTGCACGCAAGTTCGGTTTTTATGGGATTATAATATAACTTTAATAGCTAAATGTCCTGTAGACAGGATATGTTGAACAACAGTGGCCACAAAGTGTAGACAGCAGCAATAACAACAACAACATGCAGTAACAAATTGACCTTATCATTGACGGATTAACAACAAATGACCACAACAATTCATAACAACTTGCATGTATATTGGTACTGGGTGGAATAAGACAAGAGAAAAGCTACAACAACAATATATATAAAACAAAAAGGCAAATAGAGATTGTATGCTATACTCAGTTGTGGATTCTTAAGTTCTAAAATTTTAGTCTAAACATGAAAGTTGGCTGAAAAGAGGAGTTGATTTAGGCATACTCGTCCGTCACGATAACTTGAGTAAAAAAAATTGAGATATTTGCATGAAATTCGGTATACAGGTTACTTTCTGATAATAACCACGCCTCCTTTTTCGATATCGAAAACTTCGAAAAACACATAAATTGACATATCTCGGCAGTTGAAAGGGCTAAAATGATATAGGGGCCTATTATCGTTCGCGAGTCGCTTGAGTTGTTCGAGTCGCCTTATTTGGCGAGTCGCCTGGCTCGACTGATTATGGATAGCGAACATACAAAAATGTCTCCACGAAGTTTTCTTCACCTGCCTCAGAGCCTTGTAGTTTATCTTCATATCCGAGCCATTGAGTCTTCTTGCCAAGGCTTTTGGCCTTATTAAATTGTTTCCTCCAGCACTTGCGGAGCGAGACCAGGTCGTAGGACCAACAGTGTGGCCTATGTTTACAGCGTGGTTTTGGCACTGGAAAGGCCTTTTGCGAGCGCCACTGTAAAGATCGTAGCCAGGTCCTCAGTCTACGTGCAGGACATGCCACCACCGGTCATTGGGGACGGCCAAACGGTCGTTGCCTCGGTTAAGGATGCCTATAAGGATCCGGTCCTTGGTTACTTCAGCAAAGCTTGGTTTGCGCTCTCCGGGGGTGTTCTAATGTCGCTTCGGATGGGGTCTTAACTCCCCGTCCGACCTTTGGCGTTTGAAGGGACTTAAGTTTAACCTCTTTGGCGCACGGGTGCTTTGGAAATTGAGTATTATCGGCGACAAAGGTTTCCCTTCTACCACCTATATCTGGGAGGCATTCAAAAATTACCACAAAATAACCCCAAAATGTCTTTAAAAATTACCACAAAAAGCACAAAAATATCCCCGAATTCCTCGAAATTAGTCCAAAATGACCACAAAACAGCCCCAAAATGATCCCAATATAAACACAAAATGAACCCAAAATTACACCGAAATATCCCTGAAATTACCCCAAAATGACCCCAAAATATTCCCAAAATGACACCAAAATAGTCCAAAAATGACCACAAAATAACAACAAAATATCCCCAAAATTAGTCCAAAATGACCACGAAATAACTCCAAAAAGACCCCAAAATTACCACAAAATAAACCCAAACGACCACAAAATGACCTCAAAATATCTCCAAAATGACTACAAATTGACACCAAGATATCCCCAAAAATTACTCCCAAATGATCCCAATATGACCACAAAATCAAATTTTTCCTCCTAGTCATCTTCAAATTCTGTTCGCCAGATTTTGACCAAGGCGAATTCATACAGGTGTGTTCGAGCGAATTCAGATCTACACGCACCCACGCACTCCTTGTAGCTAAAAATGTCAGACAAAGCAACAATATAAGCAATTTGACAGCTACGATTCGATTTTCAAGCAAGAAGAAGAAACCATGTGGTGGGCGGATATCATCTGTAATTAATTCGCCTTGATTTTGACACTTCCGGCGAACGAATTTGGATCGAGTAGCAAACAGTAATCGCTTCATTTTTTTAATTCGCTTCATTTTGAAGTTTGAGGCGAATGTTACCTGGCGACTAGCAGTCGCTAATACAAATGTCGGCGAGTCGCTCAAATTTATGTTAGCGTGTCCGCACACGGAGCGAATCGTCATAGACGCGTATTAGATGCTACATTCGATTTTTGTACGCTTTGTTGCTGAACACATATATTTGCATGAAGAGCTGCACGCTATATTCGATTTTTGTACGCTTTGTTGCTGAACACATATATTTGCATGAAGAGCTGCACACGAATCGGCAGCTGCACGAAAGTGGCAAAGCATGAAAGCTACATGCTGCTCAGCGTATGACAATGCTGGTCGTCAGGCGTCGTACGCTTAGAAAAGAGGAAGAAGAAGCATTTGTTTACATTTTTGTGGACTTTGCTTTCTTTTTTCAAAAAAAAATTAATTGTTTCTTTTGAAAGAATAAAAAGAAAATTTGTACAATCGGAAGAAATATGTGTTAATAATGTGCGGAAAATGTATTAATTAATTAAAATTGCAATTTTGACAGTTCTTTGTGTGCTTGTTTTTCTGCAGCGTCGTGTGCAGATCTTGAGACGCAGGGAAATTCGTGCTCAGTGAAATGACGAGTACGCGTCTATGACGATGCGCCTCGTCTGCGGACTGCCTTAGACTCGCAAACCGTAATTTTTTTTCTCTTGTTTTATTTTATAATTTTTTTACCTTTAAGGTTTTTTTTTTTAATTTTATTTATTATGTTTTGATGTTGTTTGTTTCATTTCACATTTGGGTATAAGAACACAGTAAAAAGTTACTTAGATAATCGATAGGATGCAAAAAATATATGAAAGTTGGGTTGGGCAGCTACGTAAAGTGCTCTTGTTAGAATTGCCTGGTTTTTTTTTTTTTTTTGTGAGTCCACTTGTTAAACGCTTCACACAAGCTGTTGTAATTTATGTTGCATGTTGATTTTACCCAAAAAAAACCTGCAAAGGATAGCTAATACGCATAATAAATGCAGATTTAACTTGTCGCACTAAACCCCAAACTTCAGTGCAATTATAATAGTCATGGAAACCAAATTTGTGCAAAATTTTATTGCAGCTGAGCCAAAGGAGGTTGGTCAGTGAGTACTAAGCATGAAAAAAAAACACACAGAAATGGCAAGCATGTTAAATTAGAAATTAGCAAAAACCACAGGATGATATGTTAATGCGTTCACTAATCATGTTTTTTACGCACTTTACCCATCAAATCTAGTAGGCAGCCAGAGCACCCAAATGCCAGAATTTCGCACAAGTACAACAGTGTTGATGTGTTTATGGCGGGGTGGTTATGGTTAGGATGTTATACAAGTAAAGAAATAAAAAAAACTTTATTACTGTTGCACACAACACCCACCAACGGTGACAGCTGCCGCAATAGTTGCAGAAAAATCAATGCTGGCCTTCTAGGTTGATAAGTTGAGCTCACTTAAGCTCGCTGCTGTTCGTTTTTGGGTGGTGGTGTGAGAGTCGTGCATTTGTTTGTTGGTATAATTTTTTACATATTATGAAATATTGGAAGGCGTTTTTTATTAGGCATCATATGTGGTTTCATAAATCCTTCGAAAATTACATTTACAAATATTATATTAGAAAGGCATTTAAAGTAAAGTGAAATGCAGAACTGAAAACGAGGGGCTGTTTGTTTTTTTTTGGGGGTGTTGCGTTATAGGTGATGCAAGTCATGGTCTGCTTTGAAATCTGTGAACGGTAACAAGAATAGCACAATGTCCTCTGAGTCTGCCTGTGTATACTCTTACAGAAAATTTGTTTGGTACGAGAAGAAAGTTAGCCCCTTTCTTATTTAAACATTGCCCTAGGGAGTTTGAGATTCCGCAGTCATGCCTTTTAGTCCATAGTAAATTCGTACCTTAAAAGTCTATTTTTTATCAAGGACCATTTCTAAGCTCCCTTTTTAAACCTGGTTAATATGTCTCACTGAACAACAGTCTTTCAACTGAGCTTAGTATTTTTACTAAAGCTAGGTTCACTTCCTAGATCAGTGCCCTGTTCTAAGCTCATTGTTTTTTTTTTTTTTTTTTTTTTTTTTGAGATATACCGCACTAAAACCTAATCTCCCACGGGACCGCGCTTAGCATTTCTTCAGGTAAGGAAGTGCGTTACGTGAGCCCTGTGGCTACTTCACGCTAACTGCCTAGAGGACGTTCCTCGCGTATCGCCTGACTATATTCCATCTGGAATTTTCGCAGGTCATTTTGCGAATGACACTGCCCGGGAAAAGCTCACCAACAGTCTCTTCCACCCGCCTTCTTTCCTAAAAGCCGGTTTACTTTTTTATAAGCCCAGTTATCTTATTCAAAGTCAGAGTTCTTTACTTAAGCTCAGTTTTGTTAGTGGTTTCTGTCGTACGGTGTTCTGTGCCTCGGGTATTCACATTTTTGTAACTTTTTTGTCCATATCGCCAGCGATTTCGTTCTTTTGGAAGTCATTTTATAGAAAAGATTTCCGCTTAGAAGTCACTGCATGAGTCTGGGAGTCGATATGGCTGCCTAGCTGAAAGATCATGAACACTTATTCATTTTTTGAGCTGTTTGCGTAAATTGCAACCTCTCCAGCAGTGACTTAACCCTTTTCCAATTCCTCCCTAGCCAAAACTAACCGAGTAAAGGTTTTGTTTTTTTTGAAGGTGTAGTAAGCTGTCAGATCCTTCTCTGATCTCTCCACGACTTTCCTTTTTCAGTTCTCTTTATAGTCGAGCACTATCCCAAGGTAACGGGGTTAGAGGAGAGACTTATCGATGTGCCGTTCACTCAGGTTAGACTGAAGGGGGAATTTTTGGTTTTCTAGTGAACATGACAGGTTACGTTCTCGAGAGAGTACCTTTAACCTAACCTCTCTGTTATTTGAGCCCTCTCACACATCCGCTTCACTTCTACTTAGTTGCGCATCAAATTAACATAAAATCCTCTGCTATTGATAATGAATATAATTCTACACCTCAACGTAATCAATGCTTAAGAATTTTAAAATCCTCATTATTATCACACCCCATCAACACCTAACAGACCGTTAACGATACCGCCAAACTGCCGCTTACAGTTAGTTAGGCAAGTTGTAAAGAATAAATGCCAATCTTTCAAACTTACGTTTACACCGCAATTTAGCGCCCCCCCCGCCAGTAACTCAGTGAGAGCAATAAGCCAAAGAAAAATTTAATTAAGCAACAATTTGCCACGTATTTATTTTGGGGTGATTTTCGACCCAAAAAAAATGTTGGAAAAAAATAAGAAAAATGTAAAATAAAAAAATGCGCTACTTAAAAAATTACAATTAGCTAAAGAGGGGAAGGGAGTTGAGCAGCACCACCTGCCAATAAATATTGTAAAGTAGATAGAAAAAGAAAAAATTAAGAAGATAAAAATCAAAGAAACGAGAAGTAGCTTAAAATCAGGAAGCGACAGCTGGGCTGGGATGCTTCAAGCTAATGCCAATTTTAACGGTTCAAACATCAAAGTGTCAGTGAATTAGCGAATTTAACACCAGCTAAGATATGAAGAGATAATTTTGTGAGGCAGAAAAAAGCGCAAATAATCTAATAAATTTGTTTAATATTATTCTTAAGTATGAAAAAACTCGACTCTTGTTTTTTGCGCTTTTTTCTTACTGAGGCTCATAATAAGCGCTTATTACTTTATTAAGAACTGTATGCAGAAAAAAATTAAATACTAGTGGGCTAAGACAGAACGCGAAATTTGATCCGAGATTTCCAGGCACACTTAGTTCCTCATCGATGAGAACCGAACAAGGTAAATAATGAACAAAAAAAAATTAAAGAAAATAAAATGAAAAAAGTAAACAAAAATTATATAAAAGTAAAAAAAAAAATTAAATTAAATTTAAAACAAAATAAAATATGAACTTTGAAAATTTTGTGACCTTTGAGCAGTCGAATAATTTTTATCAAATTATTCTTTTGAGTTTCTTGGCGAAAACAAGTTGAAAATGCTACATACAATACCAACTAACCATTATTGCAATTTCGTTCTTGTTGAAGGATCTTGTCAAACCGCTTTGTATAGTTGCTTCGAAATTTTTCATCATCTTTACTGGTTATCGAACCAAGGCTAGGAGATTTGGCATTTCTAAACCGCAGTGTATAACAATTACACCAAACAAGCAGTGTTTGACAAGATCCTTCAACAAGATCAAAATTGCAATCATCGTAGCTGGTATTGTATGTAGGATTTTCAACTTATTTTCGACTGGTAAAAAGTCCACAAAATTTTCAAAGTTCGTAAATATAATGACCAATAATAACAATAACTAAATCAAAATAAAATATATTAAATAAATAAAAAATAATATGAAATAAAATAGATACGTTAAAAGAAATAATGAAAATAAATTTAAATAAAATAAATTAAAATAAAATTAAAAAAAAATTTAAATAAAATTAAATAAAATAAATTTAAAAAAAAATGAATAAAAATCAATAATTTAAAAATCAAAAAATATAAACAAAAAAAATAAAATTAAATTAAGAAAAAAAATAGAATAAAGAAAACAAAAAAATAAAAAAAAATTTAGTAGAAATAAGAAAATAAACTAAAATAAATTTTAATAAAATAAAAAATAAAATGAGTCAAGTCATGAAAACAAACTAAAATGAAATGATAAAAAAAAAAACAAATTAAGTGGACTAATGGGTCGAATATAATAAAATAAAATAAATTGAAAGCAACGAAATAAAAATAAAATAAAGCAAAATAAAATAAAATAAGGCAAAATAAAATAATACAAAAATATTAAATTAAAAAAAATAAAATAAGTAAGTTAAAACAAAACTAAAAATATAATTAAAGATAATAAAATAAAACAAATAAAACCAAAAAAAAAAATAAAGAAAACGTACTAAAAATAAAAAAAAAATAATATCAAATAAAAAAAAAAAAATATAAAAAAAATAAAAAATAAATAAGAAAATAAAATAAAAAATAAAAAATAAATAAAATAAAATAAAAGAAAATAAATCAAAATCAAATGACATAAAATAAAAAAAAATATAGAAGGTAACAAAAAAAAATAAAAAATAACGAAAACGAAATAAAAATAGAATAAAATAAAATAAAATAAAATAAAATAAAATAAAATAAAATAAAATAAAATAAAATAAAATAAAATAAAATAAAATAAAATAAAATAAAATAAAATAAAATAAAATAAAATAAAACAAAATAATATAAAAAATGAAAAAAAGTTTATGATAGTAAAAACTAAAAGCAAACAAAAAAATAAACAAAATGAAATAAAAATAAAATAAAATAAAACAAGATAAAATAAAATAAAATAAAATAAAATAAAATAAAATAAAATAAAATAAAATAAAATAAAATAAAATAAAAAAATAAAATAAAATTAAAAAAATAAAAGGAAATTGAAAAAATTAAAAAAAAAATAAAAAAAAAAACATAAAAAAAAATTAAAAAAAAAAATTAAAAAAAAAAAACAAAAAAAAAAATTAAAAAAATAAAATAAAAAAAAAATAAAGCTAGGTAATGCAAAAGCAACTATAATTTAAACAATATAATACATAGTAAAGTTCAGAACAAAATATATAAAAAGATTCGCCTACCTTGAAATCGTTATTCCAAGGCCTGCCCAGCCACCCTATCATTCAACGTTTAAAGCTTAAGCAATACACACACATTCCCACCCACATTCACGATCTGACCGCGCTAAGCACTCACAATAGATATCATGCCGCCAAAGCAACGGTTTCTCTTCCCGCAACTTGGCCGGTTTCACAGTGTCAACATTGGTCAAAGACGACTACAATCTCCAATGTCCATTGGTATCATGTGTGCATTTCAGTTTAGGCAATGCATTCATATTTGCATACACAATTGGCGATATGCAAATAATGTAGTTTTTATTGTGGCTTGTGAAATCGCAAAGCAAAT
Organism: Campiglossa producta; assembly: GCA_964058755.1. NCBI lineage: Eukaryota > Metazoa > Arthropoda > Insecta > Diptera > Tephritidae > Campiglossa > Campiglossa producta. Next base: position 136,689,892 of record CAXKVI010000002.1, read on the forward strand.
CTGGCAAACAGTAGCACAAACATTTGAAAAAAAAAAAAAAAAAAAAAAAAAAAAATCGAAAGAAAGGGGGCTAGTACTCGCATACAATGGATCGAAAGCATGAAAAATTTAGCCACTGCAGAGCATTTCTAAGGACTCAAACTAGTCTGGAAAGTAACAGATATGCCAATAGACCAAGGTTGGGAAAGATTGTCTTCAGAGTTTTTGGAATTTTTCAGTAACACTTCGGGACTTGTTTCAATTTGTTTTTGGAATCGCTTCTGACGTTTTCGAGATCATTTCTTAACTATTTCACAGCTTTTCGGGATCATGTCGGTATTGTTTTCTGGACTTTTTCGAACAGTGTTTTTAGGACAGTCTTTAGGATTTTTTCAGGTTATTTTGGGGACTTTTTCGGAATTGTTATCAGGAGAACTTCGAGACCTTTTGGAATTATTTTGGGATTTTTTTGGACTTCTCGCCAGTCTTTTTCTAGTTAGTCTTGGTATTTGAACTATTTGCAAAGTAGTTCCCAACATGTTATCCCAAATGTCAGAAACACTCTCTGGGAATTATGTGTACACCAAAGTAGAGCAATGTTTCGATAGTCACGTCTGATCAAGTGTGGTCCTCTTCACGCTGCTGTTTATTGTTTACTTGTAGTTGTTACAAAATTATTATCAAACACCTGTATTTGATCATTGCGAAGCGGCAAAATGTATTTGGCTTTGCAGTATGATCGTGTTGAGGAGGAGGAGGAGGAAAAATGTACAGAAAATGCGTTTGTTTAGCTTTGCGTTCAATTCTAGGAAGTCCTCAAAACGCATAGGTACGTATGTTCAATTGTTGCTTTCGCGAATAACTTACATTTTTGCATATGAATAGCAAATATTAATCGAAAAGTCATTTTTTTTTCTTTGTTTGAACAGCCAAATTTTTCTTGTATGCTTTTTTTCAGTAGCATGCCACAACGTTTTGTCTCATTGTCCTCGAAGTTTGTATTGTGCGCGCTCGAAGTGTTCAAGGTACATAACTTGCAACACTAGAGTTTGGTGAGACAACTTCTTGTACTTGAGAGCTCACCGAACTTGCATAATTTTCATACAATACCCACTATGTTTTGTTGGATAATGTGCGGCTGGCTAAAGCAGTTTTGTTGCATTTACCATATGGCTGCTAAAGGAATTGAACTTTTGGGGCGTATGCAAGATTGCACCGAAAAAATTCTATTTTCTCTTGTTGCAACAAATGCAAATATTTTCACGTACTTGGTTCTTTGCATCTCTGGGGATTAGTTTAGTTGCAGCGAAATTGTTGCTTTTTTCATACACTTTTTTGGTGAGAAAAGTGTTGCCCATTGGGAATTAATTAATTTTGTAACATAAAAAGCTTACGAAAATGTTCCATACGAATTTGATTAACAAATAGATCCTGTTATCCGTTTTCCTTGCGTAACAGGTGAGGCAAACTTGACGAACAGATTGTGAATATGATTAACGAAATTCATAAAATGAGTGCCCTATAGCAAAGCATTACTCGGAATTCTTCATTTCATTTCTGGACTTTTTTGGGATCATTTTGGGACTTTTCGGGATAATTTCTGGACTTTTTTGTTTTGTAATAGTTTTTCGACTTTTTTCGGTACCATTTCAGGATATGTTCCGAAGTTTTTCGGGACCCTTCTGCGATCATTTTGTGCTTTTGAAACTTTTTTGGGACAATCTCATTACATTTTCGGGATATGGTTCAAAATTTTTCGGGATCATTTCCTAACTTTTTTTTGGAGCATTTATGGAATTTTTAGGGACTATTGCCGTATTACGGGACAACTTTTCCCAAAAGAGTCCCAAAATATTCCCTAAAATCATTCCGTAATGGTCTCAAAAAATCCCTAAATGATCCTGAAAAAGTCTCAAAAATTATACCAGAAAACTCTCAAAATGATCCCAAAAAAGTCCGAAACATATCGCGAAAAAGTACTGAATTTATGCCAAAAAAAGATCAGAAATGGTACCAAAACGGTGCCGAATATCATAACGAAATTATCTCAACAAAGTCTAGCAATTATCCCAAAATAGTCCCGAGATGGTCTCTAAATAGTACCGAAACCCAACTCGAAATGATCCCGAAAATCCAGAAACATATCCCGAAAAAGTACTGAAATTATAGCAAAAAACTCCCGAAAACCATCCCGAAAAAATAACAGAAAAGTTCATAAATTATTGCTAAAAGCACCGAAATGAACCCAAAAAATTCCGAATTTGTGCTATCGATTTTTACGATAAGCTCCCTGCAGTCAAATTCCGAACTACTCAGCAAACATACTAGTTCATTGACTAACCATTTTGTGGCATATGCCTACCAGTTCGTTGTTGATTAGTTTTAAAAGCAGTCAATGCCAAACTACTCAGCGAAAATTCTAGTTCATTGACTATACATTTTGTGGCGTATGCATACTAGTTCATTGCTGATTAGCGTTAAACCAGTCAATGTCGAACTACTCAGCAAACAATATAATTCATTGTCTATACATTTTGTAGTGTATTCATACTAGTTCATTGCTGATCACCTTTAAACCAGTCAATGTCCAACTACTCAGCTAACAATATAGTTCATTGACTATGCATTTTGTGGCATATGGATACCAGTTCATTGTTGATTAGCTTTAAACCATTCAATGCCAAACTACTTAGCGAAAATTCTAGTTCATTGACTATGCATTTTGTGGTGTATTCATACCAGTTCATTTCTGATTTCCTTTAAGCCAGACATTGCCAAACTACTCGGCAAACAATGTAGTTCATTGACTGTACATTTTGTGGTGTATTCATACTAGTTCATTTTTGATTAGCTTTAAACCAGTCAATGCCAAACTACTCAGCAACATTATAGTTCTACGCCTAAAAATTGTGTGGTGTATTCATACTAGTTAATTTCTGACTACCTTCAAACTAATCAATTCCAAACTACTCAGCAGACACCTAGCTCGTTTACTATACATTTTATGGATGTTTTTATACTAGTTCTTTGCTGATTACCCTTAAACCAATCAATGCCAATCTAATCAGAAAACATACTAGTATACAACTATAATTTGCTGGGCGAAATAATACTAGTCAGAAAAATCCTGGTTCGTACTAGTATGCAAGTATGTATGAAACTCGGGTTGAAATCATACTACACCTTTTTCAGTTTATATTCAGAAAGTTTTCTGAATATCAATTGTAATTTTCTGAATGTCAATTGTATTTTTCTGAAAATCAAATGGAAATTCTGTAACTGCATTCAGATCTTTTATGAGGCATTCACGCCCTAAGAAGGAGAGAAATCTTAATATTAATAGATGTTCTAACTGGGCACTGCCTTATTGGTAGGCACGCAGAAGGGGTGCCCTATCGACGATGCTGTAGGAGCTGCAAAGATGATGAGGAAGAGGAAACGGTGAAGCACCTCATCTGCAACTGCCCGGCCTTAAGCGGCGCGGGAACGCGCTTTTTGGGAGTTCCCTTCTAGTCTAAACCAGACCACTGGGATTTTCCAAATGGCCGGGTCCCGGGACTGACTTTCCTAGTGCTGGTGGTATCACAACGGGCTTTTCAAAACTGGCCTAAGTGTGCCTCTGCGGCAGCCACTAACCTAACCTAACCTAACTGCATTCAACTGTTTGAACAGTCACAGATTTTTAAATTAAAAATGAAACTAAATAAAAGCTTATAAAAAAACTAGGTCCCGCCAACTCATAGGGAAAAAATCAAAGCAGCACACTATAAGTTGGAAGAGAAGTTCGGCAAAAGTCTCGTTAGAGGTTATGACAACCTGTTGGTATATAACCGCCATTTTTTTTTACGTTGCGGCATAAACTTGAGTATATTGGCAACAACAATATAAATTAACTCTACCAATGCTCCTTTAACTCGAGTGTATGGCCCAGCATGAAAGCAGTCTTACTTTGACTCTTTTTGATGTAAAAATAAGACTTTATGAAAGTGGATCCTACAAAGTTGAATGCAATTGGGCCTTCACCTATATAATCAAACTTGACGAACGCGGAATTTGAAAGGAGCAAGTAGAATTCAATAATTAAATTAAAAATACAATAAACAACATAATTTAAAAAATATAGAAAAAAAAACTTGTGTTAACTTTACCGAGAATCGATCTCAGAGCCTTTAGCTCATTTTTGGCTGTGTATGAACTAGTATATCAACTGGTATAATGCTGATGCAGAGGCTGACTAGTATACCAATTGGTATGGTGCTGATGCAGAAGAGGACAATTGCTTTTCTTTTTCTCTTGTAACTGCTTCTTTTTTACCTTGTAATTCACACATGCTTTTTCGTGTTTGGGTAAATACAAATAGTCGCTGCTTTCTAAAGAATAAACTGGTATATTGCTGATGTAGAGGCTGACTATGATACTGGTGCATAGACCGACTAGTATACCAACTGGAATGAATGTCAAATTCGTGGACTAGTATGACAAGTGGTACGATCTGAATGGGCATAATGATTAGTATGTCCTGCCGCATAGACTGCGCAGTATGCCAACCGGTATGATTCTGATGTATATATGAACTAGTGTATCAACTGGTAAGATTCTGATGCATATATGAACTAGTATGTCAAATGGTATATTTCTGATGCAAATTTGAACTAGTATGTCAACTGATATGATTATGATGCATGAATTAACTGATATGTCAACTGGTATGATTCTGATACATAAATGAACTACTATATCAACTGGTTTGATTCTGACGCATATATAACTAGTATGACAACTGGTATGATTCCGATGATTTTTTTAACTAGTCTGTTAATTGGTATGATTCTGATGCATATAAGAAGTAGTCTGTCAACAGGTATGATTCGGATGCATATATGAACTAGTCTGCCAACTGGTATGATTCTGATGCATATATGATCTAGTCTGTCAACTGGTATGATTCTGATGCATATATGAACTAGTCTTTCAACTGGTATGATTCTGATGTATATATGAACTATTCTTTCAACTGGTACGATCCTGACGTATATACGAACTAGTATTTTAAATGGTATGATACTGATGTGTATAATAACAAGTATATCAACTGGTATATTCCTGATGCAGAGGCTGACTAGTCAGCCAATTGGTATGGTGCTGATGCAGAGAAGGACAATTGCCATCTCGTAGGACATCGCCGTGTTAAAAATACCAGTTGCTAATATGGAAAAATTACAGAACTCGAACTAGTTGAAGCCGCCTAGCTGACTGGTATTTGATTAGTATAAAACTAGTTAAGTTGACTGCAGGGCTGATATTGCTACAAATGCCACCCAAATTGGGCTCACATAGTTGCCATTATGTCGCAAACCAAATTTCATACAAAAATTGACAGCCTAGTTGCGACTTTGACATTTCGCGACGTTTACAACATATGCAATAAGTTTGCAACATTAACATTCTGACTGATACTGAGAAATCAAAAAGTCGTGGAAATTATTATTAGATCCCCCGAGTTATTATTTTTGACCATAAAGTTTGGTTGTTGTTATAGAATACTTTTTTTTTTTGGAGTACAGTGGGAATGAGGTGGGCGTTTGATAAAGTTTAAAAATGCTGAAGGCATATCAATAAGGGCAGATTTACACGGATCGATTTTGTTGTCGATTTTCTGGTTGATTTTTCATTCAACTTTCAAATACAAGATGTGAATCGATCGAATTGCTATTTTCACGGTGGACCGGCAAAAAAATCAACCAGAAAATCTATCCGTATTAATCAGCCTTATGCTCTATAAAGCATTTGACTTTTAGTGGGGCCTCAAAAAGAGCTTAGTTAGAAGAAAAAAACAGAAACGTTTCCGCTATGAACTCTCTTGCTATTTGTTTTTATAAAATCCTTCTCTCTCACAGAAAAGAATTATCTAAATTATTCCACCGTTCCCGCTATGACCAATTGAGGGCAGCATGTCCGACGGAAAAAATTGCCTTTTAAAATGTAAGAGGAACGCCATAGTTCCCCAGCAGTTCTATCGGTGGCACGATATCCGCTTGAATCTACAATTTCTCATGACCTCGCTACCTTGTCCATGTGCAAGCCACAGTGGAAATAGCAATACGATCGATTCACACCGTGAATGAAAAATCGACTAGAAAATCTATCCGTGTAAATCAGCCGTAATTGTTTAGAAAATAGTATATTTTTTATTTCCATGAATTTTTGAATGTGAGAAATCTCAGGGTACTTACTTGAATGAAAAATCGACCAGAAAATCGACTTGAAAATCGACCCTTGATCAGCCTGAATTGTTTGGAAAATAGTATATTTTTTTATTGTTTCTATGAAGTTTTGGATGTCAGAAATCTCCGGGTACTTACGGCCTAATTAGTCTTATACTTAACTTAACTTAAGGCCAACCTGGTATAAGTTATATATGGTCCCTGGTTGTTAGCGATAATATATTTTCCTACCCTATATTTATCGAAATAGTATCAAAGGAAACTGCTTTTCTTCGATTCTGTTTTCACATTATACAGTTTCTTTGTTTTCTTATAAAAATTTAACAAAATTGTTAATTAGAATACATAAATGTTGCTAAACTCTAAAATCGTCAAAATAAACCAAAGATAAACCGCGTTTTATTCGTCTACGAGGTTTGAGCGTGCTTGACCACCTTTCCAGCTAAAGAACCCGTAATGTCAAAACAAAACATCAATAACAAAAAAGCGGACAAAACACAACAAAAGGAAATTGTCAAGCCAAAAAATGAAAATAAAACAAAAAAGAATCAAACAAATTGTCCACCAGAAATATGGGAAGGAAAAATTTACAAACTCGTAGACGAATCAAACTTTGATAACTATTTGAAGGCAGTAGGTGTTGGTCCGGTACTGCGTAAAATTGCAAACTCAGTGCGTCCAGTAATCGCTTTGCGTAAAAACGAAAAATATTATTCGCTTATAACGGCATCTGATTTCGCTACAACGATATTGCGTTTTCAACTATGCATACCATTCGATGAGGAAACGTTGGATGGACGTAAAATGAGAACAACCATGTCTATGTATAATAATGTGCTGATTCAACATCAAATCGGTGATATGCCATCGACGATAGTACGTGAATTTCACGAAAATAAAATGATAGCCAAATATATGGTGGGTGATGTTACGGCGGTGCGCGTATTTCAAGTGGTCGATGAAGAGATGTGCAGGCAAATATGGGAAGCGAATGAGGCGAAATTAACCTCGTACGAGAGTGGTTGGACTAATTGTTTTGGTTGCTTTGGCAAATCGAAAAAATCGCAGAAAAAAGAAAATACTGACAAATCGAAGAAACAAAAATAGTTTAGGACAACTACTGGAGTGTGTGTATTTTCATAGTTATGTGCATGTGTGTGTATGGTAAAGAACAGGATCCATTAAACAAAATTTCGACTTGCCATACGAAAATTAACACCAAAAATTTTGTGTCTGGCGAAAACTCAAGGCTGGTTTTCATTATGTCAAATGGTGTCAAATTTCAGCGATTTTATCGAGATTTGGTTGATTATTTCGATTAAGTAGCTACAAGTTGTCAAAATTTGATCTAGAGAAAACCAGCCCTAACACTTTTATTTTTTGTCTGACGAAAAGTAACACTTTCATATTTTCTCTGAAGAAAATGTACCACAGAAAGGTATTAAGGCTGGTTTTCATATGTCAAATGGTGTAAAATTTCATCGACTCTATCGAAATTTGGTTGCTTATTTCGATAAAATCGATATAAGTTGTCAAAATTTGACATAATAAAAACCAGCACGTCGTTTCTGTAACTTTTTAACGAAATTCAGTATTGTCGTTAACATCGATTTTGACAAATTTTGTATAGAAAATTGTGTCAAAATTAACGATTTTTATGTAACGAACTTCGTTAAAAAGTTACAGAAACGATGTGCAGACTTTAGTTTTCGTCAAACACAAAATAAAAGTGTTATGTAGTGTTCATGCTGAGTTTTAAAAGCACCATTTTTCATTTTCGGTCGTACATTTCGAAGATGCGTTCATGCATCCGCATTTTGAAAATGCACATTTAGCTAATTTTCGAATGCTTAAGGTGCGTTCCTACATCGCAAGTGGAAACTATGCTTGCCTTTTCAGATAAACTCTATTTCTTTTATAAAAGTGAGTTCGTGGGTAAAAAAACCCGACTTGCTAAACAAACTTGGAAACTCTTCACCTCGAAAATTGCAACTTTTAACAGAAAAAAATTATTGTATAATTACGTTGACTTGCTTAGTGAGAAGATATCCTAATATAAACAGCGGTTTGCCCGAAAGTTTGCAATATTTTTTTTCACTTTTTCATCATACAAAGAAATTTTTGTTCATATTGTATCTTCGAAGACGCTCAAGCTAATGCAGAAAAAAAGTAGCATTTAGTTGCGTTTAGCTTTCAAAATTGTATGGTGAAAATGCTGCATTTTGGGTTAAATGCTAAAATGCAAAAGGGCAGGCTCAGCATAAATAGCACATTCGTTTTCTTACAGAATTTAAAAAAATTTAAAGTGTTAGTTTTCGTATTGCACATCGTTCTGAATAGAGTTCTATATAAACTTGCATTAAATTTTAATGCAGTTCACCCTACATTTCCATAAAAATTCATATACCGACATATGTTCATAAAAAATCTTTGTTTAACTTTGCTGAAGATGGAAATCCATTCATAAGAACTTGTATGAGGATTTCGAATTTCATAAAAAATAGTGCAATTGAATATGAAGCTCTATTCGAGTTTTTAATGTGATGTTACTTAATGATTAGTTCCTTCGTATCCCCCAAAAAATTACCAGCAATAAATGTAAATATGTAAAGTGTTGTCCAATATAGCAGCAGTATTATCATTCATTAGTTGATAAAAAATATTGAAAACTTAACAGATAGTCCGTGTAGAATAAGTCTAAAATGAGAACTTTACTCAGAGAGTACCTAGGAAAACAAATCCAATGTTTCCTTATACGGCGGAGGATGTCTTGCCCAAAAATTCACATATAACACAAATTTCCACAGAGCCAATTTTTTTAATAGGTAACTTACTGTTTTCGGAAAAAGTTCCAAATCCTAAAATTTTGACCTTTGACCCCGAATAACTTTTTTGACCCCGAACAACTTTTTTAGGACACCTGGAATAACTTTTTTGACCCCGAATAACCTAGAAGGACACCTAGAATCGCTGGGGACATTTGAAGTTTTCTTTCTGAAGGTGAACCTAAGCTGTATGCAAAAATTTGGCTCTGTGGGACTGGCTCTATATTGACCTGACTATATTTCAAAAACGTCCTAATTTGAATTATGGAATTTATGACCCTTTCACGATATTTCAAAAGTTTCTACCTATCACTAGATTCGCTCCTTTCGTGTATTTTTTTGTTCTAAGCTCTTCTTGAGAGCCCAGAAAACTGAAGGCTGGATGGCTTTCCGTAAGTCGATATCGAGCATAAAGGAGTGTAAAATTATCGTTTTCGCCTTCCGTGTCACCAAATACGATATATATTATATGGAATACGATATCAAATTAGTATATCGAGGCAACGAGTATCGACTGTCGAATTAAGGCAAGCCACCCCTGATTTACACGGATCGCTTTTCTATTGATTTTCTGGTCAATTTTTCATTCAACTTTCAAATACAAGGTGTGCTCTATCGAATTGCAATTTACACGGTAGACAAAAACGGAACGAAAAAAATCGACCAGAAAGTCGACCAGTATAAATCAGCCTTAACAGAGCAATCTTGGGATGAAAAAAAAATATTACACTTCACAATGCGTTATAAAGTCTATCTGGCCCAAGAAAGATATCTTAGTTATGTAGCCTCTATGTGAGGAGACGAGCCGCATGCGGGACACTCATTCGGCACGTCGGGGTTCAGTCTGCATAAGTAGGAGTTTAACCTGCTACAATATCCTGAACGTGAGAGAGTCAGAGTGACCCTTATCTCTCGAGGAAGATGACGTTCCTCATCAGCAACGCGAGATGTTGAAGTATGCAAAACGACGTTCACCGGACATAACTCAAGATAGGAGACAACAGACGTCTCGTGGGTGTACTCCAGAGCCTTCACATGAACCTTTGGTTCAAACGGCGATATTGCAAAGTGTCGGATCTCATCAAAATGTTTACGTAGATGCGTCCTTGCGGTCCTAGGAGGCGGCACCAGTTAAACAGGAACTGCCTGCAAAGCATTTCATTATGCTCTCAAACGAGTCGTCCAAATCGGAAACCAGCTGCGCGTGAATTACGGTGTCAAAAGTTTGAGACAGATCAAGGGCAACTGGAACCATCCTGTCATAGGTGTTAATTGCATTGAGATCGGATGTTGTGCTCCTGCCTTTCCTAAAGCCATGTTGGTGCTCGGCTCACCTCAAGTTTGATGTGTAGGAAGGGAGTAAGACTGCCTCCAGTGTCTTCACTACTGGCGCGAGGAGCAATATCGGGCGATACCACTCCCCTACGTTACATAGCTTGCCAAGCTTTAGTAACGAGACCACGATTGCCTGCTTCCATTAGTCGGATATGTCGATGTGTTTAAGATGCATCATGGCTTTATCATCGGGACCGATGGCTTTGGAGTTTTTGTCTTTCCCGATTGGCCTCTGGAAACTTTGTAGCGGTGATGGAACCGGGGGCAAAGTTCTTGTGTTTATGCGCGCGTCTGAAAGGTCAACTTCTGGTCCTGTTCTGTGCAGGATGTGGAACATACTGTTCGCAAAAAGGCTTTGTACATTTCCTTGGACCATTGAATGTCTTGTCACCAAAGGTGTTGCCGACATTCTTAGGTGGACCTGAAGGATTGGACAATATTCCGTCTCAAGACACTATTCGCAGGACTATTTTTTCCCAATGATGAGTATGTATAAATGCCTTGGAAGAGATCTAAATTTAATTATCTGATTATGGTTGATGAGTAATAAAAATGTGTAACTTCAACATTCCCCCTTTAGCGCTTAGACCATTTAAAACAGCCATCGCCACCTAGTGGCTCTTTTGGCTCACAGTGGCTCTACAACAACAACTTCATGTGGCACACAAAAGAAACCAGAATCGCAAGAAAATTGCCAGGAACGAATGTTTTTGTAAAAAAAAAATGGCGTTGGTGTTGTAAGGCTCAGTAGGTTGAAAGCCCTGGCAACCCCTGATTTAAAACAAAAATTACGAGTGGACATAAATTAGAGCGGAACGAGAGAAAAATGTTTACATTCCGCATGGCGTTAAATACTTTTGAAGAAGATATTGAAAATTCGAATGCGCTATAAAAACAACGACCTAACAAAAACAACAAATTCTAAACAAAATTAACCAAAACCAACTGCAAACAGCCGGTGGACTTTGGCAACAGATGGAAGCAACAACAACAAATTGCAGCAATGAAAATCATATTGTAAACAGGAATGCGACTAATTGGAAAATGGGCAAAGATAAAGCAAAGGGGTGTGAGTAAGAGGGGCGGGGAAGAAATCTAGAAAAGGACAAAAATGTGTAACAAACATATCAATAGTGGCAACAAAAACAACAACAACAATTTAAGAGAAGCATTTTTACCAACACCGAACATTGAACACCAAGGTGGCGGCCACAAGAATAGCAACAACAACAACGAGCAATGGTAAAGTGTATCACTTTAAAAATAACAAAACAACAAGCGAACATCAAAAATAATGAGCGTAATTAAGTGTAGAATGGGATATGGGAAGATGAACGAACGGTTGCTTATGTCAACATGTATGTGCGGATGCATGCCACACACTGCTGCCTCCTGTGAAAGGGTGCACCATAGCGGGTGGGGACAAACTTTGTGAACACGTTGCTGTTGTTGTTGTTGTTGGCGCGAGCTAAAGTTAAACCGCGTACACGTACCATCATACCAAAAGTGTTTCAATGTGGTGGTGATTGTCTTGTTGTGGCATGCCACACCGCCGCATGCTAAAAGCCAACCGCACGCTTGTTGAGCGCCAACACTCAGTCAAAGCTAAAGCCAAAACATAAATTTTGCTGCGTTCAGCGAGGCTTACGTCTGTCGGCTAAGTGGAAATCAACATGCGGATGAGCGGGCGTTTGGGTACGTATATATGTACATACTTGTGAGTTTGAATAGCCGTGTAAGATTGAGAATTTACGCGCACAAATTAAATTGTTCCAATTTTTGTATTAACCCTTTTATTGCGTGGCACATTGGTATGGTTGGCATCTTTATTCATGCCACACCATTCAAATATTCAATTTGTTTACTTTTATCATACTTTAAGGAATACTTTGGTATACATCATACGTACACTGACGAAAAAAAGTACCACAAATAGCAATTCAATCGATTCCCACCTTGTATTTGAAGGTTTAATGAAAAATCGATCAGAAAATCGACTAGAAAATCGATCCGTGTAAGTCAGCCTTTACGTCGATGAATGTGTTGTTATTTTGAAAATATTTCTTTTCAATTCAAAACGCATAAATGTTGATCAAATATATGCGTCTTTCGTGCAACAATGTGTTGACTCTATTTTTGTTTTAACAGCAAAACTGTCAATATAAAACCATGTCGGTTTAACCACTACACTATTCAACAATTTTTTTATCAACTGTAGTCTCCAAGAATAAAATAGACCTTTCCTGAGGTAAAATTTTCTCCTGATTCCGAATATCATTTTCATTTTTCTGTGACAAATCTAGTTTCCGAGATATCGGTGAAAATACGAAAATTCTCATTTTTGCAAAACACTATGGAAAATTTTGAAAAAAAAACCGAAAATTTAAAAAAATTTCAGATTTAACCACTTTAAAATCAGAAAAAGTCTATGAACAAAAAAAAAGTTAGCCCTGCTATGTTGTAGTTCATTTAATTACCAAATTATAAGCACGACAGTACAAAATTGTGACGTGCCCTTGACTTTATAAGCCACCTTTTATTGAAAGTCCTTAATCAAAAATTTTCTATTTTTTCTTAACAAATTTTCAAAAATTTCCATAATCTCGCATTTGACAAATGATTCATATGTAGAAATTTCTGCTGATTCCGAATATGTAACTATTTGGTTTAAAAGTTCAGAACAGTTTTCAAAATATCTGGAAATTTCAGTTTTTGAGATAACCAAAAAAGTGAGATTACGATTTTTATAACATTTGATTTAGTTAGGCGGCCGCCGTGGTGTAGCGGTGAAGTGTTCGGCCTTCTACACCAAGTCGTGGCGGTTCGATGCCCGGCAAAGTAACATCAAAAATTAATTAGAAAAACAATTTTTCTAAACGGGGTCGCCCCTCGGCAGTAGTTTGGCAAACTCTCCGGGTGTATTTCTGCCATGAGAAGCTTCTCAGCAAAAAATTCATTTGTTCTGCAAGTGCCATTCGGAGTCGGCAAAAAAACTGTAGGTCCCGCCAACTTGTAGGAAAACTCAAAAAGCAACACACCACAAGTTGGAAAGAGAAGCTCCGCAAAAATGTCGTTAGAGGTTATGATAACCTGTTGGTATATCGCCGCTTTTTGGTTTTTTTTTTTAGTTTTGAAGAGATGAAATACGCTTTTAACCAATGCAAAAATAATTAAAATCCACATTAAGGTTATTGAGTTATTACGAAAAAAAAAAATGTTTACACTTCATCCAAATTTTTAATTCTTTGTCGACCAACTGCTATAGCAAGGATTTCGCAAATAAGCTATCATAGGCGACTTTGATTGGTTCTTTCTTCGAGAAGCATTAAATGTAACAAAAAGGTAAAAACTAACATTTTTTAAACAATTTTTAAATACATAATTTTAACTTATCTCGAAAACTGAAATTTCAAATTATCTCCAAAACTATTCTACTTTTAAATCAAATAATTACACTTTCAATACACATAACAGGGCTTCTGAAGTCAAGGGCGCATCATAATGTTGTACTGGTATGCTTAAAATTTTCGTAATTAGGAGGGCTAACTTTTTTCATCCATAGACTTTTTCTGATTTTAAATTGGTTAAAACTGAAATTATGTAAAAAATTAGGTTGTTTTTTTTCAAAATTGTTTGAAGGTTTCTGGGCAAAGTGGCCAAACTACTGAAGATACTTATAGAAATTTGGTTAGAATATCATATCTCTTGCATTTTTCCAGCCGATTAACTTTTCCCAAAACTCTTGGAGATTTGCTTTTTCCAATATTTTATTATTTATTTTCATTTTCAAATTATCAATGACAGTATTGGATTGTACAATGGCAGTGTTGGTTTGAAATTACTTCAGGTCATATTGACTACTGAATAGTTATATCAAATTCAAAAAGAATATTTTGTCATTATTAAAACCTTGATTCAGCAGAGTTGGAATCACAAATCAACAACGACAGTGTTAAATTAAAAACGTTCTTTTTGTTTTCGACCAGAAAGTTTTAACAATGTTGATTTGATGTTACTTCCATTCTTATTGACTATTGAATAATAAAATCAAAATCAAAATTGTTATTTTGTCATTATTAAAACTTCGATTCAATAGTGTTAGAATTTCAAATCAACAATGACAGTGTTGAATTAAAAAAGTTTTTCTTCTTTAATTGAAATAACTTCCCGATATGACTGGAACTATTGAATAGTTAAATTAAAATAAAAATTATTATTTTGTCATTATTAAAAACTTTATTCAACAGAGTTGGAATTTCAAATCAACAATGAAGCTTGATTTACACGGGTCGATTTTCTGGTCGATTTTTGTTGTGCAACTGCTTTCCACCTTCAAATACAAGTTGTAAATCGATCGAATCGCTATTTACGCGGTGGAACAACCAAAAATCGACCCGAAAATCGATCCGTGTAAATTCGTCTTGACAGCGTTAAATTAAAAACGTTCTTTTTGTTTTTGACCAGAAAATTTTAACAATGTTGATTTGATGTTACTTCCATTCTTATCGACTATTGAATAGTTAAATCAAAATCAAAATTGTTATTTTGTCATTATTAAAACTTCAATTGAATCGTGTTAGAATTTCAAATCAACAATGACAGTGTTGAATTAAAAATGTTTTTCTTCTTTAATTGAAATAACTTCCCGATATGACTGGAACTATTGAATAGTTAAATCAAAATAAAAATTAATATTTTGTCATTATTAAAAACTCTATTCAACAGAGTTGGAATTTCAAATCAACAATGAAGGTTGATTTACACGGGTCGATTTTCTGGTCGATTTTTGTCATGCAACTGCTTTCCACCTTCAAATACAAGTCGTAAATCGATTAAATCGCTATTTACGCGGTGGAACGACAAAAAATCGACCCGAAAATCGATCCGTGTAAATTCGCCTTGACAGCGTTTAATTACAAACTTTTTTTTTTGCTATTGACCACAAAGTTTTAAAAATGTTGATTTGAAATTATTTCTGGTTTATCTTCCCTCGTGAAGGGTGGATACCTTGCCGCGGTACGAGGGCTTAAGTCGATAGCCACAGGGCTACGCTGCCCTTGTGATCATAGCTCCGTACGGCACTTCATCACGAGAGCAGCCTAGCCTCTCTGGCGCGACGACAAAGATCTTCCCCCTCCCAATCCAGGGTGTTATGCGAAACCGTGCCCATTGGACGTTTGCAGCCGGGAGGCAAATCGTGGCTGTATTTGAACGGAGCCTCTCTGACACCGGGTCGCCTCAGAGAGTAAGCATGGCCTTACCGCGGTACGGGGCTCTGCCGCGGCGGACGACACATTTTCCCCTACTCTTCCCTTGACCCTAAGCTGGCCTTGTCCGGCGATGGGTCGTACGAACAAGATGAACTCGAATAACCTGAATAAAAACGAAAAATCTAAAAAACAAACAACGCCAAATTTCACTCCTCAGCAAAGGAGAGCTATGGAGGAGCAGGCGAGGAAGCAACAACAACGCCGGAGGACAACCTCCGTTCCACAATCAAGGGGGGGATCGACAGCGATGGCAACTACGAGTCGGTCAACCAACCCTCTATCGAATAAGATTGACTTGATGGGAGCTAGCACCAGTGCGGTTGCCAACGCAGCTAAGCGGACAACGGCGGATGCTAAACTCCCATCAACCGCTGATATGAAAACCAGCATCTTTACGTCTGTGGCAGCGGTCTCACGACCTGGCCTCGGAGTTTCGAAGGAGAAGGAAGCTGCAACTGAGATGTCGGCAAGGAGAGCGACCGCGATGGCAACTACGGGTCCGCACTCCAGGGAGACATCTCCCCGCCGCTTCACATACCACGAGAAAAGATTGGCTGCAAAGATCCTGAAGAGGTATGAAGGGGTACCGCAGGAATCACTGTCGCCGAATTCCAATAAATCTGTAGAGCTAGCGAAAGCTGTGATACCGGATTTCCAAAATACGTACATGCCAAAGAGGTTAAAAGTTAACCCTTTCAAGCGCCAGAGATCGGATCTGGAGTTTATTCCCCCTCCCAAGCGGCATCAGAATACCTCTGGAGCGGGCAAACTAAGCTTTGCTGAGGTAACCAAGGACAGGATCCTTATAGGCGTCCTTGACCGAGGCAATGACCGTCTGGCCATCCCCAAGGACCGGTGGCGTTACGTGCGAAATGAACTCGGCAACATTCTTCTCAACGTTGCTCCGGAGTTTCCGGGTAGTTCGGCACGAGTAACGGATGCGGGTTGGCACCAGGGTCAAATTAAATTACTCGCATGCGAGGATGCAAAAACCGTAGCACTGTACAAGGCAGCAGCTGCTAAACTGGGTGAAGTCTACCAGGGCGCAAAGATAGAGGTCGTCGACTGGAAGGACATTCCAGCTCGTCCAAGGGCAAGGGCGTGGATTCCGGCCATCCCTGACGAACCCGAGAGAATACTCGGGATGCTACGGCTAATGAATCCGTCCCTCCCAACGCATGACTGGAGTGTCAATCTGGTCGGGGATGCGGTAGGGCCCGACAGACAGGTGGTGTTCACCATGAATAAAGAGTCAATCGAGCCCCTCAAAAGGTGCAATGGCCTAGTACACTACAGCGTAGGCCAGATCGTTATCCACGTATATCGTGGTGATGCTCAGCGCGCTGCCTTCTCGGCTGCTCCGGGGGAACCGGAAAACTTATTACCAGAAGAGGAAGCGGAGGATTCCGATGCGGAAAGCATGTTATCCGCCACGTCTCTTGGCGATAGTGCTGTGAACAACTCGGAGATGGAGGACAGCCTACAGGACGAGGAAGTCCTCGACGTCACGGTGGTAGCAGCCAACGCTGAGCGACTAACATCTAACGCTACAGGCAGCAGGACTCCTGCAACGCCACATCGGGCAGTTAATCGGAACAACTCGTCGTTGATAGGCAACCTCCGGGATGGAGCAAACCTCGACGATATGGGGACGGCAGGGAAGTCTGTGCGCTCTCATGTTGGTGGTGCTTCAGATTAATTTGCACAAATCTAAAGTGGCTTCGGCTGCTTTAAGTAGTCGTCTTTCTAAAGGCGACGTGGATGTGGTCCTCATCCAAGAACCCTGGGTCAATAGCTCGAGAATCTGCGGATTGGGGACTAAGGGCTTCAAGCTCATTCGAGCCAGCGAGGAGAGCAAAGTCAGAACGTGTATTTTGGTCAAGTCTGAGTTGAACTCCTTTCTCCTACCTAACTACACCAATGGTGATATTACCGCTATCAGTCTAACGGTCGACAGCACCCGCCTGACGGTGGCGTCGGTCTATATGCCCTACGACGCCGAAGAACCCCCACCACAAACGGAGGTGAAAGACCTGGTGTCAAATTTCTGCACGGGTAATCTTATTATTGGAGCGGACGCTAATGCTCACCATGTCCAATGGGGGAGCTCCGACATCAATGCCAGGGGCGAGTCTCTGTTTGATTACCTCTTAACAACCAACCTGGTGATTTGCAACGTGGGTAATGAGCCTACTTTTATCACTAAGACCCGCAGGGAGGTCATAGACCTCACTATCTGTAGTGAAGGCGCTTATGAGTGGGTCAGAAAATGGCGGGTTCTGGAAGAACATTCTTTCTCCGACCACCGTTACATAGAAATGGTTTTAGACTTTATTGTAGAACAACCAATCATGAAGCGCAATCCACGTAACACTGATTGGCAGTTACACAATGAAATATTAGACAGAGACCTACCAGTACTGCCCTCACAAGCCCCCTCATCAGTAGAGGAGCTGGAGGATCTTGTTACTACATTTACATCGGCGCTCTCAAATGCTCTAGGACAGGCTTGTCCAGTGCCAAAACCACGCGGTAAACACAGGCCACATTGGTGGTCCTACGATTTGGACTCGCTCCGAATATCATGCCGGAAACAATTTAACAAGGCCAAGAGCTTCGGCTCTGAGCCTCATTGGCATGAATATAAAGCTAAACTAAGGGCCTACAAAAAAGCTCTGAGACAGGCGAAGAGAACCTCGTGGAGAAATTTCTGCACTGGCGTCGAAAAGGTCGACGACACAGCGAGACTTAGACGAGTCCTCTCGAAAAGTCAAACAACCATCAGCTATTTGCGAAAGCCTGACGGATCCTGGACCAGCACGGAAGAGGAAACCCTTGAGCTGCTCTTGAATACACATTTTCCGGGGAATCTGCATGATGCGCCAATAGCACCTGCAACAAACCTGGCAGTAAATATACCCATCACTGAGGAAAGAGTAAGGTGGGCAGTTAAGAGCTTTGAACCGTATAAGGCTGCCGGGCCGGACGGGATTATCCCCGCGCAACTTATAAACACGTTGGAGACATCAGCTAAATGGCTGGTATTTCTCTTCACAGCCTGCCTGGCTCTCAACCACATTCCGGGCTCCTGGAGAAGCGCCACGGTAGTGTTTATCCCTAAGGCTGGGAAGGCATCCCACTACGAGCCAAAAGATTACAGACCGATCAGTCTCTCGTCCTTTGTACTCAAAACCTTTGAGAGGATACTAAGCGACTACCTTTCAACGACTATTGATAGCAACCTTATCTCTAGCTATCAGCATGCATACACCAAGAGTAAATCAACAGAAACTGCTCTGCACAGCCTAGTATCTGTCATTGAGAAATCGCTGTGTGAAAAGGACTACTGTCTCGTGGCCTTCTTAGATATTGAGGGGGCTTTCAACAATATAAGCCCGGAGGCGATCAACTCCG